>CM072816.1:41356873-41956873 GCA_036937905.1 Salvia rosmarinus | reverse complement strand
TTGATTCTCTTTGAAGTATTGATTCTATGTGTACCATTCTTTTCAAGAAACTAAAATTTGCTCGAGGACAAGCAAAGAGTTAAGTGTGGGGGTGTTGTTTTGCATGTTTTTGTTTGGTTTTTCTTTGTTTGTTTATGACGTTTTGATTCCTATTTGATTATAATTGAATATCTATTAGTGGAATCACGGTGGTTTTGGTTTTATGTAGGGAATGATGCGTTTGAACCATTTTGCACATAAAAGGCGCGCAAGCGCCGGACTCGGCGTGGCCGTATTTGGGTCTTGGCGTCGCCTCGCTGATTGCAAAGAAAGACTAGCGTCCGTGTTGGGTCCGGCATTGGGCGCCCAATGCTTGACTCGTCCGAGAGCTCCAGCGTCCGTGGCTGGGTTCCAGTGAATTATCCGAGAGTTCGTGCGTCCGGTCTGCGTCGCGTCAGGCCCTGCGAAAGGCTTGAAGTTTGTCAAGAGACTCCTCGCGTCCGGTGCTGTCTTGCGTCCGGCGCTGGCCACCAGATCAGAGAACGCGCGAGTCCGGCGCTAACCTGCGTCCGACGCTGGGCTGCTCCCGTTTGGCGTTGTGTTGAGCGCGCGCGTCCGGCGCTGCGTGTTAATTTTCGGGCACTATATATTGTTTTTAAACGCTGAAAAACCCTAGCCTCATTATTATTATTTCAGTTTTTCTTTCGGATTATGGACGCCTCCTCCAAGTTTTCCTTTTCCTTCTTCTAAACTTTTCAATTATTGTTCTTTCCTTTCTCTTTGATTGAAGAATTATTGTAAGGATTATTGGATTCCTACTCTGAAGTTCTGAATATCAATTCCATCGTTTGATTTTATTCGTAAGTTTCTTTTATCGCTTTATTCCGTCTATTAAGTAATTGATTGTTATTGATTTCTACGTTTGGTTATGATTAATATTGGTATTTTTTAAGTATTCTTGTCTTAGTTTAATCTTTTCGATTCATGCCTAGGGTTTATAATTTTGATTCCGTGTTCTTGATTTAGGGTTTAATTCTTGCCTAGATAATTTATACGCTTTGTCGATTTCCGTCTAGTTAATTCGTCTTTCTTTCTTTAATGTTTCCTCGTCTAGGTAATCAATCAACCACGTGTGATTAGAGTGTTTAGGAATTTATTGCTTTAGTGTGGTAACTTAGTAGCATACATTAAGTTTTCCTTGAGAGACACCTAGGGTTAACTTTCCTACTATAATACCTCGTTCGATTATGAGTCGATTAAGAGTACACTTTTGATTGAAACAGTCGCCTTGAATGGGTGGCGGGTGCAATATGCCGTCTGTCTCGGGTGCCACTTCCGGCTCTGCTTGCTCCTCCTGCTCGGCTTCCTCCTCCTGCCGCTCTCCATCGATCTCACCTTGCGCATTCAGCGCCGAACCCAAGTGTAGTGAACACGGGAGCTCAAGTTCAATTGAATTTGTGGTGGCCTAAAGGCTGCTTGGCGGTGATATCCGTGTTGGGAAGGCGAAGAATACCTTGCTCGTGCTTGTTGATCGAGCTAAAACACACTCAAATTCACTGCATGATAAATGCGAGGTAATCGTGGCGTGATAAGTTAACCCTAGTGGTCTCTCGAGGAAAACTTAACGGGGTATTTTTCGTGTCGTACGAAAGCAATTAAATCCTAAACATTCTAATGCCAGCGGGGTTTGAACATGCGAGGAATTGAAACACGAGAAATAAGCGGCAATCTAAGCTAGGGGTTGTCGATCCCGAGCTATACTAATAAAGCGATAAATCTAAGCAGGGGTTGTCAATCCCTAGTTGAACTACGAAGCGATAAATCGAAAGCAATAAACAAAAGCGGAGCAATCCTATTCTTAGGGTTTGTTAAGCCTTGTCTGAATCTAATTGCAAATAAACTATAATCTTCAATCATCCAACAAGAACATGAATTAATCGGCGAGAAATCATCAAGCAATGTAAATCAGCGGAGCATGAAAATCGATCCCTTTGTCACTATGGAATTGAATTCAACATAAATCATCAAACAAGTAATACTATGAAATTGATTCCATTCGGTGATAAATTCAAAGCATAAATTGAACAACATAAAATGATAAAGCTGAATTATTCGATGAAAGCGAAAATAGGAATTAAAACTAATAATTATCTGTTTGTGTCGATCTGTTGTAGCTCCCGAAAAATTGTTGAGGTGAACAAAAAATGGCGAGAGGCGCCGCGGCTGCGTGCCAAAAGAAAATCCGAACTCCGAATTAGGATCCGTTCTCGCCTACGGACTCCTATTGAGAAAGCTCTTCATTAAACTTAATCCTTGGCATACCCATTTTATCCAATTTGATACCGTTTTCCTACAAAACATCGAGACAAACCCAATAAGTCCGAAACGAAGAATTATAATCAAAACAACGGTATAAGACAGACGAAACACTGAGAATGACATACAAAAGAGTACCAAGAATAAGCACAAAATGAAACCAAACAACTCCCCCACATTTATCCATTTGCTTGTCCTCAAGCAAAGTCTATACTAAAAAGAGTAGAAAAATAACTCATGCAACTTCACTCTTAGTCCAATCAATCAAACCTCTTTTGAAATTCCCCCAAACATGATGAATACGTAATCAAAGTTAATGCGAAACAAATCTAAGATTGTGAGAAAGTCAAATAAACAAGAAGATTATTTTTTCTCAGACCCAACTCTCCGTTAGGGTGAATTAACTAAAATGGTTACCTTTAGCAACAAGTTTCTTTTGAGAACACAAAGAAAGTATAAACAAATTTTGGAACAAGTAGATAGACGACCATAATGTTAACACTACCCCTAACATTAGCGGACAAATCACATCAATTGATCGAGCTAAAACACACTCAAATTCACTGCATGATAAATGCGAGGTAATCGTGGCGTGATAAGTTAACCAAGTCATCTCTCAAGGAAAACTTAACAGGCTATAGTTAAGTGTCATACGTAAAGCAATTAAATCTAAACATTCTAATACCAACGAGGCTTTTGGACATGCGGAATTGAAATTCGGAAAATAAGCGGCAATCTAGGCGGGGGTTGTCGATCCCGAGCTAAACTAATAAGCGATAAATCTAAACAAGGGTTGTCGATCCCGGTTGAACTTCAAAGCGAGGATAAATCGAGTGGCGCGGTTTGAGGTGGCGCCGACTCGAGCGTTCGACTTGAAAGTGAACGCGGATCGGAATGAGCGCTCGTTGGGTGAAGGCATGGCCGAGGCGGCGTGGCGCGGATCTTGTCGAACGCCGGCGAGGCGGCGAGGCGTGGTGCGCGATTCTGGGGGCGGCGGCGCGGGTGGCCAAGCGGCGAGGGGCTTGGTCTTTGGCGAAACCAGCGCCGGATGGAATAGCGTGGGCGTGGGGCGGCGCGTCTTGAGGTAAGCGCGCAAGATTGCGCAGCAGCGTTGTGGAAGTGCCATCTTGGCGCGGTTGGAAAGCAACGAAACCTTGGCGTGGAGGCGCTGGTCCCAGCGCGGACGGGCGGGCCAGGCGCGGGCGGCGGCGTTGGAAGCGGGCGCAGGCAGCGATCTTTGGATCGGGGCAGGCGGAGATGGCGTGTTGGAGAAACGTCTTGTGGCGTGGGGCGAAGCGGGCGCTGGCGTGCGGGAGGAGCAGCGCTGGCGCGCTGGGCAGCGTGGCGCTGGGCAAGCGCTGGATCAGCGCCGGATGGGCGTCGGTGTTGCGGGCGCTGGGCGGCTTGGGCGGCGCTTGAGGGCGCTGCGGTGATGGCGGGCGTCCGTGCGTCTTGCGACTTTGGCGTTCGCTCCGTTCTTCCTCGTTTGAACTCCGATTTGTGATCCGCTTTCGCCTATGAACTCCTGTCAAAATGCTCTTCAATTATACATTATTCTTGGTAGATCCATTTTATCCTATTTTATGCCATTTTCTACAAAATATCGAAACAAACGAAATAAGTCCGAATAGATAAATATTAGTCAAACCAATGGCATAAATAGGACAAACCATTAAAATTGACATGTAAAATAATACCAAGAATATGCACAAATTCATACCAAACAACTCTCCCACACTTATCCATTTGCTTGTCCTCAAGCAAAGTCTATACAAATAAGAATAGAGAAGATAATTCTTGCAACTTCACTCTTAGTCTAATCAATCAAACTTAATTGCTTTTCTCCCACATTTGGAGTTTACGAATTGAAAGATAATGCGAAATAAATCTAGGACGACAATTGATTTCCAATAAATAAAAGTGTAACCTCTGCTCAGACTCAACTCTCCGTTAGGGGTGAACTAACTAATGTGGTCATCTTTAGCAACAAGTTCCTTTTAAAGCGCAAAGAATGTTTTATGATTTTGGAACAATATTGAAGGTGAACTCTCGATGAACTCGAGTCTCCTATCGTGGTTTCCATGTCCATTTCTCGATTTAAGAGAAGAGGACGAGAATCCCATCCTCCATTTCAACAATCTCGATAAAACAAATTCATACTTTTTCTTTCCTTTTCTCTTCCATTTTGTTTCTTTTTTTTATTAATATAAGGAGACAAGTATATAGGCGACCACAATGTTAACACTACCCTAACATTAGCGGACAAATCACATCAATTTTCCCTATTCATTTTCTATCAATCACAATCTCGTCAATTCACATTACACTCAAATCATATATCACCAAAAGTCTCGGAAATTCAAAATCAATTTGACGAATACCACAGAGTTCAGTTGCACAAATCAAAATTCTAACTTACTCGCATAGACAAAGCTTAAGTCCAAACAATCAAAATAAGCACAAGGGCACATCATTAAGCATACAAAAATATATATAATACGTACCTGGCGAGTAATCATCCCCACACTTAATTTGAGAGCCTCACGGTGCTCCAAAAATTAAAAGCACAAAAGACCATAGAGGATAATACTTCACGATAATCGGCGGTGTGTGCTGCTGAGTTGGAGCATCACGACTTTATCTCACGGCGATGAAAATCGCAAACCCTTCTTCCCAATTTCGAGCAAAACTAACACAAAGACAACAGACAGATCAAAGAACAACGAAGCAAGCAAAAAGAGAAAGAAAGAAAAAGAAAATAAAAATCCTTGGGTAGCTCCCACGAAGTACTCAGTTTAACGTCGTGAGCCCGACGTGTTCCGATCAACAACGGACTATCCATAGTCCTTCACCTGTAGGAATACCATCTCAGCCAGAGCATCAGTAGCAACCATATAAGAACAGAGGATAGTAAAGAAAGCAAGTAATACATCAATTAAGCTCAAATCAAACATCCTATTTTCCAAAGTAAAATAGATAACTTCAACTCCTACAGCACAATACTTTGGTAAATTAGGATGTTGACAAATTATAGAAACTACCTCAACCTTTGTCCTTTCTTCATCCTCCTCCAGTGTTAGGGTAGCTCTTTCACCTCAGTGGGTTTGGCATGTCATCAACTTCGAGTGCCCTCTTTCTCGTCGCCACCGATCACAGTATCAACTTCCTCGTGGCTCGATTTTGCTCCTCATCCTCACGTGCCCATTCTTCCACCATTTCCACCTCCTGCGGCTGCGTGAGCTCGTCGGTGTCTCTCACCCAATTCTCAATAATTGGATCACTTTCTAGAATAGTGACCGCTAGACTTGATCGGATTGGGTTGGAAATTCCCTCATTGCAAGTTGATGTTGATACACAACCAACTTTTAGGTCATCGGTCTCGCACGTGCCTCTAGCGCTCAAGAGTAGAATCGATCCTTGATTGGTAATCAGAATAAGCGTTGCACCCATATCCTCCGATGGCGAACTCGATGGTGGGTGGTGGCTTGAGCTAATAGGGTGAGCTTGGAAGCTCCCTATTGCATCTTGTTGCAACAACTCATCCGACTTCTCGGTCATCATTTCCAATTTTGCCTCTAAGCGTCGATTTTGGTGTCGTCGACATCCGACCGTTGTTGGCGATGCAGATCAGTGCTGCTTCCATATCGTCTAACGGATACCTATGAGGTGGTGGTGGTGAATAAAACTCTGCTGCGGGTGGTACCCTTGTTCTTTGTGGAGGCGTGGTGATGTGGATCACACCATCCATAGTCAGGTTGTGGGTTCCAATATTATGGGTCAGGTTGTGGAGGCGGCTGCTGCTGCTGCGGATCCCAACATCCCAAATCGGGTTGGAAATTCCACCCCGAACCACATTGTTGTTCATAAACTGGCGGATATCCCTCAACATGATCAAGCGGGCTCATGCCCGTCTTCGTACTGCGGTGGAGGTGGTTGATCCCAATAGGGATTGGAGGCTTGATCCTCATAGAGTGGTGGAGGTGGTTGGTCCCAGCAAGGATCATAGGCATGCTGCTCATAGCCCAACGGATATTCATCAGAATAGCCGAATTGGGCTCCTTCTTCGCAAGAAGAATTTGCCCAATACGACGAACTCTCCTCCCCCCAGCCGGGTTGACCATATTCGTAATGTTGATAACCCTGCATTAACAGACACCAACAACAAAAACAAGATTACACGCACCAGGGGGAGAAAATAGCAAACAGAGAGAAAAGAAACACAGAAAAAAAACAACACAAACAATATGCCTAAAGTTCTCCCGACAGCGGCGCCAAAATTGATCGAGCTAAAACACACTCAAATTCACTGCATGATAAATGCGAGGTAATCGTGGCGTGATAAGTTAACCCAGTCGTCTCTCAAGGAAAACTTAACAGGCTATTGTTAGGTGTCGTACGAGAAAGCAATTAAATCTAAACATTCTAATACCAGCGAGAGTTTTGGACATGCGAGGAATTGAAATACGGAAAATAAGCGGCAATCTAGGCCGGGGTTGTCGATCCCGAGCTAAACTAATAAGCGATAAATCTAAACCGGGGTTGTCAATCCCAGTTGAACTCTGGCGGGATAAATCGAAAGCAATAAACAAAGCAATAGCAAACCTATTCTTAAAGTTTGTCAAGCCCTAATCTAAATCTACTTGTAAATGAACCATAATCATCAATCATCCAACAAGAACATAAATTAATCGAAGCGAAATCATTAAGCAATGTAAATCAAAGCAATATGAAAACAATCCACTTGTCACTATGGAATTGAATCGATAATAATCATCAAACCATAAACTATAAAATTTATCCGAAAAAACTGGTAAATCCCAAGAACATAACTTGATAAATTAAATAATTCATTAAGCTGAAAGCAAAATTAAAGCTAAAATTATCTACGTGTTGTTGTGCGAAGAAATCACGAAGAAGCAAGAAACAACGCCTTGATGCGTGAAATTAAAGCGAAACGGCCTTTAAATTGTGACCTAGCGCCTATATATAATAAATAAGAGTGGCGCGGTTTGAGGTGGCCCGGCTCGAGCGTTCGACTTGAAAGTGAGCGCGGATCGAAATGAGCGCTCATTGGGTGAAGGCATGATCGAGCGGCGTGGCCGGATCTTGTCGAGCCGGCGGTGGTGGCGGCGTGGTGCGTGGTTGCGGGAGTAGCGGGTGTGGGTGGCGGCGGCGGGCGGGGGTCTTGGCGAAACCCAGCGACGGATGGAAATAAGCTGCAGGCGTGGGGCGGCGCGGTAGAGTAAGCTTCGCAAGATTAGCGAACAGCGTTGTGGAGGTGCCATCTTGAGCACGGTTGGAGAAGCAAGCAATGGCGTGGAAGGCGCTGGTCCCCGCGCGGACGGAGGCGAATGCGGGCGGCGGCGTTGGGCGGGCGTTGGGAAAGCGATCTTTGGAGCGGGCGGCTGGGCGGAGATGGCCTTGTTGGAGAACGTCTTGTGGTGCGGGAGGATGAGCAAGCGGCGGGCGGCGGCGGCGTGCGGGAGGAGCAGCGCGGGCGAGCAGCGTGGCGCTGGGCAAGGCGCTGGATCCCAGCACCGGACGGGCGTGCGGTGTTGCGGGGCGCTGGGCGGCACTGAGGGCGCACGGTGATGGCGCGCGCGGGCGTCCGGTGCGTGCGACGGGAAGTCGTGCGCGACTTTGGCGTTTCGCTCCGTTCTTCCTCGTTTGAACTCCGATTTGCGATCCGCTTTCGCCTATGAACTCCTGTCGAAATGCTCTTCAATTATACATTATTCTTGGCAGATCCATTTCATCCTATTTTATGCCATTTTCTACAAAATATCGAAACAAACGAAATAAGTCTGAATCGATAAATATTAATCAAACCAACGTCATAAATAGGACAAACCATTAAAATTGACATGTAAAATAATACCAAGAATATGCACAAATTCATACCAAACACTTTTCATATAGCAGCCAGAGGTAACGGCTCGGGTGTCTCTTCAAAAACGTCTGAACGTATAGACAAGGCTTGTCCAGGAAAATATCTTGAGAGATAGGACTCTCACGTATCGTCACCCTGAAAAAATCAGCAATGGGTGTAGCGAATCCCCCTATGCATATCCTTGCGTTCCTCGAAACCTCTGCTTGCATCTGAAAGTGCTGTGCAAGGAACATGTCGGCATGCATCTTTTCTCGAGTCGCAGCTCCAATTAAGAGACTCATGTCCTGTGAGAGGACTGTGCCGGCATTGTTGCGGCCATGGATGGTGAAGGTGATTAGGCGGTGAAACTAGCGGACCGCGGGGTTCCTTATAGAACTTGCCTTGGCTCTGGAGGCGTCATATGACGGGTTCTGCTGTTGGATTTGTATACTGAAAGCAGTATGGTTGAGCTTGTATGCAATGTTTCCTGTTACCACTATTACAATCTCTATCGAATTGAATACTTGATTGCATATATCGTGTCCCTTATCTCATATATAAGTTAGATCATACGGTATGTAGAAGATCACGAAGTACGTATGATTGGTCGAGCTTATTGAGATATAAAAGTTTCCTGGTGAGACAACTTGAGGACGAGTTGTCGGTATAGGCTCTTGTATAGATAAGAAGTGACTTGACTTGGTTGCTTGTCTATCTTTGATGCGTCTACGGCGTATTGAAGGATTCTGATGAGATGAGTTCTTCTATCGACCGTCGTGAAGAACCAAGATCTCGGTGACTTACGATGATCTAAACCTCGATAAGCTATTAGATGAGTATGAGTTGTTGACCATCACTTTGACTTGTTATGGGTGAGGTTATATGTTCTAACCCAATATTCTCGCATCTTGGGTGGTGGCGGTCTTGTATGTCATGCTAGTTATCGTATCGAATCATCGTATCCGTTTAGGATGATGGCGTCCTCTTAAGGAGCTCAAAGGTTTATTGTACTAAACCCTGCGGGTTGAGTTAGCTCAAGTACAATAATAAGGTTGAGTGGTACTACTTAAGGAATTAAAGATATTAATTATTTTAAGCGATCGAGAATCTATAAATAATTAATGGACGTTCGATATCTTAAATCGAGGATTCGTAATATCTAAGTGCAAGCCGAGCTCAACTTGGTAATAAAGGGTAAGTCGGCATTTATTCTCTAGTGGCATGAATAAATGTTTATAAATTAATTTATGTTACGGGTGAACATAAGATAATTAATTTATTTGAGGCCCATCGTTATTCCTTGCATTTGATCCTGGTGGCCCGTCCGAGGCCGTAAGCTAAGCAAAATCGCGCCCCTATGCTCTACAAGGCAAGGATTTGATTCTCTTTATCCTATAAGGATATTATTAAATTTATGGGATATGCATAGATCCTTTTCATATAAGATTATGGTAATAATCCTTTCCATAAAGGATTATGGTAATTTCCATATGGGATTATGGTAATTTCCATATAGGAATATGGTAATTTCCATATGGGATTATGGTAATTTACATATAGGATTATGGTAATGCATTATAAATATGAGGTAGAGATTAAATCTAGGTCGATGATTAATAATCATCATCATTATTTTCGAGAATTTGAGGTTCGTCCTTTGAGAGATTTTGAAAATTCTTGAGAACTTGAGGGTGATTTTCGAAACATTCTCCGTAGATCGTCCTCACTCGGCGTTGGAGATTGGGCAATCGGGATACTGATCGGAAGGTCAAAGCACGAGTCTCGATCCATTCCGCTGAGCAGTTCAAAGGTAAACGAGAAAACCCCAGCGTGTTGCAATTAATTATATAGGTGCATGCTGGGTATATAATCAATGTATGGTGAATTAAACATCCAAGATAGATCCTCGGGAGATGGCTAAACATAGTTTTCCCTACAATTGCTATCAGAGCCTGGGATCGGTATCTTGGCTCTGTTGGATTAATTCACGTTTGATTATTCTGCCGCAATATATTAATTGTTGAATCATCGTTCATCGTGGCTCGTTTTTATTTTGTCGGTTGTTTTTTCACCACGAGAAAATTCGTGGTTAGATTAGATTTATTTTACGTAAATCTTATACGTAAAAAGTAAAACAAAAAGGCAGCGGCCAGATCGAGGCGGCGGGGAAAAGCGGGTGCGCGGCGCGCGGGCGGCGGCGGCGCAAGGCGTGCTGCGGCGCTCGCGGACCCGCCCGGCGTGATGGGGCGAGCCGGATCCGTTTTCGGCCGAATCTGTTTGGCGAGTCGGTCCGTGCCCGTGCACACGAGGCCCGTTTGAATCCGGTCCATGCCGTGCCGCGAGACCCGTTTTCGAAGATTATAAAGATCTATACTTTGCAATTCTATGTAATAGATTAGGCGGGAAAGTGCAGATTCCACGAGTGGAGCCACGATGAGCGTTTTTATTTTATTTTTATCGTTCATGGAATGTCATGGATGTTTAAATTGTGCAGTAGCATGCTATGTATGTTTAAATTACGTTGACAAACCTTTAAGTGTTTTCGTAATTGGGTGCACATAGTAAGCATGCTAGGTTTATCGCGTTTTCAAGCATATTTTAGAATTACTGCGAGCATGTTTTACATGTTGAGTTCTATAGAAAAGCATGCTAGGATTACTTGATGCATGGACAAACCTTTTGAACAAAAGACTAAGCAAGCAAACCGACAAATTAATTTTAAATTAAAATGTCAAGACCTCCACTTTTGATCTCTAAACAAAGTGATACGCTTTGTGAATAGCGTCCACACAGCGTGGCTTGCTTGCTTTGTTTATCATAAGTTTGTTAGATGAGATTTCTAAATAAAACATTTTAAATCTATTGAGAAGTGGGAGTTTCTTGGTTAGCGTCCACACGTGTGGCTTGCATGTGCGATTTTCATAAGTTCTCTAGAGATAGATATAAAATGAGATAACAAAAGAATTTGAATTGGGCGGTATGGTCTAGTGGTATGCTAATTCTAAGAATTAGTTTCTATTTGTTAAAAATGTGGTCATTGCTTAGACATCACCTCAGTACAACTTCCCACGAAGTCCTTCTTGTGATAGTGATGTGGTCTAGTAAGGTCGATCGTTAATTTCATTTGTCGTAAGGATAAGTTGACATGGATTGAAATTAAGCGACTAAAAGGTATATTTTAGTGCAGTCGAGGATTCGTGTGCAAGCGTCCACACGCGTGGCATGCATGTGGGATTCCTTGGGCGATTGGAGGTTTCAATTAATATTGTTTTATCAAAAGGTTACAATATTATTATTACGAATTATGTGTGATCGTATGCTTATGTGTTTACATTATCGTTTTGAGATATGTCTCTTACACGATTATCAATATGCTCGCACAAAATCCGTTATCCGGTCCAAATTTTATCGAGTGGAAGCGAAACATGGAATATGTTCTTATCATTGAAGAACACATGTTTGTTCTCACTACTCCTAAACCGATGCCTTCTTGTGGCGATCGACTAATGGCGGCGAGTCGGCGGACTTTGGAATAAGTCGAACAATATGGCTAAATGCTATATGATGACTACTATGTCCAAAGGCTTGCATTGCTGACATCGATCGATGGTGAGCCTGACGATATTTGGTCGAGTCTCGAGAGTAAGTTTAGGCGATCGGATGGGACGATCTGCTTCCACACAATGAGAGAAATCTTGGCGTGTAAGATGGAAGAAGGAAGTTCGGTCCATGAACATGTCTCCACATGACTCATCTCATGGAAAGTCTTGATCGGTTGGGAGGAGGTATTGACGGTGAAGCAAGGTCAATATCATCCTCAATACACGCCCAAGTCTTTTGAGAACTTTCGTGTGAATGCGATCATGAGCAAGGCGAGTATACACTTAGTCGGTTGCTCGATGATCTCGTGGCTGGGAAGGAGTTATGGGCAAAGGAGCACATGCTCTTGCTAGCACATCTAAGGGCCCAAATTTTCCGTTGGAAAATGGAAAAGAAAAGGGCACCAAAGGTGTTAGAGGCGAGGAAATAGTGGGAGTAATGGGATCGAGAACATGGCTGCCATCGGAGGCTTGAAGAAGCGAAGGAGAAGGCAAGTGCTTGAGTGCGGTAAGATTGGGCATTGGAAGGCTAAGTGCCCTATGCTCAAGGCTCAAGTGCGCCGTTTGCTTTAATGTGAAACATGTTTAGCAACTTGTTCTACCCATTCTTGGGTAGTAGACACAGTGCTGTTGATCATGTTTGTTACACCTTGCGGGGTTCCTGCGGACAAGGAGGCGAGTAATGGCGAGATAACGATCTCCATGGGCAGCTCGGCGAAAGTCGAGGCCGTTGCGGTCGGAGATGTTACTTTATGTTTTGAGAGAAGCAGTTTAGTTTTAAAGGCGTTTTATATGTGCGGATTTTCGGTGGAACCTTGTTTGTTTGAAACTATTTACTCATGGATATTACATTATTTTTGATAGTGGTGTTTCTATCATAAGAAATAACGAAGTTATACGTGTTGGCACTTTATATAATTCCTTTATACTATTTACGCAAAACATAATACCTATAACTATGTTGTATCTTCTTCAAACCCTAGAAAGAGTTTTCTTCGCAAGATGACAGACACATTTCTACGGCATCATAGATTAGGTCACATCAATCTAAATAGGATCCAAAGGCGGCTAAGAATGGGCGTTTGGTAATCTCACGATTACTCCATTCCTGTCTGCGAATCTGTATAGAAGGTAAGATGTCGACCGGACCCTTCAAAGCGAAGGGTTATAGAGCCAAAGAAATGTTAGAGTTAGTCCATTCGACTGTGTGGACCGATGTCCACACAAGCTCGTGGAGAATGCAGTATTTTGTCACTTTCATTGGCGATTACTCAAGAGTGCGGATACGTATACGCTTCGCGCAAGTATGAAAGCTTTGAGAAATTCAAAGAGTTTAAGGCGGAAGTGGAGCGAAGCTTGGTAAGAGTATCAAGTCGCTGTGATGCGATCGCGGTGGCGAATACCTTAATGTGAGTTTATGGACTATCTAGTGAAGTATGGGATTACCTCCCGGCGCACTTCACCGGGCACACCACTGACAAAATGGTGTGTCGGAGGCGAAGAAATAGGACTCTTTTGGAAATGGTTAGATCAATGATGAGTTATGCAACATTACCTATTTCGTTACGGGGTATGCCTTAGAAGCGTGCATACTTGCTAAATCTAGTACCATCGAGTCGATCGAAAAGACCCTTTCGAGTTGTGGTTTTGGCGCAAGCCCGGTTTAAACCACATAAGGATATGGGCGATCCGGCTGCGTCTTTGAACAAGAATCTTGACAAGTTGGAGGCTAGATCCGGCCTTGCGGTGTTTATTGGATATCCTAGAGGAGCGAAGGTGGTTTATTCTATAGTCTAAGGATCGGAAGGTCATTATTAGCATTAATGCCCGATTCTTAGAAGCGGATTATATGAAGAATCATAAATCCAAAGTTGAAATCATTCTTCAAGAATTAGAAGATGATCGTATTCCATACCGATTAGGCGAATATGCGAGATGTCGAGTCTAGTGGGAGGATCGACACGGATACTTCAAGAAATTGAAGTGGGTCGAGTTCAATTGTGAATCCGACCGTCAAGTGGTACCTACCCGACAAGTTGTGCAAGATGAGAACCACAAGTTTACTGCACCGTTGCCATAGTGCATGTAGAACCTCATCGTGGTGGGAGGTTGTTCGTCGGCCGAGCAATTTATGTTCGTGGGAGAATCTTGATTTAGTCGAGGAAGCGAGCAGGCAATAATCGACCCATGGACATCTGAGGAGGCGATCAAGACATTGATGCAAAATCATGGCACAACGCTACGGACTTAGAAATGGAGTCCATGCGACTATGGATGTATATGAAAGATACCTCTACCGGATGGCAAGGAAGCCGTAGGCGTAAGTGGGTATACAAAGGAAGAGATTCCGATGGAGGTTTTGGCTTTTAAAGCCGGCTAGTGGCGAAAGGTACACTCAGTTGAGGGCATCGATTTTGATGAGACATTTTCGCTGTAGCAATGCTCAAGTCCATCGAATTCTTACGGCCATAGCAGCCCACTTGAACTAGAGGTTTGGCAAATGGATGTTAAAGCGCTTTTCTAAGCGGTTACCTTGAGGAAGGTAGAGACATCTATGTCGACAACCCGAAGGTTATGTGGTAATGGGTGAAGAGCATCTAGTATGGAAGCTTAGAAGTCCATTTATGGACTTAAGCGAACCGCCCGATCATGGAACTTACGTTTTGACGAGGAGGTAAAGTCCTATGAATTTACCAGTTGCCTAGCGAGAGTTGTGTGTATCGGTTAGATGTCAGCAGTGATGTGGTATTTTTGCACTTTATGTAGATGACATTCTTCTAGTTGGCAACAACGTGAAGGCATTATCGAGGCGTAAAGAGTTGGCTATCCGATCGGTTTCAAATGAAAGACTTAGGAGATCGGCGTACATTCTTGGGATCAAGGTTTACCGAGATCGCAAGAAGAAAATGTTGAGCTTATCTCGGGCGTCTTACATTGATCTTGTGATTACTCGTTTTAGTATGCGAGACCGCGAGAAAGGTTGCTACCTTTCGGACATGGCGTTCCTTTATCTTGACAGCGATCACCTATGATTGCGAAGGAGATAGAGGAAATGAGACAAGTTCCTACGCTTCGCCGTGGGAAGTCTCATGTATGCAATCTATGCGAGGCCGATATACGCTATCACGGTGGGCATAGTAGCTGAATATCAACCTAACCTGGACAAGCTCATTGATTGCGATAAAGCATATACTCAAGTACACGAAAAGGACTCGAGATTATAGGCTGGTTTACCATGCGAGATAGTCTAATGCCTTTGGGTTATCTGACCGGTTTCCAAGTGATCGTGATGAGAAAAAGTCTACCTCGGGCTATGTGTTTACCTTGGGAGGTGGAGCCTTCTCTTGGCGGAGTGCAAGCGGTGATGCATTGCGGACTCTACCATGGAAGCCGAATATGTAGCCGCCGGAGGCTTCTAAGGAGGCTGTATGGTTGAGAACTACCTCATGGATCTAGGTGTGGTACTGGTTTGCCCAAGAGTATCATAGTTTCTTGTGATAACTCGGTGCGATGCAAACTCGAAGGAACCACGGACCCATAAGGTGACCAAACACATAGAGAGAAAGTACCATGTCATCGAGAAATCGTTAGGCGAGGGGCGTCTTGATTGAAAAGATTGATCTGACGGATAACCTAGCGGATCCATTCACAAAAGAACTGCCGCAAAAAGTCTACGAAGTGTGCGTTCGAGGACTTGGATTGCGCTTGATGGCACTCACTTAGAAAGGAAACTTTTGTATAAGTGGGAGAAGCAAAGTGATGGTTTTGTTTGTAATAGCTAGTAGAGACACATTGTATACTAAAGTTTGCTTTAGTATAAGTGGGAGATTGTTGGATTTGTATCTTGAAAGCGGTATGGTTGAGCTTGTATATAATGTTTCTGTTACCACTATTACAATCTCTATCGAATTGAATACTTGATTGCATATATCGTGTCCCTTATCTCATATATAAGTTAGATCATACGGTGTGTAGAAGATCACGAAGTGCAGTATGATTTGTCGAGCAATGAGATATAAAAAGTTTCTGGTGAGACGACTTGAGGGACGAGTTGTCGGTATAGGCTCTTGGTATAGATAAGAAGTGACTTGACTTGGTTGCTTGTCTATCTTTGATGCGTCTACGACGTATTGAAGGATCAAAGTGAGATGAGTTCTTCTATCGGACCGTCGTGAAGAACCAAGATCTCGGTGACTTACGATGATCTAAACCTCGATAAGGTATTAGATGAGTATGAGTTCTTGACCATCACTTTGACTTGTTATGGGTGAGGTTATATGTTCTAACCCGATATTCTCGGCATCTTGGGTGGTGGCGGTGCTTGTATGTCATGCTAGTTATCGTATCGAGTCATCGTATCCGTTTAGGATGATGGCGTCCCTTAAGGAGCTCAAAGGTTTATTGTACTAAACCCTGCGAGGTTGAGTTAGCTCAAGTACAATAATAAGGTTGAGTGGTACTACTTAAGGAATTAAAGATATTAATTATTTTAGCGATCGAGAATGCTATAAATAATTAATGGACGTTCGATATCTTAAATCGGGATTCGTAATGTCTAAGTGCAAGCTGACTCAACTTGGTAATAAAGGGGTAAGTCGGCATTTATTCTCTAGTGGCATGAATAAATGTTTATAAATTAATTTATGTTAAGGGTGAACATAAGATAATTAATTTATTTGAGGCTCATCTTTATTCCTTGCATTTGATCCACAGGTGCCCATCTAGGCCGTAAGCTAGGCAAAATCGGCCACATGCTCTACAAGGCAAGGATTTGATTCTCTTTATCCTATAAAGATATTATTATATTTATGGGATATGCATAGATCCTTTCCATATAAGATTATGGTAATAATCCTTTCCATAAAGGATTATGGTAATTTCCATATGGGATTATGGTAATTTCCATATAGGAATATGGTAATTTCCATATGGGATTATGGTAATTTCCATATAGGATTATGGTAATGCATTATAAATATGAGGTAAGAGATTAAATCTAGGTCGATGATTAATAATCATCATCATTATTTTCGAGAATTTGAGGGTTCGTCCTTTGAGAGATTTTCGAAAATTCTTGAGAACTTGAGGGTGATTTTCGAAGCATTCTCCATAGATCGTCCTCACTCGGCGTTGGAGATTGGGCGGCGGGATACAATCCGGAAGGTCAAAGCACGAGTCTCGATCCATTTCGCCTCGGCAGTTGAGGTAAACACGAGAAAACCCCAACGTGTTGCAATTAATTATATAGGTGCATGCTAGGTATATAATCAATGTATGGTGAATTAAACATCCAAGATAGATCCTCGGGAGAGGGCTAAACATAGTTTTTCCCTACAATTGGTATCAGAGCCTGGGATCAGTATCTTGGCTCTGTTGGATTAATTCACGTTTGATTATTACGTGCGTAATATATTAATTGTTGAATCTGTCGTTCATCGTGGCTCGTTTTTATTTTGTCGGATTTTGTTTTCACCACGAGAAAATCCGGGGTTAGATTAGATTTATTTTACGTAAATCTTATACGTAAAAGTAAAGCGAGCAGCGGCCGGATCGAGGCGGCGGAAAAAGCGGGTCGCGCGGCGTGCGGGCGGCGGCACGCATGGCGTGCCGCGGTGCTCGCGGACACGCCGCGTGGCGGGCCGAGCCCATATCCGTTTTCGGCCGAATCTTGTTTTGATGAGTCCGGTCCGTGCCCGTCCACGCGAGACCCGTTTTCGAATCCGGTCCGTGACTGCGCACGCGAAGCCCGTTTTCGAAGATTATAAAGATCTGTACTTTGCAATTCTATGTAATAGATTAGGCGGGAAAGTGCGATTCCACGAGTGGAGCCACGATGAGCGTTTTTATTTTTATCGTTCATTGCATGTCGTGGATGTTTAAATTGTGCGATAGCATGCTATGTATGTTTAAATTACGTTGACAAACCTTTAAGTGTTTTCGTAATTGGAGTGCGCATAGTAAGCATGCTAGGTTTATCGCGTTTTCAAGCATATTTTAGAATTACTGAGCATGTTTTACATGTTGAGTTCTATAGAAAAGCATGCTAGGATTACGTGATCTGCATGGACAAACCTTTTGAACAAAAGACTAAGCAAGCAAACCGACAAATTAATTTTTAAATTAAAATGTCAAGACCTCTACTTTTGATCTCTAAACAAAGTGATACGCCTTTGTGAGTGGCGATCCACACAGCGTGGCTTGCTTGCCTTGTTTATCATAAGTTTGTTAGATGAGATTTCTAAATAAAACATTTTAAATCTATTGAGAAGTGGGAGTTTCATGTATGGCGATCCACGCGCGTGGAGTTGCATGTGCGATTTTCATAAGTTCTCTAGAGATAGATATAAAATGAGATAACAAAAGAATTTGAATTGGGCGGTATGGTCTAGTAAGTATGCTAATTCTAAGAATTAGTTTTCTGTTTGTTAAAATGTGGTCATTGCTTAGACATCACCTCAGTACAACTTCCACGAAGTCCCTTCTTGTGATAGTGATGTGGTCTAGTAAGGTCAATCGTTAATTTCATTTGTCATAAGGATAAGTTGACATGGATTGAAATTAAGCGACTAAAGGTATATTTTAGTGCAGTCGAGGATTCGTGTATGGCGTCCACAGCTTGGCTTGCATGTGGGATTCCTTGGGCGATTGGAGGTTCAATTAATATTGTTTTATCAAAGGTTACAATATTATTATTACGAATTATGTGTGATCGTATGCTTATGTGTTTACATTATCGTTTGAGATATGTCTCTTACGATTATCAATATGCTCGCACAAAATCCGTTATCCGGTCCAAATTTTATCAGTGGAAGCGAAACATGGAATATGTTCTTATCATTTGAAGAACACATGTTTGTTCTCACTACTCCTAAACCCGATGCCCTTCGACGATCGACTAATGAGCGGCGAGTCAAGCGGACTTTAGAATAAGTCGAACCATATGGCTAAATGCTATATGATGACTACTATGTCCAAAGGCTTGCGGTGCGACATCGATCGATGGTGACGCGACGATATTTGGTCGAGTCTCGAGAGTAAGTTTGGGCGGTCGGATCGGACGATCGACTTCCACACAATGAGAGAATTCTTGGCGTGTAAGATGGAAGAAGGAAGTTCGGTCCATGAACATGTCTCCCATGACTCATCTCATGGATAGTCTTGATCGGTTGGGAGGAGGTATTGACGGTGAATCGAGGTCGATATCATCCTCAATACTTGCCCAAGTCTTTTGAGAACTTTCGGCGTGAATGCGATCATGAGCAAGGCGAGTATACACTTAGTCGGTTGCTCGATGATCTCGTGGCTGCGGAAGGAGTTATGGGCAAAGGAGCACATGCTCTTGCTAGCACATCTAAGGGCCCAAATTTTCCGTTGCAAAATGGAAAAGAAAAGGGCACCAAAGATGTTACGAGCAAGGAAATAGTGGGAGTAATGGGAGCAAGAACATGGCTGCCACCGGAGGCAGAAGAAGCCAAAGGAGAAGGCAAGTGCTTGAGTGCGGTAAGATTGGGCAATGGAAGGCTAAGTGCCCTATGCTCGAGGCTCAAGTACGCCGTTTGCTTTAATGTGAAACATGTTTAGCAACTTGTTCTACCCACTCTTGGGTAGTAGACATGGGTCGATTGATCATGTTTGTTACACCTTGCGGGGTTCTGCGGACAAGGAGGCGAGTAATGACGAGATAACGATCTCCATGGGCAACGGCGAAAGTCGAGGCCGTTGCGGTCGGAGATGTTACTTTATGTTTTGAGAGAGCAGTTTAGTTTTAAAAGGCGTTTTATATGTGCGGATTTTCGGTGGAACCTTGTTTCTGTTTCGAAACTATTTACTCATGGATATTCTGTTATTTTTGATAGTGGTGTTTCTATCATAAGAAATAACGAAGTTATCTGTGTTGGCACTTTATATAATTCGCTTTATACTATTTCTGCAAAACATAATACCTATAACTATGTTGTATCTTCTTCAAACCCTAGAAAAGAAAGTTTTCTTCGCAAGATGACATCACATTTCTCGGTATCTTAGATTAGGTCACATCAATCTAAATAGGATCAAAGGCGGCTAAGAATGGGCGTTGGGTAATCTCACGGTTACTCCATTCCCGATCTGCGAATCTGTATAGAAGGTAAGATGTCGACCAGACCCTTCAAAGCGAAGGGTTATAGAGCCAAAGAAATGTTAGAGTTAGTCCTTTCGACTGTGTGGACCGATGTCCACACAAGCTCGTGGAGAATGCAGTATTTTGTCACTTTCATTGATGATTACTCAAGATGCGGATCGTATACCGCTTCACCGCAAGTCCGAAAGCTTTGAGAAATTCAAAAGTTTAAGGCGGAAGTGGAGCGAAGCTTGGTAAGAGTATCAAGTCGCTGTGATCGATCGCGGTGGCGAATACCTCGAGAACGAGTTTATGGACTATCTAGTGAAGTATGGGATTACCTCCCAACAAGCCTTCACCGGGCACACCATAGCAAAATGGTGTGTCGGAGGCGAAGAAATAGGACTCTTTTGGAAATGGTTAGATCAATGATGAGTTATGCAACATTGCCTATTTCGATTACGGGGTATGCCTTAGAAAGCGGCGGCATACTTACTAAATCTAGTACCATCAAGTCGGTCGAAAAGACCCTTCGAGTTGTGGTTTGGTATGAGCCCGTTTAAACCACATAAGGATATGGGGCGATCCGGCTGCGTCTTTGAACAAGAAGGGCGACAAGTTGGAGGCTAGATCCGACGCAAGGTTGTTTATTGGATATCCTAGAGGAGCGAAGGTGGTTTATTCTATAGTCTAAGGATCGGAAGGTCATTATTAGCACTAATGCCCGATTCTTAGAAGAGGATTATATGAAGAATCATAAATCCAAAGTTGAAATCATTCTTCAAGAATTAGAAGATGATCGTATTCCGCCACCGATTAGGCGAAAGGTGCGAGATGTCGAGTCAGTGGGAGGATCGACACCGGATATTTCAAGAAATTGAAGTGGGTCGAGTTCCTTTGTGAATACCGACCGTCAAGTGGTACCTACCCGACAAGTTGTGCGAGATGAGAACCACAAGTTTACGCACCCACCGTTGCCATAGTGCTGTAGAACCTCGTCGTAGTGGGAGGGTTGTTCGTCGACCCGAGCGATTTATGTTCGTGGGAGAATCTTGGTTTAGTCCCAAGAAGCGAGCGGTAATAATCGACCCATGGACATACAAGGAGGCGATACAAGACATTGATGCAAGATCATGGCACACCGCTACGGACTTAGAAATGGAGTCCATAACGGCTATGGATGTATATGAAAAGACACCTCTACCGGATGGCAAGAAAGCCGTAGGCGATAAGTGGATATACAAAAGGAAGAGATTCCGATGGAGAGGTTTTGCTTTTAAAGCCGGCTAGTGGCGAAAGGGTACACTTTCAGTTGAGGGCATCGATTTTGATGAGACCTTTTCGCTGTAGCAATGCTCAAGTCCATCGAATTCTTACGGCCATAGCAGCCCACTTGAACCTAGAGGTTTGGCAAATGGATGTTAAAGCTGCTTTTCTAAGCGGTTACCTTGAGGAAGGTAGAGACATCTATGTGCGACAACCCGAAGGTTATGTGGTAAAGGGTGAAGAGCATCTAGTATGGAAGCTTAAGAAGTCCATTTATGGACTTAGCGAACCTCCGATCATGGAACTTACGCTTTGACGAGGTGGTAAAGTCGATGAATTTACCAGTTGCCTAGCGAGAGTTGTGTGTATCGGTTAGATGTCAACAGTGATGTGGTATTTCTTGCATTTTATGTAGATGACATTCTTCTAGTTGGCAACAACGTGAAGCATTATCGGGGCGTAAAGAGTTGGCTATCGATCGGTTTCAAATGAAAGACTTAGGAGATGCAGCGTACATTCTTGGGATCAAGGTTTACCGAGATCGCAAGAAGAAAATATTGAGCTTATCTCGGGCGTCTTACATTGATCTTGTGATTACTCGTTTTAGTATGCGGACCCATGAGAAAGGATTGCTACCTTTCGGACATGGCGTTCCTTTATCTCAGATAGCGATCACCTATGATTGCGAAGGAGATAGAGGAAATGAGACAAGTTCCTTACGCTTCGCCAGTAGGAAGTCTCGTATACGCATTGCAATGCACGAGGCCGATATACGCTGTCATGCGGTGAGGCATAGTAGCTAGATATCCATCTAACCTGGACAAGCTCATTGGATTGCAAAGAAGCATATACTCAAGTACCGAAAGGACTCGAGATTATAGGCTAGTTTATCATGCAGATAGTCTAATGCCTTTGGGTTATACAGACTCGGATTTTCAAGCTGATCGTGATGAGAAAAAGTCTACCTCGGGCTATTTGTTTACCTTGGGAGGTGGAGCCGTCTCCTGGTGGAGTGCAAAGCAGCGATGCATTGCGGACTCTACCATGGAAGCCGAATATGTAGCCGCATCGGAGGCTTCTAAGGAGGCTGTAGGGTTCAAGAACTACCTCATGGATCTAGGTGTGGTACCTGGTTTGCCCAAGAGTATCATAGTTTACTGTGATAACTCAGGTGCAGTGGCAAACTCGAAGGAACCACGGACCCACAAGCGACAAAACACGTAGAGAGAAAGTACCATGTCATACGAGAAATCGTTAGGCGAGGGGCGTGCTGATTGAAAAGATTGATCTGACGGATAACCTAGCGGATCCATTCACAAAGCACGCCGCAAAAAGTCTACGAAGCACGTTCGAGGACTTGGATTGCGCTTGATGGCACCCACTTAGAAAGGAAACTTTTGTATAAGTGGGAGAAGCAAAGTGATGGTTTTGTTTGTAATAGCTAGTAGAGACACATTGTATACTAAAGTTTGCTTTAGTATAAGTGGGAGATTGTTGGTTGTATCTTGAAAGCGGTATGGTTGAGCTTGTATACAATGTTTCTGTTACCACTATTACAATCTCTATCCGAATTGAATACTTGATTGCATATATCTATGTCCCCTTATCTCATATATAAGTTAGATCATACGGTGTGTAGAAGATCACGTAAGTGCGTATGATTGGTCAAGCTTAATGAGATATAAAAGTTTCACGGTTGAGATAACTTGAGGACGAGTTGTCGGTATGAGTGCGGTATAGATAAGAAGTGACTTGACTTGGTTGCTTGTCTATCTTTGTGCGTCTACGACATATTGAAGGATCACAGTGAGATGAGTTCTTCTATCTAACCGTCGTGAAGAACCAAGATCTCGGTGACTTACGATGATCTAAACCTCGATAAGGTATTAGATGAGTATGAGTTGCTGACCATCACTTTGACTTGTTATGGGTGAGGTTATATGTTCTAAACGATATTCTCCGCATCTTGGGTGGTGGCGGTGCTTGTATATCTTGCAAGTTATCTGTATCGAGTCATCGTATCCGTTTAGGATGATGGCGCCCCTTAAAGAGCTCAAAGGTTTATTGTACTAAACCCTGCGGGTTGAGTTAGCTCAAGTACAATAATAAGGTTGAGTGGTACTACTTAAGGAATTAAAGATATTAATTATTTTAAGCGATTGAATGCTATAAATAATTAATGGACGTTCGATATCTTAAATACGGGATTCAGTAATGTCTAAGTGCAAGCCCGACTCAACTTGGTAATAAAGGGTAAGTCGGCATTTATTCTTTAGTGGCATGAATAAATATTTATAAATTAATTTATGTTCTGGGCTGAACATAAGATAATTAGTTTATTTGAGGCCCATCTTTATTCCTTGCATTTGATCCCTGGGCTGGCCCATCCAGGCCCGTAAGCTAGGCAAAATAGGCGCCCCTATGCTCTACATGGTAAGGATTTGATTCTCTTTATCCTATAAGGATATTATTATATTTATGGGATATGCATAGATCCTTTCCATATAAGATTATGGTAATAATCCTTTCCATAAAGGATTTTGGTAATTTCCATATGGGATTATGGTAATTTCCATATAGGAATATGGTAATTTCCATATGGGATTATGGTAATTTCCATATAGGATTATGGTAATGCATTATAAATATGAGGTAAGAGATTAAATCTAGGTCAATGATTAATAATCATCATCATTATTTTCGAGAATTTGAGGGTTCATCCTTTGAGAGATTTTCGAAAATTCTTGAGAGCTTGAGGGTGATTTTCCGAAGCATTCTCCATAGATCGTCCTCACTCGACGTTGGAGATTGGGCAACCGGGATACAATCCAGAAGGTCAAAGCACGAGTCTCGATCCATTCCACCTCGACAGATTCAAAGGTAAACACGAGAAAACCCCAACGTGTTGCAATTAATTATATAGGTGCATGCTAGGTATATAATCAATGTATGGTGAATTAAACATCCAAGATTGATCCTCGGGAGAGGGCTAAACATAGTTTTTCCCTACATCTGCTTGAGAGATGTGTCCACGAACAAAGGCCACACATTCTGTGGCGAGGTCTCTAAATCTCCAATGAATTGACCCTCGGGATCACCATTGATGATACAATCAGTTCATCCACTGAGAGTTGGCGGGGCTCATTGTCAATCTGGAATGTGATATAGTTTGGCGACCCTTGTGTCTTGTGTACTCGGACGGTCGACAGGAATTCCAGAGTGAGGATTCGGTATGTCAGATAGTTGGTCGTGATAATGAATCTGGATCGCCCTCTCGGTTTGCCACGTGACATCGTTGGCTATCCCCATGGCTCGCACGTCTCTATGCACATAAATCGTGAGTGCTATGCCAGAGTTGCACCAATCTCCTCCACCGATCCTTGACGAGGGAGATGGCAATCGCACCCCAAAGGTTTCGGGGTCGAATGCATCATGTGGCTCATCATGTGAAGAGGAGGCGACCTACTTGCCCTTTCGTTTGTGACCGGATGCACGCAACATAATGTGCCTAAAGATATTGCAACGTTAGCTCATGTACTTTATTATAAAGGAATGTAAATGTAAACGGCAACCCATAGCAATATATATACCTCCCCCAAACTTTAACTTAGGAAAATTTCTCCCCCTAGACTAACATATGGTCTAACAAGGTGAAACAAAGGAGAGAAAACGCACACACACAAAAAAACGCATGAAAACATGAAACTGGGGATGCCTCGCGGCCAACCTCGCGGTCGCGAGGGAGGTCGCGAGGTAGCAATTCATGCCCGCAAGCTATGCTCGCGAGGGCGACACGCAGCGCTGGCGGACATCATGGCCGGGCTCGCGGTCGAGAGCCTGGTCGCGAGATTCGCACTGACAGCAAAAATTTGGGATTTTTCAAAATTGTTTAACCCAATTCAACAATGCAGGCAAATTAAACCAATAATATGCATCTAGGAACATCAATAGACCTAACATTGAAACAAACATGCTCAAACACCGAGTAAATTTAGCAATAGAAGCCCTAGTTCCTCAAATCTTCAATAACCCACAACAAGAATATATAATGGACAAAACTCTTCTAAATCATGCTAAAAAGCGTAAACCCATGAAGAATTAAGGAAATGTAGCATACCTTGAGTGGATTATATGTGGAAATTGCAAGCAAAGTAAAGAACTAGGGTTTTGGTGCTTTGAGATGGTGTATTTGCTGAAGTTTGCGTGTGTGTGTGTCAAAAATGGGGGAAAGGGGGTAAAAAAAACAAGCCAAAACACGCGGGTCGACGTTCGGGCGTGGGTCGGGTCACGCCTCGTGACCGGGCTCGCGGTCGCGAGCTCGGTTGCTAAGCGTGGGCGTTCAGCGCAGATAGCTACTGCCCGAATTCTCGCGGCCATGCCTCGCAATCGCGAGGGTGGTCGCTAGGCTCGTCAACGCTGGGCAAATAGCTACTGCCCGATTTCTCGCAGCCACTCTTCGCGGTCGCGAGGGTGGTCACTAGGTAGGCTTTTATATATATATATATATATATAAAGCTATTAAACACCTTGGGACTTAACAAAGACCAACAAGACACGACACAAACAAATAAAAACAAAAACAAAAACAAAACGACAAAACAAAAAAAAACACGTAAAACTATTGGGTTACCTCCCAACCAGTGCTAGAGTTATCGTCGCTAGCTCGACGTTACCTCTCATCATGGTTCATTGGGCTTGGTCACCTTGACTTCTCGGTCAAAGTGTAACTTGAAGTAGGATTTGAGGTACTGGCCGTTCACCTTGAAAATATTTCCACTCGAGTTTAGCAATTCATAACTCCCATTAGCGTGAGCTCGATAGA
The DNA here is from genome assembly GCA_036937905.1 of Salvia rosmarinus. NCBI lineage: Eukaryota > Viridiplantae > Streptophyta > Magnoliopsida > Lamiales > Lamiaceae > Salvia > Salvia rosmarinus. Next base: position 41,930,924 of record CM072816.1, on the reverse strand, counting down.
CAGTGTACGGCCCTGACAATCTTGACTTAAGCTTTCCCGGGAAGAGACGGAGTCGAGCATTATAAAGTAAAACCTCATTACCCGGTGAGAATCCTTTGGAACGAATGAGGAGGTCGTGGAATTTTCGAGCTCTTTCCTTGTATATCCAGGAGTTTTCAAAAGCTTCATTCCTCCACTCATCAAGCTCCAACAGTTGTTCACCTCTCATCAACCCGACCTCCTTGAAATCCATGTTGATTCTCCTCGTGGCCCAATAAGCTTTGTGCTCCAATTCAACCGGTAAATGACAAGATTTACCAAATACCATTTGATATGGAGATAGCCCAATAGGAGCTTTGTAAGCAGTCCGGTAGGCCCAAAGAGCATCATCCAATTGCTTGGCCCAATCTTTCCTATTCACAACCGATTTCTCCAAAATTTGCTTTATCTCTCGGTTGGCGAGTTCGGCTTGCCCATTCTCTTGCGGATGATATGGGGAGGTGACTCTATGCTTCACGCCATACTTAGCTAGGACATTGCCTAGCCACTTATTATTGACATGCGACCCTCCATCGCTGATCAACGCTCTCGGCACTCCAAATCGAGTTAGAATATTCTTGTGGGAAAACTTGATCACTACCTTGGAGTCATTCGCGGCTGTGGGAATCACCTCAAGCCATCGGGAAATATACTCCACAGCGAGTAAAATGTACGTGTAACCACAAGACATGAGAAACGGACCCATAAAGTCGATCCCCCATACGTCAAATAGTTCCACTTCCATGATGGTCTTCTGTGGCATCTCGTCTTTCTTAGTGACGTTTTCCATTCTTTGACAGCGGTCACAACTCTTGATAAAAGATTGGCAATCCTTGAAGATTGAAGGCCAATAGAATCCACTTTGGCAAACCTTTGTCGCCGTCTTGGCCGCTGCAAAATGTCCTCCATTTAAAGAACTATGGCACTCGTGGATTATGTTCTCCCATTCTCCTTGGGGAACACAGCGATGTATCAGACCATCGGCACATCGACGGTAGAGATGGGAATCGTCCCAATAATAAAACTTGACATCGTGGAGAAATTTCTTTTTCTGATGAGGACTGCACGATGGAGGCAAAACTCCAATCACCAAGTAATTTACAAAATCGGCATACCATGGTGTGTGATCAATGATGCTCAAGATGTGCTCGTCTGGGAAGTTCTCCTTGATCCCATTCTTCTTATCCTCTCCTTCGACTGGCTTCTCTAATCTCGATAAGTGGTCGGCAACCACATTCTCGCAGCCCTTTCTATCTTTAATCTCCATGTCGAACTCTTGAAGAAGGAGGATCCATCTCACCATTTGTGGCTTCGAGTCTTTCTTGGCAAACAGATGACGAATGGCGGCATGGTCAGTGTGGACAATTGTGTGGGTGCCCACCAAATAAGGTCTAAACTTATTAAAAGCATAGACCACAGCAAGTAATTACTTCTCGGTGGTGGTGTAGTTCATTTGAGCTGAGTCGAGCGTCTTACTTACATAATAGATTACTCTGAATAGCTTGTCTCGTTTCTGCCCCAACACAGCTCCCACCGCCCAATCACTGGCATCGCACATCAGCTCGAATGGTTGACTCCAATCTGGTGATACCAAAACTGGGGTCGATATCAGGGCTAGCTTCAATTTCTCAAACACCCCCAAGCACTCACTTGTGAACACAAACTTTGTATCTTTCTCGAGCAGTCCACACAGTGACTTCGTGATCGTAGAGAAGTCCTTGATGAATCTTCTATAGAAGCCCGTATTACCGAGAAAACTCCTCACGGATTTGACATTTGTGGGAGGAGGTAGTTTCTCGATTGCTACTATCTTTGCCCGAACCACTTCCAAACCTTTGGCCGAGACTTTGTGGCCAAGCACCACACCTTCCTTTACCATGTAATGGCACTTCTCCCAATTGAGAACGAGATTCGTCTCCTCACATCTTTGTAGCACTTGTGACAGATTGTGGAGACAATGGTCGAACGAAGAACCAAATACTGAAAAGTCGTCCATGAAAACTTCCATAATATTTTCAATTAATCCATGGAAGATGGACATCATGCACCTTTGGAAAGTGGCTGGAGCATTGCACAATCCAAACAACATTCTTCTATAGGCAAAAACTCCATAAGGGCACGTGAACGCCGTCTTGTGCTGATCTTCAGGGGCGATGGCAATCTGATTGTACCCTGAATATCCATCTAAAAAACAATAGAACTCATACCCCGCTAGTCTATCCAACATTTGATCAATGAAGGGCAAGGGAAAATGGTCCTTCCTTGTGGTCGTGTTCGAGCACGATAGTCGATGCAAACTTCGCCATCCGTCACGAGTCTTATCGCCACAAGCTCGTTTGTCTCATCTCGATCACCGTGATACCCCTTTCTTGGATACCACTTGAGTCGGGCTAACCCACTCATTTGTCGATATAGCATAGATCATGCCTGCATCTAATAGCTTCAACACTTCCTTCCTCACGACCTCTTGCATTGCGGATTCAGCGGCGTTGAGGTTGCACCTTCGCTTATACTCATTCTCCAACGGGATCCGGTGCATGCAAATCGGTGACCCCTCGATATCGAAATAGTCCACCCAATCGCAGACTTATATTGTTTCAGCACAACCATCAGTTTCTGTGACTCCTCATCTGTCAAAGCCGAAGATATTATCACTGGGCACGTCTCATCTTCACCTAGAAAGGCATATTGAAGGTGGTCTGGCAGCTCCTTCAACTCCATCTTGGTTGTGGTCTCTTCCTTCTTCACCACAACATCCTGTCCTCCAATGGGCTTCCTCACGTCTAGATAAGGCACTGACTCCTCGGGGAGGGCCTCGACTTCTCCGATAGGTTCAAGATACTCTAAAATCTCATCACACGCCTCATCAAGGTCTGCGGGTAAGAAAATCGAGTTCTTCATACAAAACTCCACCGGGTCAGCTGATTGCTATTGAGTGGAAGGTAGTTGCTCGATAACACGACATTCATCCATCGTCTTCTCTTCAGGTTGCTTCATTGCGTCATAAATAGAGATTTTCATCTCCTCATCGTTAACCCTGAAGGTGAGATCTCCATCTTGCACGTCTATCAGTGCTCTGCTGGTAGCTAGGAACGGTCTCCCTAGAATAAGAGGCGTGTTCCCATCCCCTGGCATGTCAAGAACCACAAAATCTGCTGGGAAGATGAAATCCCGAACTTTCACGAGCACGTCCTCCACTATCCCTTTCGGATAGGTCACTGATGTGTCTGCCATCTGAAGAGCAATGGTAGTCGGCTTGATCTCTCCAATCTCCAATCTATTAAAAATGGACAACGGCATCAAATTGATGCTTGCCCCCAAATCACACAGAACCTTGGAGAATGTCTGTCCTCCGATGACACATGCTATGGTGAAGCTGCCTGGATCCTTCTGCTTGAGCGGCAACTTCTTCTGTAGTACAACACTGCACTCTTGAGAAAGATTTATAGTCTCGAATTTCCCAAGCTTCTTCTTATTTGCAACAGCATCTTTCAAAAACTTCACGTATCCCGGCATGTCTCGGAGTGCATCAAGTAAAGGAATATTGATGTGCACCTTTTGAAACATCTCCATAAACCGGGTCAGCTTCTCATCGTACTTGGGCTTGGCCAATCGACTTGGAAACGGAATCGGAGGAGTGTAGGTCGGATATGCCTTTGCTGGAGTTGCCTCGCGGCCTTCCTTGCGATCGCGGGTGTGGTCGCAAGGTATTTGGGTAACGTCTGCGCTCTTCTTTGCGGCCGGGCTCGCGGTCGCGAGCTCGGTCGCTGGGTCTGCCTTCGAAGTCACTGCCTGATTTCTCACGGTCGCTGCATTCTTCCTCACGACCGCGGGGTCACTCGCGAGCTCCTCACAAAAGCTCTATGTCTGATTCCTCGCGGTCGCGAGCTAGGTCGAGAGGTGCTCCTTTTGCGCCCCGTTTTCGCCGTTCTTCCCCGTGTGGTTCTGATAAGCTCGTCCACTCCTCAATTGAATGGCATTACAGTGATTTTTAGGGTTCACCTTCGTATTACTCGGAAATTAGCCCGACTTGTGTTGCCCGTTCTGCTGTGCGGCTATCTAACTTATTTGATTCTCCATCATCTTCATATGCTTCCCCATAGCCGTCATAGTGGACTCCAAATGATTTATCTTCTGCCCGGTATTGCTTATAAATGAATTCTAATGCGTCGCCAATTGTTGGTTGCTCACAACCAACTGCTGCATCATGTCCACTAGACTCGGCTTCTTCGTCTCTTGAATCACTCCATTCTGAACTGAGAAACCTGGCGGAGGTTGTTGGAAATTGTTGGGGTTGGCATACGAGAAATTAGGATGACTTCTGTTATTCGGATTGTATGCCGGATTCCCCCCAGGACGGTTCCTTTGATTTATGTAACTCACATCTTCCGCCTCATTCATATCTGCCTCTGTAGCATTGACATGAACAACTCCTTTTGCTTTCCTTTCCTTCTCGAACTGGCTTCTCAGAAGGGTGAACTGCTCCTTCTGATTATCGTACTTAGCATTGCCTTCGACAGTAGCCGCCTTCACCACCGGTGTCCTCCCCATATGCCATTGATAGCTATTCGCAGCCATCTCTTCTAGAATTCTGCTAGCTTCCTCCATGCGTCGATTTAGCAGGCATCCTCTCGCCGATGCATCAACAATGCTCCTCGTGTGAGGTGTCAGCCCACTATAGAACTGTGTAATCTACTGCTCTCTAGAAAATCCATGTTGTGGGCACTTTCTCAACAAGCCCCTAAATCTCTCCCATGACTCGAATAATGACTCACCTACTAACTGGGAGAAGTGGGAAATCTCGACTATGATCTTCTGTGCTTTAGCCGGTGGAAAGTATTTCGAGAGAAACTTTTCGTAAAGATTCCCCCAACTATTGATTCCAGTACGATCTAAACTCTTGAACCAGTCCTTTGCTTGATTGCGTAATGAAAAACCGAACAAGCGCATTCGTATTGTATCTTGTGGCACCCCATTCTGCTTGATGGTGTCACATATGTCGAGGTATGTCTCGAGATGGCATTTGGATCCTCCGTCAATCCTCCTCCAAACTGTTCTCCTTTAACCATGCTGATTAGGGCCGGCTTCAACTCGAAGTTATTCACATTCACCTCCGGGCCCCATCCGCCTCCTTGAAATTGCTCGGTAAGAGGTCGATACATGTAATTTAGAGGTCTCGCCTCCGGAGTAGGGACTAGAATTCCCATGTTCGCCATCTGACGTTGCATCTCCATAAAGTCTGCCAGAAGACGTGCAGCTTGTTCAGGAGGTACACCCCCGTTGGGAGGAACACCCCTGTTGTTCGGATTTGCTGCCATCTCTTGCTTTTTCTTCTCTCGTCTCTTTCTCCTTTGGGTAGTCTCGATTTCTGGATTAACAATGGCTCAGGAGGTCCTCGGGACCTTGTGATCATAAACTACCTGGAGAGAAACAAAGAAATTAGATTCGGCAAGCAAAGAAAAATAAAATAAATATACAACTTGAATTAATAATTCCGAATTGTCAAGTTATTGCTATATAATCTTAACAATCCCAAGAACGCGCCAAAATTTGATCGCTCACTTTTCTAACACGAAACGCAAGTATATAGGTAAGACGCAGTATCGTATCCATGTGGATTGTACCACGAAAACACGAAGCTAACTCAACAATAATTCATCATTATCCAAGCAATGAATTTGGTTTGAAGGTTTTAGGGCTTGGATATTAAATCCAAAGCAAAGGTAGCGATTGAAAATAAATGAAAGCAATAAATACTCAAGGAGATAACAATCTAGAAAGACTAACCCTAGGGATGCACAAATCCTACCCACAACGTATGTTTATCCTGCTTCCTATTAAACAATTTTAATCCAGACAAGATGGAAGATCACATATGTAACCAACAATTTCAGTTACGACAATTGTGGCAGTTGATTACTAATTTTCCCTATTACTGTTACGTCTCTAGGTGAAAATAAGCAACTCATAAAGGATCACAAAGAATATGCTTCCTACGAATGTTCCTATCTCATCTACGACTCAAGGCTTATTCGTATCATACATTCAAGATCGATTGACAATTAAAACGGTTAAGTAATTAACTGGCAACTAGGTATACATCAAGATTGATCAGAAATTAACACATATAATTAAGCACCAAGAATCATAAATCAATGCCTGGAAGGTAAATAACGATAGCAGGAATCACAACATTTAGGATAGAATCATGGAAACCCTAGGATTAGAACGGAATTTAGCTAGACATAAATAACAAAATTAAATACGAAATAACCATAGGAATAGAAAATATATAGATAAAACCCGTAGTGTAGCGTCGGAAGAACAATCGTTGTGTTCGTATCCCAACCTCAGTGAAAAACGGGAAAACACGGAAATTGTTCAGACGAAAGCGTTCCGAAGCATCGACAATGCGTAAAACTAAAGTCGAACAATGGAATACTAATACTAAAATCAATCTAAATCAAAGCTAGAATGAAAATATATGAAAAATAGTGAAAAACTGAAGAAAGAGGTCCAAAATCGCGCTGGGTCAGGTTGGGGGTGCGAGGGGGTGAAGCCCTATTTATAGAATTAAGGTGGAAACCCAAATTTTTACTTTGCCGACACGCTTCGCGGCCAAGCTCGTGGTCGAGAGGGATCATCCTCGCTCGGTCTTCCTTCGTCTTCTCGGCTGGCACGCGCTCGCTAGTTAGCTTCGTGACCGGGCTCACGGTCGCTAGGTGTGGTCGCGAGAAATCGGCAGTAGCTCTTTTCGCACGTTGGGTAGCTCACGGGCACGTTTCGCGGTCGCTGGGAGTGGTCGCATCGTAAGGATTTTCCTCACAGCCGACCTAGCGGTCGCTAGGCCGGTCGCGAGACATCAGATTGCGTTTTTCTCGTGCTCGGGCTAGCGACCGCGAAGGTGGTCGCTAGCCCTGTTTTCAGCCTTTTTTCGCTCGTGCTTCGTTCCATGCTTCGATTTTCAACTTATAAGCCTACAAAACACCAAAAAGGAACCCAAGAGTAGTATTTTCCAAGAATATGTAAAAGCATTGAGATCCAAGACATAAACGCACTTTATTGATCTAAAATCATCTTTAAATATCAACAATAAACGTGGAAAATGCGCGTTTATCAAAACAGAAAGAAATTGAATTTATGAATTTGAAGCAAGGGAGTAGAAGTGTCATGAGAATATGATCGGAATTTGCACCTTATCCCGTCACGCCTTTATAAAGTTGAGACGGACGAAAAGATGGCAGAGATGTTTCGAGCTGGACTACATCCAAAAATTCGTATCATTCTGGCTGCACAACCACCAATGTCCTACGCTGAAACTTTAAATCGTGCATTGGATATGGAAATGGAGATACAATCCGAGAAAGCCACGTCAGAATCAACTCCAAATATACCATAAAATTTGTTGCTGTCAAGATCCTCTCAACCAGAATAGAAATTTAAAGGAAAAAGAAAACGAGAGAATAAAGGATTTCCGAATAAGAAATCCTTTCAAAGGCAAGGACCAGTGGCATCAAGGTCGTTTCGACCATTGGCACTAGGACAATCATATTTCCCTCCAAATTAGGTGAGACCTCCAATATTCCCACAATGTAATCGGCCACACTTTGGTGTCTGTAGAAATGGAAGTAATACTTGTTATACCTGCGAACAATTTGGTCATTTCGCATCCGCTTGTCCGTATCGACCAAATGTGGCGGAAGAGGAGAGAGATCAAAGTCTTTTCGGCCAATTCAATCAGTAAAAGCTATAACTGGCTATTCACAACAACCACGATATCAACTCCCTTCTCCACAAGCGGTCCAAAGTTCAGATACTTCTATTCCACAGATGCAGCCTCAACCTCCTCAACTTCAGTCTCAACATCAAAAAACGTATGCACTTAAGCAAACACAGTCGGAGAAAAACCCAGGCAATTTGACAGGTATGGCCCAGTTAAAAGGTGTACCTATTATTGTTTTGTTTGGTACGGGAGCTTCGCATTCTTTTATTTCTACCGCATGTGTAGACAATCTTGAACTCCCTGCAGAACAAGCTGAAATGGGTTTTAAAGTGGTTACTCCGGTAGGTGGGGCGACATTAGTTGACCAAATATGTCCTAACTTAGAGTTTGAGTTAGGATCACTCAAGTTAAGAGCTGAATCATTACATCTTTTATGCATGTGGAATATAGATATTATTCTAGGCATGGATTGGTTGACTAAGAATTTCGCAACAATTCGTTGTGAAAAACGAGAAATCGCGTTTCAGCGACCAGGGAAGGAACCCACTTGTTTTTATGGGATTGATGAGAGGAAAAGACGTGTTCCTGTGATTTCAGCCTTACAAGCAAATAGATTGTTGAGATGTGATGAAAATCAATCTTATCTCGTGTGTTTGAGCAATAAAAGTAAGCAAGAAAGAAAGATTGAGGACGTGCCGATTGTACGAGAATACCCAGACGTATTCCCAGAAAATCTACCTGGTGTGCCGCCGGACCGACAGTTGGACTTTGTTATCGATCTAGAACCGGGGTCAGCATCGATTTCTAAAGTGTCGTACCGAATGGCCCCAAAAGAACTACAAGAGTTGAAGATTCAATTACAGGAACTCTTAGACTTGGGATTTATCCAACCCAGTGCATTGCCTTGGGGAGCACCCGTATTATTTGTCAAAAAGAAAGATTATACTTTAAGAATGTGTATTGACTACCGAGAGCTGAATAAGGTGACATTAAAGAATAAGTACCCATTACCCCGGATAGATGATTTGTTTAACCACTTAAAAGGAGCAAGGGTATTTTCAAAGATTGATCTAAGATCGGGTTATCATCAAGTGAAAATTAAACCCGAAGATATACCCAAAACTGCTTTTCGGACTAGATACGGGCACTACGAATTTGTAGTGATGCCGTTTGGATTAACCAATGCTCCGGCTGTGTTTATGGACCTTATGAACCGCGTTTTCCACGGATATCTCGATAAATTTGTGTTGGTGTTTATCGATGATATTCTGATATATTCTACAAGTGAACAAGAGCATGAAATACACTTACAGGTTGTGCTAGAAAAGTTGAGGACACAAAGATTATATGTTAAGTTTAGCAAGTGTGACTTCTGGCTTAAAGAAGTAAATTTTCTGGGACATATAGTTTCGGCAGAAGGGATCAAAGTTGACCCTGCAAAGGTCCAAGCTATGCAAGAATGGAGATCTCCCACAACTCCGAATGAGATTCGAAGTTTTCTAGGCTTAGCCGGGTATTACAGGAGATTTTATTGAAGGATTTTCTAAAATTGTTAGGCCAATGACACAATTGTTGAAGAAAGGGACAAAATTTCAATGGACTCAAGAATGCGAAGACAGTTTCCAAGAACTTAAAGATAGATTAACCACTGCTCCTATCTTGATAATACCTGATCCAGAAAAAGAATACACCATTTATACTGATGCGTCTAGGAGCGGAATAGGATGCGTTCTGATGCAAGAAGGGAAAGTCATCGCATATGCTTCGCGAAAATTGAAACCCCATGAACACAATTATCCTACTCATGACTTGGAGCTTGCAGCAGTAGTTCATGCGTTAAAGATATGGAGACATTATCTGTATGGTTCAAGATGTGAAATTTTCACGGATCACAAAAGTCTAAAGTACTTCTTCGAGCATAAAGATTTAAATCTACGACAAAGAAGATGGCTTGAATTAGTTAAGGACTGTGATTGCGAGATAAAATATCACTCAGGAAAAGCTAATGTCGTCGCTGATGCCTTGAGCAGGAAGAATCAGGAAAGATTAGGAATTCTTTTAACAGAACACAGAGAATTGCTGCAAGAATTTGAAAGAATGAAACTGGAAGTGGTATTGCCTCCTCGGAATATTCAAGAAATTATAGCGGCGTTAGTTGTACTTCTAGACTTGAGAGCTCGAATAGTTGAAGCGCAACAATGAGACGAACAACTCGAAACATTGCGAGCGAAAGTCAGAGCAAAGAATCTCTCGGGATATCACGAAGCAGTGGATAATGCGATTATGTTCGGTAATCGTATATATGTGCCTAATGACGAAAAGTTGAAGAACGAAATTATGAGTGAAGCTCATAATGTCCCATATACCGCGCATCCTGGAAGCACGAAGATGTATCAAGATCTCAAATAGAAATTCGTATGGACAGGAATGAAAAAAGAAATTGCATCTTACTGTTCAATCAGAAATTTAATCTTAATTGACTCATAATCGAATGAGGTGTTATAGTAGGAATTAACCTAGTCGTCTCTCAAGGAAAACTTAACAGGGCTTATTGTTCGTGTCGCACACAGAAAGCAATTAAATCCTAAACACTCTAATACCAACAAGGGTTTTGAATAAGCGGGAATTGAAATACGGAAAATAAACAGCAACCTAAGCTAGGGGTTGTCAATCCCGAGCTAAACTAATAAAGCAGTAAATCTAAGCCAGAGGTTGTCAATCCCTAGTTGAATAACTACGAAAGCAGTAAAACAAAAGCAATAAACAAAAGCAATAGCAATCCAATTCATAGGGTTTGTCAAGCCCTAATCTAAATCTAATTGCAAATAAATCATAATCATCAAGCGATCAACAAGAACAGGAATTAAACGAAAGCAGGATAAATCAAAGCAATATAAATTGATAGAAACACGAAAACAATCCATTGTCACTATGGAATTGAATCCAACAAAAACCATCAAACAATAATACTATGAAATTAATTCAAAGAACCGAGAAATCCCAAAGCATAAATTGATAAATAAGATTATTCAATCAAGAAATAAAAAGTAAATTAAAACTAAAATTGTATCTGTCTAATTGCCTAAAGAACTCCCGGAAGAAAGCTTGAGGAACCTTGCGGCTGCGTGAAGTAAAAACTGAGAACTGAGAGCAATATTTTAACCTAGCGCATATATTTATATAAAGTGGAACCTAGCGCCGGTTTACAATGAACGCAAGTTTAGAAAACATTCTGTATTGCGCGTGAACGCCGGGTGAGCTTGAACGCGCGAGGGAAATGTAGAACGCGCGTTTGGAATGGGCGCTAGTTTGGGAACACGCGCTGGAGGGGTGAATGCTCGCTGACGTGCATCGCGCGCTGTGGAGGCCACGTCGGCTGGGCGTGGGACCCTGGCAGGGTCAACGGGCGCTGGGTTCCAGCGCCGGGTGGAGTGGCGCTGGGCAAGCGAGAGAACGAAAGCCGCCGACGGACGTGGGGTGCGAAGGATTTAAACCGGCGCTTGTTTCCCAATACGGACGGAGGCGAGGCGAGAATGGGCGGTGGCGATGGCGCTAGCGGATTTAAACCAATACCGCTTCCCAGCGTCGGACGGAGGCGCGGCGAGGCATGGTAACGGCGCGGGCGCCTGGACGCCGGGCGCGAGCGGCTGGCGCTGGTGATGCCCAGCCGAACGGGTACAGCGAAGCGCTGGCCGACGGGGCACGCAGGCGAGCGGTGTCTTGGCGGGCACACGTCTGCTGGGCGACGCGCAGCGGCGGCGTGTGAGGTGCGCAAGGCGCGGGCGGCGCGATGGCGGGCACGCTGGCTGATGCGGGCGCGCGGGAGAGCGGGCGCTGGCGGGCGTGCGTGTCCGGGCGACGCGTGATGGCGGGCGACGCGGGCGCCACGAAAGCGCGCTGTGGGTTGGCCGTGCGACGGGGCTGGCGCGTACGCACGTGCGCGACTTCTTTGTTTTGGCCCGTTCTCCTTCGTCTGAACTCCGATTTACGCACGGTTTTTGCCTACGAACTCCTGTAGAGATGCTCTTCATTATACTTGATCCTTGACAGATTCATTTCATCCTATTTAATGCCAATTTTCTGCAAAACATTGAAACGAACCAAGTAAGTCTGAATCGATAAATAATAATCGAACCAACGGCATAAATAGGACAAACCACTGAAAATGACATGTAAAACAATACCAAGAATAAGCACAAATTCATACCAAACAACTCCCCCACACTTATCCATTTGCTTGTCCTCAAGCAAACTCTATACCAATAAGAATAGGGAAAATAATTCATGCAAATTCACTTTTAGTCTAATCAATCAAACTTTATTGCATTTCCCCCACACTAGGTGTTTACGAATTCAAAGATAATGTGAAATAAATCTAGGACGGCAAAAGATTTCCAATAAATAAAAGAGAAAACTCTGCTCAGACCCAACTCTCCGTTAGGGGTGAACTAACTAATGTGGTCACCTTTAGCAACAAGTTCCTTTTTTTTAAAGCACAAAGAATGTTTTAACAGATTTTGGAACAATATTCGAAAGGTGAACTCTCGATGAACTCGAGTCTCCTATCGTGGTTTCCCATGTCCATTTCTCGATTTACAAGAAAGAGGGACAGAATCCCATCCTCCATTTCAACAATCTCAACAAATAACAGGAGTTTCATTCTCCTTCATTTTCATACCCTTTTTTTTTATTTTCTCATTATTATTTTTTTAAGAAACAAGTATATAGATGGCCACAATGTTAACACTACCCCTAACATTAGTCGGACAAATCACATCAATTTCCCCCTATTCATTTTCTAACAATCACAGTCTCGTCAATTCACATTACACTCAAATCACGTACTTCAATTGTTGAGGCAGTCCTTTCACTTCCAGAGTGGGTTTTGGTATTCTAGTAACTTCAAGTGTCCACTCTTTCTTCATCCTCTTCATCTTCCTCCACGTGTTTGGGTAGTTCTTTCACCTCCAGTGGGTTTGGCGTGTCATCAATTTCATGTACCCTCTTCTTCCTCGCCACCATCCCGGTAACAACTTCCTCGTGGCTTTGATCCCGCTCTCATCCTCACGTGCCCATTCTTCCTCAATTTCCACCTTCTCCGGCTGCAACGACTGTCGGTGTCTCTCCAACCCCATTCTCAACAATTGGGTCACTTTCAAGAGTAATGGCCGTCGAAGCTTGATCGGGTTGGTGTGGGAAAGTCGGCTCGTCCGATGTCTCTTCCACTTGATTCTCAATAATTGGGTCACTTTCTAAATTGTGACCGCTGGACACGATTGGATTGGTTTGAAGTTCCTCCATTCTTTGCACCACTCATTAACTGTGCTATTAACATGTCCCACTTGCGTCTCCAAACGGGGGTGAGGCGTCATAAGCATCCAAACTTTTGACGAACTTATCATCCCAAGCTGGCACTCGAGGTGGAGGTGGCTGCTGCGGGTATGAATACTGAGGTGGAGGTGGTTGTTGTGAGTACGGATACTGCTGCGGAGGTGGTTGATCCCAGTATGGATTGTAGGATTGATCCTCATAGCGGCGGTGGTTGATCCCAAGAATGATTGTAGGCTTGATCCTCGCATTTGCGGTGGGGGTGGTTAGTCCGGTAGGGATCATAGGCTTGTTGCTCAGGGTAGGGATCGTAGGCTTGATACTCATGGTTTGACGGGTATCCCTCAGAATAGTCGAACTGGGCTCCGTCTTCGTAAGAAGAATTTGCTAAATATGACGAACTTTCCTCCCCCCAACCTGTTTGACCACATTCATACTGCTGATACCCCTTCATTAACAGACCCCAACAATAAAAACAAGATCACACGCACCGGGGGGAAAAATAACCAAACAGAACGAAAAGAAACACAGAAAACAAACAACACAAACAATACGCCTAAAGTTTTCCTCGGCAACGGCGCCAAAATTTGTTCAATCAAAAGTGTAATCTTAATTGACTCATAATCGAATGAGGTGTTATAATAGGGAAAGTTAACCCTAGTCATCTCTCAAGGAAAACTTAACAGGGCTTATTGTTCGTGTCGCACATAGAAAGCAATTAAATCCTAAACACTCTAATACCAACAAGGGTTTTGAACAAGCGGGAATTGAAATATGGAAAATAAACAGCAACCTAAGCTAGGGGTTTTCAATCCCGAGCTAAACTAATAAAGCCGTAAATCTAAACTAGAGGTTGTCAATCCCTAATTGAATAACTACGAAAGCAGTAAAACGAAAGCAATAAACAAAAGCAATAGCAATCCAATTCATAGGGTTTGTCAAGCCCTAATCTAAATCTAATTGCAAATAAATCATAATCATCAAGCGATCAACAAGAACAGGAATTAAACAAAAGCAGGATAAATCAAAACAATATAAATTGATAGAAACACGAAAACAATCAATTGTCACTATGGAATTGAATCCAACAAAAACCATCAAACAATAATACTATGAAATTAATTCCGAAAGAACTGAGAAATCCCAAAGTATAAATTGATAAATAAGATTATTCAATCGAAGAAATAAAAATAGAAATTAAAACTAAAATTGTATCTGTCTAATTGCCTAAAGAACTCCCGGAAGAAAGCTTGAGGAACTTGCGGCTGCGTGAAGTAAAAACTGAGAACTGAGAGCCATATTTTAACCTAGCGCATATATTTATATAAAGTGGAACTGAGCGACGGTTTACAATGAGCGCAGGTTTAGAAAACATTCTGTATTGGGCGTGAACGCCGGGTGAGCTTGAACGCGCGAGGGAAATGTAGAACGCGCGTTTGGAATGGGCGCCGGTCGGGAACACGTCTTTGGAGGGTGAAGCTTCATTGGACTTGCATCGCGCGTTGTGGAGGCCGCGTCGGCTGGGCGTGGGGCTCTGGCAGGGTCAACGGGCGCTGGGTTCCAACGCGGGTGGAGTGGCGCCAGGCTAGCGCGAGGAAGCGCGTCTTGTCCGACGGATGCGAGTGCGAATGACGAAACCGGCTGGTTTCCAGCACCGACGGAGCGGAGGCGAGCGTATGGGCGGCGGGGCTGGCGCGGAATACTGGCGCTAGCGATTAAACCGCGCCGCTTCCAGCTACCGGACGGAGGCGGTGAGGCATGGCGGCGCGCGGGCGCTGGGACGCTGGTGCGGAGGCCGGCGCGGGTGATGCCAGCGCGGACGGGCACTGAAGCGCTGGCCGACACGGGCGCGCGGCAGCGGCATCGGCGGGCGCGCGTGTCCGGGCGACGCGACGGCGGGCGCGGCTGGCCGACGCAGGCGACGGGCGAAGGGCATCGGCGGGCGACGTGCACCGGGCGACGACGACGGGCGGGCGCACGCAGGCGCCACTGGCCCACACGGGTTGGCCGTGCGACGTGGGGGCGCACGCACGCACGTCTCGCGACTTCGTTGTTTTGGCCCGGTCTCCTTCGTCTGAACTCCGATTTACGCACGGTTTTCACCTACGAACTTCTGTCAAGATGCTCTTCATTATACTTGATCCTTGACAGATTCATTTCATCCTATTTAATGCCGATTTTCTGCAAAACATTGAAACGAACCAAGTAAGTCCGAATCGATAAATAATAATCGAACCAACGGCATAAATAGGATAAACCAATGAAAATGACATGTAAAACAATACCAAGAATAAGCACAAATTCATACCAAACACTTACGTCAAACGATGTTTAGCGTGCCAACAAGTAAAAGCTTTACATCAAAGACCGTATGAAAAGTTGCAGCCCTTAGAAGTTCCGGAATGGAAATAGGACCACATAGCAATGGATTTTGTGACCGGGTTACCCAAGTTAAGACGAGGAAATACTGCTATTTGGGTGATCATCGATCAATTAACCAAAAGTGCCCATTTTATTCCAATACCAGTGACGTACGGAGCAGACAAGTTGGCACAGATCTACGTTCGAGAAATAGTTCCCTTACATGGAGTACCAATGTCAATTATCTTTGATCGAGATGCCAAGTTCACCTCTCGATTTTGGATGAGTTTTCAAAAAGAATTGGGTACTCGATTAAACTTCAGTACTGCATTCACCCACAAACAGATGGCCAAACCGAGAGAACTATAAAAACGTTAGAAGACATGATCAGAACGGTGGTGCTAGACAGGAGAGATCAGTGGGAGCAAGTTTTGCCATTAATCGAATTCGCTTATAATAATAGTTACCAAGCTACGATCAATATGGCTCCTTATGAAGCACTATATGGCAAGAAGTGTAGATCACTCCTTTACTGGGACGAAGTTGGGGAAAGGAAGATTCTTGGTCCTGAGGCAGTAGAAGAAATGGTCCAGATAGTACGACAAATAAAGAAGAGAATGAAAGAAGCTCAGGATAGGCAAAAATCTTACGCTGATAATCGTCGTACAGAATTGAATTTTAAAGTAGGAGACAAAGTCTTTCTGAAAGTTTCCCCTATTAAAGGAGTTCATCGTTTTGGCGTAAAAGGGAAACTCAAGCCACGATTTATTGGACCTTATGAAATATTAGAAAGAATTGGGTCAGTAGCATATAAATTAGCATTGCCACCTAACTTCACTAATTTATATGATGTTTTTCACGTGTCTCAACTCAGGAAGTATGTGTATGACCCAAAACACATCCTTCATTATGATGAAATATTTCCCGACACCGATTTGAGCTATGAAGAGAAACCCGAATACATTCTAGACCAGAAGGAACAAAGTTAAGGAATAAAGTTATTCCTTTGGTGAAAGTTCAATGGAAACATCATGGTCCAGAAGAGGTGACGTGGGAACTAGAAGAGCAAATAAAAGAGAAGTACCCCGACTTGTTTGACAAGGTACTAAATTTCGAGGACGAAATTTATTTTAAGGGGGTGAGAATGTAGTAACCGAAAATCTTTGGGTTTAAAGGTATTACATCCTTACAAATTTATAAAGAAATGCATAATAAGTTAGAAAGTGATAGAAATTCGATTAATTTCTAATCGAATGAGTAGAATTTAGAAGAAGTGGATATTATTCAGAAATGAGATTTATTATGATGAAATGTGAAGTATGTGGTTATTATTGTGTGTTTGAATGAAAATTTCATTAAATCGAAAATGTTCTAAAGAAATTGTATTAATTATTGTTTATGTGAGATTTGTTTATAAAATGAAATGAAATAATGTTTAAGCAATTAAATGACTTAAATAAATTTCTTTTTATTTATATCTAGTGATAAAGGAATTATTTTCCATAATTTTCGAAATTTATGAAATTAAAGAATAATTATGTGAATTTTTGCATATGAAAGAATTAAATCTATATTTATATGGTTTGCATTCCAATAATGGATTTAATTGTATTGGATCTTTATATTAATGAGAAAATTTAGTTTTACCATTAAAGAATATTAATTTCCAATGTTAGCAATTTTTTTAGAAATATATATGTAATTTTTGAAAATAGAGAGAAAAGAGAAGAAAAATGATTAATAATTTTATAAAGCTATACATATATGTATCTTCTACAACCATGCTTAATTTAAATCATCTTCCACCTCCATTCTTCTCCATATTTTCGGCACTTTCACACACCATGCACACACAAATTTTCTTTTCAATTTTAATCCATGTGTAAGTGCTAAAGTGATTGGAAATCATAACAAAGAAAGTAAATACTTTGTTTAATTCAAGTTTTTGTGGTTTAAATTGAAGAACATGATATTCTCATGTATGATGGTTTTCAAAAATTTAAGATTGTATTTAGGGTTGATTTGTTTAATTTTTGTTAAGTTTATTTATTTAATTATGTTTATGATGCATAAATAACATAAGCTATGGTTTTAATTCTTTAAATTCATTAAGTTGGTGAATTAAAGTATCATGCATGAACTCTAATTTTTGTATGTGAATTATGTGTTATGATTTGATTAAATTGAGTTTAGATATGTGTAATTTAGAGAGAATAAACATGATTTGATAAAAGAAATTGGAAGAAATTGAAAGTATGTATAACCTCTCATTTTTGAAAATTATGGAGTTGGATGAACATTGATTTCTTGATTTTATTTGATGTATTTGATATGATTTTTGAGATCTATGATATAAATAATGCTTAAGTTGAATTTATGGGATTTTATGGATTTGAAATGTAAAAATTAGAATATTAAAGTTTAGTGCAAAGTTGTTGAATTAATATGATAAGATTGATTAAGATTTGAATTGATCATGGATTGATGATCATTGAAGATAAATAAGTATGAATGTGAGTTGTTTCATATTAAATGGATTATAGATTGAAAAGTTCATGTAATACATAATATACATGGTTGAAGGGCATAATATAATAATGGTATAGATGGATGAATTTGAGCTTGTTTTAAATTGTTAAATGTGTATTGAGATATATGGTGATGATTTGGTGGAGTTTGGGATGAGTTTAATTGATTTGGTATTGAAATGGCGATGAATTTTATAAACGTTACTCTGCCAAAATTTCGTTAGAATTTGTTTATTAATAAGACGTTTTGAGGATTGAATTAGTAAACTTATGATAAGTGTTTAAGTGGAATTTATTCACTTGATTGCCTTGAGCTAAGGTTTAAAGTATTATGCATTGATGGAATTAAGTTTAAGTTGTTTAATTTCTTTGAATATGGCATGTTATATGATTTTCTAAGATTAAAGTTTATTAAAGAATAAGTTACAAAAGGGTGCAATAGCCAAACCTAATCTTAGATTTGAGTAGGATTAAGATTGAGATGTGATATGTTTAAGTGAACAAGTAAGTTTGCTAAGTTCGATAATTATCTTATTTTACAAGGAACAAGCGAAGGAAATAGAGAACTGAAAGACGAAGGAGAAGACGTAGTAAAGTGAACGGTATCAGGAGGGTAATGATTCTTAAATTATTTTCTGAGCAAAGTTAATGGTTATGTTTCAAATGTATTACTATTGTAAGAATGTTTAAACTACCACATGGTGGGTATGTTGATAATGATTGATTTGCCACATTGTGGGTATGACGGTAATTGACCTATCTACGGTAGGAAAATGATATATACTATGCACAGGTTTATGGCCGTGATCTTGCAAATGTAGGTCGGTCATGGTATTGGGAAGGAGGCCTACTTCCCATTTCCGAATGAAATAGATAGGGTATGTGTGACGACCCTGATCGCTCACTTTTCTCATACGAGAAACGTGCAAGTATATAGAAGTAGTATCGTATCCACAGGATTTATGTCTGAAAACATAGAAGCTAGCTCAATGATAATTCATCATTATTCAAGCACAGAAAATGGGTGAAAGGTTTAAGGGCTTCGGAATTTAATCCAAAGCAGATGTAACCAAGCAGAAAATAAAATAACGCAAACAAACACTCGGATGGTAAAAAGATAAGGACGACTAACCCTAGGGATGCATTAATCCTATCCACAACGTATGTTTATCCTGTTCCTATTAACCAATTTTTAATCCAGACAAGATGAAAGATCACATATATAACCAACAACTTCAATTACGACAATTGCGGTAGTAGATTACGAGTTTTCCCTACCACTCTAGGTGAAAACAAGTAACTCCAAAAGGATCACAAAGAATATGCTTCCTACGAATATCCTATCTCAGCTACGACTCAAGGCTTATTCGTATCATGCATTCAAGATCGGTTGACAATTAATACAGTTACGTAATTAACCGACAACTAGATATGCATCAAGATTGATCAGAAATTAACACATATAAATAAGCACCAAGAATCATGAATCAACGCCTGGAAGGTAAATAGCGATAACAGGAATCACAACATATAGGATCGAATCATGCAAACCCTAGGATTAGAACGGAAATCTAGCCAGACATAATAAACAGAATAAAATACGATTTAACCATAAAAATAGAAATTAAATGCATAAAACCCGTGATGAAGCGTTGGATGAACAATGGTTGGTCTTAAATCCAATCCCAAGCGAAAGAACGGAAAACAACGGAAAACGATCGGACAAAACGTTCCGATCGATAACAAAGCGAAGAACTAAACTAGAACAATGCAAGAATTAAATCTAGAATTAAACAGAAGCTAAAGAAAAGCAAAAACTGAGGAAAAACTGAATAAAAATCTCTCTGGGGGCGTCTGGGTCTGAGGAGGCGCGAGGGGGGGTGATCCCCTATTTATAGATAAGGGTGGAAACCCTAATTTCTCTTCTGCCGCTACCATGACCATGGCTAGCGATCGCTAGCTCGGTCGCGAGGAATAACTGTCTTGCGCATCTTCTCGCTTCGCGGTCTCTGCTCTCGCTCGCCAAGGTAGCCTCGCGGCCTGGCTAGCGGTCGCTAGCAAGGGCCGCGAGAAATCGTACAGTAGCTTCTCGGCGTTGGGCGTGTTTGCTCGCGCCCACGACTCACGGCCGCTCTCTCTCTCTCTCGGCTTGTCTTGTGGCTTGCCTAGCGACCGCCAGCTGGTCGCTAAGCAAGGCATTACATTTTGGCTCGTGCTTCGTTCCTTGCTTCGATTATCAACATATAAACCTACAAAACGTCAAAGGAACACCCAAGAGCAGTATCTTCTAGAAATAGATAAAACATTAAGAATCGATACATAACCGCACATTAAATGATCTAAACTCATCTTTAAATATCAACAATAAACGTGTAAAATGCGCGTTTATCAAACCCCCCAAACTTAAAGCATTGTTTGTCCTCAAACAAAAGCGAGCAGTAAAGAAAACGAAAGATCAACGAGCTTAGCAAAGAGGATAACCATTATAAGCCTCGAAACATATTAACGCTAAAAACATTGGCGCACACGACGGCGTTAGCCAACTCAACACAAACAACCATCGAGGGAAAAAACTCATTTAATTCAACCTCACAACGGCATGTGTGTAAAATATAGGATACACTCAACTCAGAAAGAAATGTAGAACGTGTATACACTCTACGATCAATGCAATGCAACATCTTACCATAGGCTTGCCGTTTCTCTAATATCTCCACCGCATCAAATGTGTTCAAATAAGGATCAAAAAGGTCTTTTCATAGATTATATTGTAGGCACATTGGTTAAGGTAGGATGATATATGGCTAAGTGTGTGACGACCCGACTTTCCAATGAAGTACGGATCATATGGATCGTCACCGGTATGATAAGCGTGGAAATAAACATATCTAATCAAGGCGATCAACCAATCAACTACTTAATAACGATAGGTTAAAGGGATAAACAATCGATACCAACTCAAGTCGTAGAAGGACTTGTCAAAAGGGTTCAAGGTTCAACATAACTTGATCGTAGGCGAAATTTAAAGCACGAGTACGACCTCCAATTCAATACGGAAATAAGCGGTTATAATCAAAACATTAATAATATCATAGTTAGGCGGCAAATAAGCGTGTGGACATGCATATGACGATGCATGCCCAAGGTTCTAGAAACCTTTCTAATTAAGCATTAAAATAGCGCTACTCGCACCACTCGCACCCATCATCGATCCTTGCTCAACCCGCACATCAAAAGCGAAATGCGGGGCTAAGTACAAAAGTACTCGGTGGACTCGTTGCAAAAACATTTTCTTTGTCAAAGTTATTAGCGCCCACAATAGCGCATGAGGATTTTGGTTAAAGACTCATGCCTATCAAACATTTTATCGTTTTCCAAAAGCGTTCGGCGAACTATTTCATTCACGTTGTTTCCATATCGATCATTCATTCATTCATACGCGCACTATGGGTGGCCACCTACACATAGTCGCCGTGACCGATCGAGTAGCTAACCTTAACACACGATCACTGCGTGTACACAATCCGAGTTAGTCCTCAACTAAGTCGGATCCGATCGTTACCCTTTTTAACGTTGGTGGACCAACACATTCTCATACCACATTGATATACCAATCTCGGATAGGATAACAACAAAACATAAACATTTGGCGATCGATAACATTTCATGTGATAATATTTGATAAGCTTTGTAAAACATGCTTTGAGATATGCATAACATTTTCGTTCAAGAAAGCCCACCGCTAATCGAGCTAGTGGTTCTAAAAGAAGCGGTGTGATGTTCTTCCTCGTCGACTACGTGCGATCAAACCCTTCATAAGAAAATAGCGTTTCTTAGATTCTTTCTATTGATCGAATATGGTTTATAAACTACGACTTAAATTTCCCAATTAGGGTTTCTTTATGATTTTATGTGATTGTTTTAAGATAATTTCTATTATCTTACATTACCAATTCAAACTATATCACTTCATCGCTCATAGGTGTACTTTAATTATGAATCATATATTCGAGTCTATCCTCGACTCTTAACCTTAGTGTTATTCTTAACGTTATTACGTTATAGATTGTCGGTAATCAATTACGATTGGTAGTTTAGGATTATCTCAAGCCACTAACTAGACTTAACAATTATAGTTACGCCCTAGTAGGTTATGTGACGACTTATCGTATTCGCACGACAATTAAAAGATTAGTCTTGATTTATGATTCAAATGAGCACATGCTATCATATAGCTAAGTACTTAAGAATAAATGAAGTACTTTGAGAATATTAACTCGATGTTTGATACATAAGGATCGACATCTTATGTTCGAATCTTCGACTACTCATTACGACATTGCTTATTTAATTCACTCGTCGGAGATTACATATGTATAATCGTTATTCGTTAGCGACTTATGTTAACGCCCAACTAATTATCGTATTGAGTTGTCGTTATTGAATATTAACGTTGTAGCTCGACCTTTGGTTTTCTAACTTAGGAACTCACGTTTGAGTATCCTTTATTTATGGAAAAACCCTAATTTGTGTCTACTTGATCCTCGTTTATTCCGTCTTAAGTTATCGAAATTGGTCGATTTCTTTTGGGTTCTCGTACATATAGTATTATGTTGTTTACGTTTGGGGTTTTGGTTTGTCGGTTCAACATAAACATAAACATTCAACATCAACAAAACCATACACAACATAAACTATACTAAAGCATTAGAAAACCCTAATTTCTAATGTAATACACCATCATTGTGTAAGTGTGCATAAGTCTTCCATTCATTCACCCTAATCACAATCATTTATCAAAGTTTCATATTACTATCATAGCATCATTCATCATCAAAATTAAACCCATACTTAGCCATTCTATTACGTTTCGATAATTAGCAACAATTAGCATATGCATCGATAAATTCCAATAAAATCACATTATACTCCTATCATATTATAGAATTTAATTACCAACTCAATATCATCATATAAATTTTTAAACCATGGGTTAAAAGTCTCAAACTTTCGGTCGTTTCAAATTAGTAAGCTTTGGTGTTCAATAAATTCCACAAAATTATATCATGCTTATACTATATACTAAACATGAAATATCACTTCATATCATGCATTAAAATTTTAAAACCATGCTTTTCATCTTTAAATCATTTGGTAATTCCACATTTATATATATAAATATTGATAAATTCCAATCTTGCACAATATGTTTATATATGAAATAAACATGTAATATTAACATTAAATATCAACTAATATTTATAATATGAACCAAATGCTTGGAATTTTTTTGTCCTCACATATTTTACATATGTGTTCAATAATTCCCAACAATGCATATTAGGTTCATATTATTTCTAAACATCATATATCTTATTATTTCCAACAAATAAAATCAAATAATGGCTTAAAAATACTTAAATATATTCTGCCCATTTTGAAAAAAATAGGAGTAGTGTTTCAAAATTTTCATGATTAATTTATGATGTTCATATCATATATTAAACACTATATCTCAACTATTTCTCAACAAATAAAATAAAACAAATACAAGAAAATTCCAAAAATATTCTGAAAATTACCATATTTATTCTACATGCTTATAATACATTAACAAGTAACAATATCAAATTATATTCATAAAATCATTCTTATCATATTTAAAAAGGAATAAAGCATAAATAAAAAAAAATCAAAAATGCTCCAAACATTCTGAAATTTTTACAGTAGACTTAGAACATTATTATAAGCATGTTTTGTTCATGGCTTGAGAGCATTTGATGGCTCTAAAGTCACGAAAAAAAATGAGGAGTAAACTAGGGTTTTTAAACCCAAAAATTCAAAATAAATATTCCACTCCATTAGGATGGAAGAGGATGATGAATAATACCTTCTTATGGTATTAGAAGGATTATTTGAGAGTGGGAGAGGTTGGGGAGGGAGGATTTGGGGTTGAAAGTTTGAAAAGTGTAGAGAGAAAGTTTGAAAAATGTGAGGAAATGCAAAGGGGAGAATGAATCTGACCTTGAACGTCTCTCCCCTTGTTATTCAGACCCTAGGGCTGTCATTTCCCATTTTTGTATGGTCTTGGTGGTAGTTGAGAGGTGGATTGGTCAAATTACCCGTTTTGGTATGTTAATACCGACTCTTTAAGTTTTAACGCGCTTTCGATTGATTTCTCGGAACCTTAAGGTTCTATCTTATTAAATAGCCTTTAAAAGACTTATTTTAATGTTCATAAAAATTTCACGAAGTTCGGACGTCCTTCGATAAGTCAATTCGAGTTATCGCGAAAAGCAAGATTCGGCGATTAAAATATGCCCATTCAAAATTCTATTGAATTTTTGAGCTTTCATAAATAATTTGAGTCTTATAAAGCATATTTTATTGATTTAGACCCTCGGTTCGAGTTTGGTCGTTCGGATCAATTTAGGATTTTCCCGATATATTTTACCGGCGTTGGTTAAGTTCTTCAGAATTCCTTGAAATTGATTCTTATAACTTCTAAATTCATAATAAATTATTCCTTCATGATTTTGGTTGTTATCATCATTTATTACGATTAGCACGGACTGAAAGTTGTTCGGCTCGTAAATAGTGTTTTAAGATCGACCAGGGCAAGTATGCCGAAAATTCTCATTCTTCGCATTCTCACATGTTTTCGTGTGAGGATTCTAAAAATGAAATCCGTTCGTGGAGATTCATTCTCGATCTTTCATTCTATGTTCAGGCTACTCAGAAAACCCTAATCCGGTAGGACTAGTTATCAGTTTTTGATTTCTTTAGTATTCGATCTCCGAATCGATTCTAATTCGTTTCGTTGGTTTCCTTAAACATAATTAAGGACTAACTACTACAAATAATTGGTCTAAGCATCACCAATTAAAGTTTTAAATTTTTCGGGTTATTACATGCCATCCTCCTTAAAAAAAATTTCGTCCCGAAATTTGCTCACCTTGGAAAAGATCTAGGTATTTCTCCCTCATGGCTGATTCTAGCTCCCAGGTTGCTTCTTCTTGTCCATGGTGTCTCCATAGAACTTTCACTAGCGGTATTTCTTTGTTCCTTAGCCTTTGGATACGTCGGTCCAAGATTTCGTAGCGGTTCTCGTAACTCATATTGTCATCGAGGATAATATCGTCGACGGTATCACATTTGGGATCATGTATGTACTTTCTTAGTTGTGAAACGTGGAACACATTGTGCACGTTTCCAAAACTTGGCGGCAATGCAAGTCTATAAGCCGCTGGTCCTATTCTCTCCAGAATTTCATAGGGTCCTATGAAACGTGGTCGCAACTTCCTTTGATTCCGAATCTCACGATCCCTTTAGATGGAGAAATTTTCAAGAAGACCTTGTCTCCTCTTCAAAAGTAGCTCGTGCGACGACGTGTCGGCAGACGACTTCTGTCGGTCCTTGGCCTCCTTGATCCGTTGGCGGATCAGCGCACGATCTCAATCATTTCTCCCACGCAGTCGTCCTAACACTCTCCTTTCTCCCACTTCATCCCGGTAAAGTGGTGACCGACATTCCCTTCCGTAAAAGCGCCGTGCGGGGCCATTCCAATAGTCGCTTGGTAGTGTTATTGTGGCGAATTCCACAAGTGGTAACACTTGTTCCCAACTTTCTCTCTATCGAGGACAACGGTCCTCGAGATGTCTTCCAACGTTTGAATGGTCCTCTCGGTTGTCCGTCCGTATCACGGATGGAACACGATCTTGAAATGTAGTCGTGTTCCAATTTCTTTTGTAAACTCATCCGAATCGGATGTAAATTTTGAATCCTATGAGGCGTGATAGTCTTCAAAACTCCATGTGACGTTTGACCTCTCGAGCGCATAACCGTGCTAGTCTGTCTCGATCCATGTGTTATCGAAATTGGTAGAAAATGTGCGCTCTTGGTTAAACGATCAATGATGACCCAAATAGCGGTATTTTCTCTTTGTGATTTGGGTAGCCCGGTAACAAAATCCATGGCTATGTCATCCTATTTTCATTCCGGTATGTCTAGCGGTTGTAAGGTTCCATACGGTCGTTGGTGGAGTGCTTTCACTTGTTGGCATGTCAAACAACGTTCTACGAATGAAGCTACGTCTCGTTTCATTCCATCCCACCAAAATTTCTCCTTGAGATCTTGGTACATTTTGGTGCTTCCGGGGTGTGCGGTGTAAGAAGTCTCATGGGCTTCCTTCAAGATTTCGCTCTTAAGCCCCTCATCTTCTGGAACACACACTCTCCCGTCATACAACAAAACGTTATCTGTTGCTTCTTTGAAATTCTTTTGGTTGTTGTCCTTAATCTTGGCTCGTATTTCCTCTAGCTTCTTGCTCTTACTCTGAGCTTCTAAGATTTAGACTCTTAGTTCTGGGATTGCAATCAACGTTGCAATACGACCTTCTATTGTCTGAGACGGGTCTATGACTTCGATATTCATCTTCTGGAATTCCTTTATAAGTGTCTCTTCTTGACTGAGAAGACATCCCAAACTAGGGTGGGATTTGCGACTCAAGGCATCGGCTACAACATTAGCCTTGCCTGGGTGGTAATTGATACCACGGTCGTAATCTTTCACCAGTTCTAACCATCTACGTTGCCTCATGTTAAGATCTTTCTGCTCAAAGAAATACTTGTGCTTTTATGGTCGGTGTAGATCTCACATCTAACTCCATAGAGATGGTGTCTCCAAATCTTTAAGGCATGTACGACATTTGCTAATTCCGGTCGTCGATGCGTAGGATATTTCAACTCATGTAGGCATAATTGCCTTGAAGCATAAGCAATAACTTTGCCTTCTTGCATCAGAACATATCCTAGTCCATTCTTCGGAGCGTTTGTGTAGATTGTGTATTCCCTATCGCTTGGGCATCATGATGCAGTCTTTGTCGTCAAGAACTCCTTCAATCTCTGGAAACTAGCCTCACATTCAGCGGTCCAAGTGTACTTGATTCCTTTCCTCAACAGTTGGGTCATGGGTCGGGCTATCGTTGAGAATCCTTCGATAAATCTTCGATAGTAGCCGTCCGGTCCTAAAAGCTCAATTTCATTCGGGTTCTTTAGCGACTCCCATTCTCGAATCAGATCAATCTTGAGGGTCACCTTGATTTCCTCGGTGGACACAATGTGACCCAAAAATGTCACTTCGCCTAACCAAAACTCACACTTGCTAAACTTGGCGAAGAGTTGCTCTTGCCTTAACGTTTGTAGTACAGTTCTCAAGTGCTCTTTGTGTTCTTGGTTATTCTTAGAGTATATTAGGATATCGCCTATGAACACTAAGGCAATTTGTCTAAGTATGGGTGGAACACCTGTTCATAATATCCATAAACCGTCGGGCATTTGTAAGTCCAAAGGGCATCACGATGAATTCAAATGACCATACCTTGTACGGAAAGCCATTTTGGTACATCCTCCGTCGAATCCTCAATTGGTGATATCCCGAGTTTAGATCTATCTTTGAAAGACTCGCTCCTTTAAGTTGATCAAGCGGATCGTCGATTCGGGCAAGGGTACTTATTCTTAAGAGTTATCTTGTTTAACTCTCGATAGTCTATGCACATCCTCGGTGTACCATCCTTCTTTTCACGAAAAGGACGGTGCTCCCCATGGAGACACACTGGTCTAATGAATCCTAACCCAAGAGTTCTTGCGGTTGGATCTTTAATTCCTCAAGCTCTTTTGGTGCCATCCGGTATGGAGCTTTTGACAAGGCGAGAACCTGGTTCGAGGTCGATCGTGAACTCGATCCGTCGATCAGCGGTAATCCCGTAGTTCATCCGAAAACGCGTCGGGATACTCCTTCACGATCGGAACATCTTCTATCCTCCTCTCATTTCGATCTTCCTCTCACGGAGGTAGGCGAGGTAGGCATGGTTCTCGATCTTGTTCAAAGAACATCCTTGCTTGTAGTGCGGATATAATTGGAACTCTCCTCCCATGTTGATCCGTGAAAGTCGGTAGATTCTCTCTAGGGTGTTGGAAAAAAAATTCTTTCATTACACAAGATGGTCGCACTATGTTCGGTTAACCAATCCATTCCTAGGATTATGTCCACATCCGTCATAGGTATGACGTGAAGGTTATCTGTCATGACCTTAAGTGAGCCTAGTCCAAGTTCTAGGTTCGAGCATACGTGGGTTACCGTTCTTATGCCTCCCTCGGGAAGAAATTCTCATAATTTGTTCGGCGCATTTAGGGTCTAATCCTAAGTTCTCTACGCATTCTTCAAACAATAAAGGAACGCGCGGCGCCGAGATCAAGCATGGGATAGCGAGGCATTTGGAGGAGTATTCCATACCGCCAAGTTTCCTTGGTTCCTTGGCGGCTCTTGGAAGTCTCTTTCTGGTTGAGGCGAGGAGCCCTCGCTTCTTTGAGGCTGTTGTTCTTGATAAAGTTGTGGTGGTTCTTTGCGGCTGCTGTTGAAATTTGTCGATCTGCTGCCGCGGTTGTCGCCATTGTTGTCGTCGTTGTCGCCGTGGTTGATATGGTCGATTGATTCGGTGATAATCTTGAATCGGGCTGTTCTTTGGAACAGTTGAGCTTGGATAGCTCGGATCGGCT
Organism: Salvia rosmarinus; assembly: GCA_036937905.1. Lineage (NCBI taxonomy): Eukaryota > Viridiplantae > Streptophyta > Magnoliopsida > Lamiales > Lamiaceae > Salvia > Salvia rosmarinus. The sequence continues at coordinate 41,902,410 of CM072816.1, read as the reverse complement.
GGACTTGGTTGGGCACATTAGGCGGCCATTTCTCCTTTGGCGTATCAGGCGATCTCAAGTAGTGGCCCTTCCGCCACACTGAAGCATCCGTCATTTGTAAACGCGCATGCCCCTTGTGACTCCTATGGCACCAGGGCATACGGGAGCCTCACAAACTGGTTTCTCCGCTTGGAGCGGTACCATGGGCGCCCATTTCTTGCCCGTGCCGGATGGCACGTTATTTCCTCGCCATGGCCTCGCGTCGGCTGGCGATGTTCGATCCTTGCCCTTGGTGGGGTCCTTCCCACTTCCTCTTCCCGCGATCTCCTTGGTGAGTCGGGGATGCACGGTGACGACTCTATCTTGAGCGATGCGGCCTCGATGTCCAATGCCCGATCGAGGGCCTCACGGTAAGTCGGATCTCCGTGACCAGCCAACCACACCACGATCTCATGGCGGAGTCCCGCCCGAAATTTCTCAGTCCTCTTCTCGTCGGTGTCGACCAGCTGAGGTGCATACCGTGACATTTCACAGAACGCACGGTCGTAATCGGTGACCGTGGTCTTCCTTTGGCGTAAGTTGTAAAACTCGTGCTCCTTCCTCTTCCGGTAACTCTTAGGAATGTACTTCTCGTACACTTCCTCTTTGAATTCCTCCCAGGAGAAATTTTCCAGCTCCTCCTCAGATAGAGTCTTTCTCTTCGCCTCCCACCAGAAGTCGGCGGCACCAGTCATCTGGAAAGCAACGCATGACAAGCGTTCTTGAGAAGTGCAGTGAAGGAAGTTAAAGATTCGCCGGTAGCGAATCAAAGTTCAAGCATCCACGGATTCCGGTCCGTTGAAAGTGGGCGGGTTACGTCGAGGAATAGTTCCTCAATCCATCTTGCGGTGGTGGTGGTGGAGGCTTTCATCTCTTCGGTGTTACCTCACGGTTTCTTCTTCTCGGTGGCATTCTATCTTTCATAAATATCGAATCGATATCTTCTTATACCATCCGTCGGGATTATAGATATCTTAGCACGGTATGTATATATAATCATAAACATAAATCTAGCACGTCATCGAACACCATATATCACAACCTCAAAAACCAAAGCTCTCGGGGAGCTATCATCATATCAAATCAAATGTCTATACGAGGACTTTCATCATCACTTTTACGATCCACAAAGGCCAGGTACGGAGTATGATACTCCGAAAATTAATATCAGCATCACTCAGTGTACCTAGTCACGGTGTGTACAAAAATCTAAACGCTACCGTGGTCATCAAAATAAGGGTTCATATCGGGACGACCTATCGTTTCCGCACGCATCGAAACATATACAAAAGTATATAGACAAAACACTATCTAGTCCTAAGAACTAGATCCATAATCGCCCGGAGTGTAAAATAGGGCTCAACGTGTTGGATTCAGAACTGGAAGTATGGGTACTATCAACCTCCTCCATATCATCGTCAGCAGGCAGGTCCTCCTTAGGATCCTCCTCTGGGTCCTCCTCCGAATTTTCTTCTGGATCCTCCTCCTCAACCTCTGCATCTGTGGGAGTCACGGTCTCTCGGATTCTAATGACTCTAGCTTCTTCCCAGCTAGGTCTCGACGGATCTCAGCCATGATCTCCTCATAGGAAGCGGCTGGAAATGGAGAAGCAGTAAGACGGGCACATGTTTCTCTCGCGGTGCATGCAGTTAGGCCACGTGAATCGTCAATCTCTACAGTATCGTGACACATGGGTCCGTATGGGGTGGCGGTTGAACTCGGGAAGCGCCGGTAGGTAGAGGTGGATGTTGGCATGGAATGATTTGCGGCGATGGTGCAGGCGGGCAATGGCGGGCTTGAATCCTATTGGTGGTAGGACCGAAGGTGAACTATCGAGGATGGGAAGGTCCACCTCGAACAAGTTCTTGCCACAGCCAGGCAAGAATTATGTTCCATCAGATGCAAAACGAGACACCTCCGGGTGAAGCCACTCGGGAATCTCATTACGCTAGGTGTACACCCGCTCGGGGAGATAGGGTCCACAGGGTGTAGCTCCGTATATCATGAATATGTAGTTAAGGGGGACCGACAAACGGGCAAGTGCGCTCAAGATCAAGCTCTCGGCGACGATAGATGTAATCTGCCGATATCTCATGGGCATATCACAGCAATCGGATGGCGGTCTTGCGATCGATCGAAGCACACCTTCATAATGTGACGCACCACGGCATGTGCAGAGCCCAATGACTTACAAAATGGCGGGAACTCGCCGATATCTTTTACTCGGTACATCCGGTTGGAGCGGTGAGTGTACCACCTCCTCGAGTGTGACTCTAGAAGATAAAGAGAGCCTGGTCGTAGAAACCGTCCGAACCATCTTATATTCCTAAGTTCTTATGAAACTACTTTCATGGTTTGGTCTTTGGGAAGAGGCGCATGGTTCCTTCAGACAGACCAAGCGTTCGATGCCTAGCATTTGGGTAAAGGCTAAGTGATCACCCCATCTTATCGGGTCCTGGATTCCTTACTTCTACTCACGTTATAGTATCACATCATATCCGTTCTCATTATGCACTTACGATTCATCATTTCTTTTATACCTTCATAACGTTATACTTTTATTCTTTTCACTTATGCCACGATAGAGGTAACACAGCGGTGTTGAATTCCTTCACGTAGAGAGGTTGGGACCCGTAATGCGAACCTCCGATTAACAATCGCTTCATCATCGAGACTCGTCACGTTCTCATCATCGAATCCGCTCGGATTGTGATTCCTAAGATTTACGTGTTCTCGTTCCTTCTTAGTATTTCGCTCAATTGGGGATGCTTATGTTCTCATACTAAGTTCGGCGCAAAAGGGATCATGCGTCTTAAGAGTCTATGTTCTCATGGGAAACATACTCATTTACATCATGCTCAGATACAACATAAACACGGATCGCGACACATTGTGCGATAATCAAGCATTCTCATTTACTCATTTACCAAGTTCCTAAACCTTGTAACTTTCTTTCAAACTAATGACCAATCAATTGAAACAACTTTTCAATTTAAAAATTTCCACTTTCAAAATATTTTCAACTTCCCAACAAGACAATATTGAAATTCCAATTCACATTTCATATACTTCCATCATTTCAAAACAACTTTTAGTTGAGATAGTTACCTTCTTCCTCGTTGAGCAAGACGACGATGGAGTGCAGTGCAGTAGCAGTCAAACACAAATAATTTCTAGACTCGACTTTCAACTTAGGATTCAAGGAAAGGGTTTCTAGGGTTCGGAGCGAACAAGAGCTCTGATACCACTTTGTGACGAACCGACTTTCCAATGAAGCACGGATCATATGGATCGTCACCGATATGATAAAGCGTGAAATAAACATAGCTAATCAAGGCAATCCACCAATCAACTACTTAATAACGCATAGGTTAAAAGGGATAAACAATCAATACCAACTCAAGTCGTAGAAGGACTTGTCAAAAAGGGTTGAGGTTCAACATAACCCAATCGGGCGGAATTTAAAGTACAGTGCGACCTCCAATTCAATACGAAATAAGCGGTTATAATCAAAACATTAATAATATCATAGTTAGGCAAGCAAATAAGCGTGTGGACATGCATATGACGATGCATGCCCAAGGTTCTAGAAACCTTTCTAATTAAGCATTAAAATAGTCGCTACTCGCACCACCGCACCCATCATCGATCCTTGCTCAACTCGCACATCAAAACGAAATGCGGGGCTAAGTACAAAAGTACTCGATGGACTCGTTGCAAAACATTTTCTTTGTCAAAAGTTATTAGCGCCCACAATAGCGCATGAGGATTTTAGTTAAAAGACTCATGCCTATCAAACATTTTATCGTTTTCCAAAAGCGTTCGGCGAACTATTTCATTCACGTTGTTTCCATATCGATCATTCATTCATTCATACGCGCACTATGGGTGGCCACCTACACATAGTCGCCGTGACGATCGAGGTAGCTAACCTTAACACACAGTCACACGTGTACACAATCCTAGTTAGTCCTCAACTAAGTCGGATCCGATCGTTACCCTTTTTTAACGTTGGTGGACCAACACATTCTCATACCACATTGATATACCAATCTCAGATAGGATAACAACAAAACATAAACATTTGGCAGTCAATAACATTTCATGTGATAATATTTCAATAAGCTTTGTAAAACATGCTTTGAGATATGCATAACATTTTCGTTTCAAGAAAGCCCACCTGCTAATCCAAGCTAGTGGTTCTAAAAGAGCAGGTGTGATGTTCTTCCTCGTCGACTACGTACGATCAAACCCTTCATAAGAAAATAGCGTTTCTTAGATTCTTTCTATTGATCGAATGTCGTTTATAAACTACGACTTAAATTTCCCAATTAGGGTTTCTTTATGATTTTATGTGATTGTTTTAAGATAATTTCTATTATCTTACATTACCAATTCAAACTATATCACTTCATCGCTCATAGGTGTACTTTAATTATGAATCATATATTCGAGTCTATCCCCGACTCTTAACCTTAGTGTTATTCTTAACGTTATTACGTTATAGATTGTCGGTAATCAATTACGATTGGTAGTTTAGGATTATCTCAAGCCACTAACTAGACTTAACAATTATAGTTACGTCCTAGTAGGTTATGCTTGACGACTTATCGTATTCGCACGACAATTAAAAGATTAGTCTTGATTTATGATTCAAATGAGCACATGCTATCATATAGCTAAGTACTTAAGAATAAATGAAGTACTTTGAGAATATTAACTCGATGTTTGATACATAAGGATCGACATCTTATGTTCGAATCTTCGCTTACTCATTACGACATTGCTTATTTAATTCACTCGTCGGAGATTACATATGTCGTATAATCGTTATTCGTTAGCGAGTTATGTTAACGCCCAACTAATTATCGTATTGAGTTGTCGTTATTGAATATTAACGTTGTAGCTCGACCTTTGGTTTTTCTAACTTAGGAACTCACGTTTGAGTATCCTTTTATTTATGGAAAAACCCTAATTTGTGTCTACTTCGATCCTCGTTTATTCCGTCTTAAGTTATCGAAATTGGTCGATTTCTTTTGGGTTCTCGTACATATAGTATTATGTTGTTTACGTTTGGGGTTTTGGTTTGTCGGTTCAACATAAACATAAACATTCAACATCAACAAAACCATACACAACATAAACTATACTAAAGCATTAGAAAACCCTAATTTCTAATGTAATACACCATCATTGTGTAAGTGTGCATAAGTCTTCCATTCATTCACCCTAATCACAATCATTTATCCAAAGTTTCATATTACTATCATAGCATCATTCATCATCAAAATTAAACCCATACTTAGCCATTCTATTACGTTTGATAATTAGCAACAATTAGCATATGCATCCAATAAATTCCAATAAAATCACATTATACTCCTATCATATTATAGAATTTAATTACCAACTCAATATCATCATATAAATTTTAAACCATGGGTTAAAAGTCTCAAACTTTCGGTCATTTCAAATTAGTAAGCTTTGGTGTTCAATAAATTCCACAAAAATTATATCATGCTTATACTATATACTAAACATGAAATATCACTTCATATCATGCATTAAAATTTTAAAACCATGCTTTTCATCTTTAAATCATTTGGTAATTCCACATTTATATATATACATATTGATAAATTCCAATCTTGCACAATATGTTTATATATGAAATAAACATGTAATATTAACATTAAATATCAACTAATATTTATAATATGAACCAAATGCTTGAATTCTTTTGTCCTCACACATATTTTACATATGTGTTCAATAATTCCCAACAATGCATATTAGGTTCATATTATTTCTAAACATCATATATCTTATTATTTCCAACAAATAAAATCAAATAATGGCTTAAAAATACTTAAATATATTCTGCCCATTTTTGAAAAAAAATAGGAGTAGTGTTTCAAAATTTTCATGATTAATTTATGATGTTCATATCATATATTAAACACTATATCTCAACTATTTCTCAACAAATAAAATAAAACAAATACAAGAAAATTCCAAAAATATTCTGAAAGTTACCATATTTATTCTACATGCTTATAATACATTAAAAAGTAACAATATCAAATTATATTCATAAAATCATTCTTATCATATTTAAAAAGGAATAAAGCATAAATAAAAAAAAAATCAAAAATGCTCCAAACATTCTGAAATTTTTACAGTAGACTTAGAACATTATTATAAGCATGTTTTTTTCATGGCTTGAGAGCATTTGATGGCTCTAAAGTCACGAAAAAAAATGAGGAGTAAACTAGGGTTTTTAAACCCAAAAATTCAAAATAAATATTCCACTCCATTAGGATGGAAGAGGATGATGAATAATACCTTCTTATAGTATTAGAAGGATTATTTGAGAGTGGGAGAGGTTGGGGAGGGAGGATTTGGGGTTGAAAGTTTGAAAAGTGTAGAGAGAAAGTTTGAAAAATGTGAGGAAATGCAAAGGGGAGAATGAATCTGACCTTGAACGTCTCTCCCCTTGTTATTCAGACCCTAGGGCTGTCATTTCCCATTTTTGTATGGTCTTGGTGGTAGTTGAGAGGTGGATTGGTCAAATTACCCGCTTTGGTATGTTAATACCGACTCTTTAAGTTTTACGCGCTTTCGATTGATTTCGGAACCTTAAGGTTCTATATTATTAAATAGCCTTTAAAAGACTTATTTTAATGTTCATAAAATTTCACGAAGTTAGGACGTCGTTCGATAAGTCAATTCGAGTTATCGCGGAAAAGCGGATTCGGCGATTAAAAATATGCCCATTCAAAATTCTATTGAATTTTGAGCTTTCATAAATAATTTGAGTCTTATAAAGCATATTTTATTGATTTAGACCCTCGGTTCGAGTTTCGGTCGTTCGGATCAATTTAGGATTTTCCGATATATTTTACCGGGCGTTCGGTTAAGTTCTTCAGGAATTCCCTTCAGAAATTGATTCTTATAACTTCTAAATTCATAATAAATTATTCCTTCATGATTTTGGTTGTTATCATCATTTATTACGATTAGCACGGACTGAAAGTTGTTCCGGCTCGTAAATAGTGTTTTTAAGACTGACCGGGCAAGTATGCCCGAAAATTCTCATTCTTCGCATTCTCACATGTTTTCGTGTGAGGATTCTAAAAATGAAATCCGTTCGTGGAGATTCATTCTCGATCTTTCATTCTATGTTCAGGCTACTCAGAAAACCCTAATCCGGTAGGACTAGTTATCAGTTTTTGATTTCTTTAGTATTCGATCTCCGAATCGATTCTAATTCGTTTCGTTGGTTTCCTTAAACATAATTAAGGACTAACTACTACAAATAATTGGTCTAAGCATCACCAATTAAAGTTTTAAATTTTTCGGGTTATTACAAAGTGACTCAAAAATATTCCAAGCACCCCCATTTATACTTTTCGACACATATGGACTTTGTCCATTTTCCTCTCCTTTCCCAACGTGCTAAATCGACGTTTTATGCCTCATAAGGTACCTATACTTTGATTAACGACCCTTTATGCTCAAAACACATAGTGAACTTATCATTACTTTTTCTTTTCTTTTCTAGAGCTTATAGGGTTTATTATTTTTCACACGGGTACCCTTTTTTCACCACAGATGTATTTCTCTAAAACTAATGTTTCTCGCCATAACTACATCAAAATTTCAACCCCTTTTGGTTCCCATATCCATCCTCACCTCCTATCATCCGGTTAATCGAAAGAATAAGTCTAATAAAAGCTCAAAGAAGGCGACAAATGGTATACATCATCGGGTTAGTGTTTGGGTGAATATGTGGTTAACAAAGATGGCCTTTTATCCTTTCCAAATTCGAAACACATATTGCAGTCTCGACACAGAAAAACGGCAAGTTCTAGAAGATAATCACATGCACGATATCACACAATTAACAGAAACTGTATCAAGATATGTATACAGTGAAGCTCAAGTCTCACAGGATAAGCAAATGGTGAAAAACAACAAGCCTAAGCACTCTCACGTCATTCATGCGTCATTTTCTAACATATCATGTGCACTATCATTAAATTTCACAAAAAAATTCTATCGTCATTGGCCACATGGATTAACATACTTCACTTAACTCGTTGATCGACAGACACAACACGAAAAGATAGACAAAAGACCCGACAAAAGCCCCAACATATAATAACATAACAAAACAATGCAAAACATAACAAGGACTCTCAATCACATCACACTCGACCACTCCCCCCCAAACTTATTGTCAACAGTGTGCAATGGAGGCAATAATGTTTGCAGAAGAGAGTGATTGAGAGAGATCGTACCTCATATGTTGCGCTACTCCGGTGGTCGATAGAATCCTCACCATTGATGATATACATTGGGACTTATAAACAAACAAACAAGACACAAGAAAACAAAGAAAACAAGAAAAACAAAACAAAAACACATAAAGCACGTAAAATGTTGGGTTACCTCCCAACCAGTGCTGGATTTATCGTCGCTAGCTCGACGTTACCTCTTATCAATCAGGCGATTTGGCAACTGTGGTCTTTCCAAACTTCAATTTGCCCTTGTACTTGGCATTGACAACAGACCACCAATTTTCACAACAATGGCTTCCACAAAACTTGAACGAATCACTCGGATTTTTATGCCGAGTCCACTTCTTCCTTGCCTCATGCCCGTCGAGTGGGCAAGTACTCTCTAAGCGCGTGACGTGTGCGGCAGCAGCAGTCGTGATCGAGTAGCAATCTTCCGGCTTTTCATTGTCGTGTTGCTTGATGGCGTCATATATGGAAATCTTGAGCTCCTCATCGTTAACACGAAACGTGAGATTACCTTCCTGCACATCAATCAAAGCACGACCAGTTGCTAGAAAAGGTCTGCCTAGGATTAGCGGTTGTTGTTTGAATTCGGGGATATCTAAAATCACAAAATCGGCAGGAAAAACAAAGTCCCGAATTCTTACCAACACATCTTCGACGATACCTTTAGGATATGTGACTGACCTGTCAGCCATCATCAGTGATATCTTCGTCGGCTTCATCTTTCCTAGGTGCAGCCGGTTGAATACGTTCAAAGGCATCAGATTGATGCTCGCCCCCAAGTCGCACAATACATTTGGAAAAGTTTGCTCGGCGATCTCGCATTCTAACGTAAAACTGTCGGGATCATACGCTTTAGAGGAGCTTCCTCCGCAAGACGGCTTTGCATTCTTGGATAGGGTAATTTTTGAATTTCCCAATTTCTTCTTTCTTGCAAGCGTCTTTTAAAAATTTCATGTATCGGCATGTTTGCGGTGACTTCAAAGAGAGGTAAATTGATCTCAACTTTTGAAAAATCTCTTTGAAGCGAGCAAACTCCTCGTCATATTTTGACTTGACTAGTCGACTCGGAAATGGGACGGAGGAGTGTGCGCGAAAATTAGATTTTGAGGCTCTTGCGGTTGACCTCGCGACCGTGGGCGGTCGCGATGTGTCCGCTCTGCAATGCAATCCTCCTTCGTTCGAGCTTGCGGTACTGGTCGCCGCGAACAAATCTGGGCGCACAATCGATGGCTCGCGGTCGGGGCTCGTGGGCGCGTGCTCGGTCGCTTACGTCGGGAAAACTTCGGGACTCCTCACGATCGGGCTCATGATCGCGAGCTTCGATCGCAATTCTGCTCAGTTACTTTCTTGCTCCGTATGGCTCGGGTAAGCTTGTCCTCCTCGTGCGGATGGCGAAACATTGATTTTCGGGTTCACCTCAGTATTACTCGGAAATTGGCCCGTCTTTTGTAGTGCATTCAAGCGCACGGCTACTTGACCAATCGATTTTCCAAAATCTTCATATGCTTTCCATAGCCGCCACGATCGACTCGGATGACTTATTTTATGCCTTGTATCGCTTATAAATGCACTACGGTTCGTTGCCAATTGTTGGTTGCTTACAACCAACCGCTGCATCATGTCTTCTAAACTTGGCTTCTTGGTTCTTGGATCATACCATTACATGCACCGTGAAGCCTCGCTTGGAGGTTCTTGAAAATTATTCGGGTTGGCATCTGACTGTGTTCGGATGATTTCTATTGTTTGGAGTGTATGCGGATTCTCACAGCGGTTCCTTTGATTTATAGATTATACGTTCTCGAGTCTCAATCTGGCGCTCAACAGAGTGAATTGCTTCATCACTCGTCGTATCTCGAATCGGTCTCGACGATTCTTCGCTTTAACCACCGGGCGTTCTCTCGTTGGCCATTGATAGCTGTTGGCAGCCATCTCCTCTAAAATACGGCTCGCCTCGTCTACTCGTCGGTTCGATAAACAGCCCTCACCGATGCATCCACAATGCTCCTCATACGAAATGTCGGTCCTTTGTAGAAGCTGCGTGATTTGTTGCTCCTTGGAGAATCCATCTTGTGGACATCGCCTCAATAGACCTCTGAATCTCTCCCATGCCTCGAATAGTGATTCGTCGTGGTTTTGGCAAAAATGGGAGATTTCGGCGATGATCTTCTGCGTTTTCGCCGGCGAAAAATATTTCAAGAGAAACTTCTAGCAAAGTTTCTCCCAAGTGTCAATGTTCGTTCGGTCCAAACTCTTGAACCAATCTTTCGTCTAGCTGCGCAGCGAGAAACCGAACATGCGCATCCGGATCGTGTCTTGTGGCACCTCATTCATTTGATGGTGTCACAAATATCGAGAAAGGTCTCGAGATGCGCATTCGGGTCTTGATGACTCCTCCCCAAACCGCTCTCCTTGGACCATCTTGATCGTACGGCCACTCAAAATTGTTTGCATCCACGCAGGGCCCCATCCGCCTCCTTGAACCTGCTCAAGTGGGAGGTCGGTACATAAAATTCAACGGTCGCGTCTGCGGGGTAGGGACAAGGAGTCCCATATTCGCCATTTGGCGTTGCATCTCTGCGAAATCGGCTAACATGCGTGCGGCTTGCTTGGGAGGAATGCCCTGTTACGTGGATTAGGCGCCATTGCAGCACCGCTCTTCTCTCGTCCTCTTCTCCTTTGAGAACTTTCGATCTCGGGATCTAATAATATTTCGTGAGGTCCACGAGATCTCAGACGATAAACTACACGAGAAAGAGAGAATATAGCTCCGGTAACAATAAATAAATAATATAATATATAACTTGAATTAATAAATCCAAATCGTCAAATTATTCCTATGCAATCTTAACAATCCCCGGCAACGGCGCCAAAATTTGATCGCTCACTTTTCTCGCACGAGAAAGCGCGCAAGTATAGGGTAGCGAGTATCGTATCCACGAGGATTGTGTCTGAAAACATAGAAGCTAGCTCAACGATAATTCATCATTATTCAAGCACAGAAAAAGGGGGAAAGGTTTAAGGGGTTTGGAATTTATTCAAAGGCAGATGTAACCAAGCAGAAAATAAAATAACGCAAACAAACACTCGGATGGTAAAAACAGATAAGGACGACTAACCCTAGGGATGCATTAATCCTATCCACAACGTATGTTTATCCTGTTCCTATTAACCAATTTTTAATCCAGACAAGATGGAAGATCACATATATAACCAACAACTTCAATTACGATAATTGCGGTAGTAGATTACGAGTTTTCCCTACCATTCTAGGTGAAAACAAGTAACTCCAAAAGGATCACAAAGAATATGCTTCCTACGAATATCCTATCTCGCCCACGACTCGAGAGGCTTATTCGTATCATGCATTCAAGATCGGTTGACAATTAATACGATTCGTAATTAACCGACAACTAGATATGCATCAAGATTGATCGAAATTAACACATATAAATAAGCACCAAGAATCATGAATCAATGCGGAAGGTAAATAGCGATAACAGAATCACAACATATAGGATCGAATCATGCAAACCCACAGGATTAGAGCGAAATCTGGCGGACATAATAAGCGGAAGAAAATACGATTTAACCATAAAATAGAAATTAAATGCATAAAACCCGTGATGAAGCGTTGGATGAACAATGGTTGGTCTTAAATCCAATCCCAAGCGAAAGAACGGAAAACAACGGAAAACGATCGGACAAAACGTTCCGATCGATAACAAAGCGAAGAACTAAACTAGAACATTGCAAGAATTAAATCTAGAATTAAACGGAAGCTAAAGAAAAGCAAAAACTGAGGAAAAACTGAATAAAAAGCTCTGCGGGGCGTGCGGGTGCGAGGAGGCGCGAGGGGGAGTGATCCCCTATTTATAGATAAGGGTGGAAACCCTAATTTCTCTTCTGCCGCGCCGCCTCGCGACCATGGCTAGCGATCGCTAGCTCGGTCGCGAGGAATAACTTGTGCGCGCGTCCTCTCGCTCGCGGTCTCTGCTCTCGCTCGCCAAGGTAGCCTCGCGGCCTGGCTAGCGGTCGCTAGCAAGGGCCGCGAGAAATCGTACAGTAGCTTCTCGGCGCTGGGCGTGTTTGCTCGCGCCCGCGACTCGCGGCCGCTCTCTCTCTGGGCTCTCGCTGGCTTGCCTAGCGGCCAGCCTAGCGACCGCTAGGCTGGTCGCTAGAAACTGGGCAGAATTACATTTTGGCTCGTGCTTCGTTCCTTGCTTCGATTATCAACATATAAACCTACAAAACGTCAAAGGAACACCCAAGAGCAGTATCTTCTAGAAATAGATAAAACATTAAGAATCGATACATAACCGCACATTAAATGATCTAAACTTATATTTAAATATCAACAATAAACGTGTAAAATGCTCGTTTATCAGACCCAACTTCCCAAGGAAGTACGGATCATACGGATCGTCACTGGTATGATAATGCAGCGGATATAGACATAACTAATCAATGCAATTAACAAATGAACTACTCATAAATGCATGGACTAAAAGGGATGAGCTGTTTAATACCAATTCAAGTCACAGAAGGGCTTGCCAAAAAGGTTCAAGGTTCAAATATAACCCAATCAGGGCGCAATTCAAGGAACGAGGTACGACCTCCAGTTCAATACGATATGAAAAGCAGTTAAAATCAAAAGATACTAAACAATATCAGAGTTAGGCAGCAATAAACGTGTGGACATGCATATGACGATACATGCCCAAGTTTCTAGAAATCCCTCTATTAAAGCAATTAACAACTGCCACTCTGCACCACCTCACACTCATCATCAATCCCTGCTCAACCTGCACATCAAAAACGAGATGCAGGGCTAAGTACAAAAGTACTCAGTGGACTCATTGCCGAAAACATTTTCTTTGTTAAAGTTATGAACTGCCCACAATAGCACATGAGAATTTTAGTTGAAAGACTCATGCCTATCAAACATTTATCATTTTACCAAAAGCGTTCGGCCGAACTATTTTATCCACGTTGTTCCATATCTGATCATTCATTCATCATTCATTCGTTCATTCATTCGCGCACTATGGAGGTGGCCACCTACACATAGTCGCCGTGATCGGTCGAGGTAGCTAACCTTAACACAGAGTCACACGTGTACACAATCCGAGTTAGTCCTCAACTAAGTCGGATCCGATCGTTACCCTTTTTTAACGTTGGTGGACCAACTAATTCTCATACCACGTTGGATAAACCAACCTCAGATAGGATCACAACAAAACATAAACATTTGGCAGTCAATAACAGTTCATGTGATAGTATTTCATAAAGCTTTTGTAAATCATGCTTTGAGATAGATATGCATATCATTTTTGTTTCAAGAAAGCCCACCTCAAGTATTGTCCTTCTTAAAGTACCTGCTAGCGATCATTTATCGTTTTCGTCTACGTCCACGCTGGACCTTATCAACGTAAGAAATATAATTTAGTATGTCATTCGCTTCTTTCGAGAAGCATCGCTAATATTCAACGTACTCGATATCCTTTAAGTCTTTGGATTTTAGGATTTTCGTTATCGATAAGACTCAATTAACAACTATATTTCGTCTAATCGATTTGTCTCACCATAACGATAGATGACACTTTGTCGTTGCATTCTTCTCTTCCATCGATGTGTCTCCACATCGTTTCGTACAATTTATGAATCCTAAGTTCATAACTAATCTTCGTCGTTTGTTAACGTGTATCATCCTTTTCGAGTTCCAATATCTCATTCATTACTATCATTTCCTCGCCACGTTTCTCGCCTCACACGTCACACATATTCTATCAAAGAAACCCATATCTATGCTACACGATTAATAAAGAGTTCTCGTAATTGAATCATCATCTAACAAACGTTTTACGAATTAAAGTTACTTAAATAATATTTCTCAAGCATCTACTTGACATAATCAATATCATTAATTAATCAAATCTTTAATTTAATTAATTAAATCCATAATTACAAGTTTAATTAAATGGGTCAAATTAAAGTCCAATAACAATTTATTAATTAATCAAACTAATTTAATTCATCTTAGATATCCACTAATTAGGATTTATTTTCCAATACATCTATTTAGCAATTAGCTTAAGTTTCATCATATTATATAAATAATGAATAATCACTTAAAAAGAATAATTCTCCAATCATCCCTTAAAATAATTAATTAATTATGTTATTCAATTTCTAAAAATTAGACTTTATTCAATCTAATGAATTTAATTAACTCACTCAAAATAATTGATATTTAGATTATTATTTAATTAATTAAGAATTAATCTAAAAATTTAATTATTAGAATTAAATCTCATATTTAATTAATATAGAATTTATTCAATCCTTAATTTAATTTTAATGGATCATAGATGAATAATTCAAGTCCATTACCAAAATTAAATTCTTAGCCCAACATTTAAAATAAATCTAAGTCCATCTTCAATTTAATTAAAAGCCCATATCAATTTAATTCAAGAGCCTTTCTTCAATTTAATTTAATGCCCACTCAATTAATTCAAGAGCCCATGTCATTTTAATTTCGGAGCCATATTAATATTATTTTGGGCCCAAAATCGGCCCATTATCTCAAGCCACAAGATATGAAATTTTCAGCCAAAAATTCAACTTAAAACAAAGCCCAACCTAATAAATTTTCGGTCCACTGAATAAGGCCCAAACACAATTAATTAAACCAATTATTTTCGGCCCAAAGAACAAGTAATCCAACTAAATTCAACTAGGCCCATTACATCTTTTATTAAAAAGGCCCATCATCAATTTTAAATAAAAGCCCATCTCAAATCCTTATCAAATTTCGGCCCACTTCAACTGCATTACAAGGACACAACTTAAAATTTCGGCCCATATATCAATTAGGCCAAACACCATTTAATTAGCAGCCCATCAGAATAAAGAACCCAAGCCCAACACTTAATTTGTTTAGCCCATAGCCCATCCTCTTATTTTTCGGCCCACACATCAAAGGCCCAATACAAAGTAAAATAAAACTATTACCCTCACCTAAACTATGACCTAGCCGCCCCCCCACCCCATTTCAGATCTCTCTCCCTCTCGGTTCTCACACACAATGCACACACACGCGGACTGTTGCCGCTCCCATGTCCGACCGGCCATGTCGCCGGTCGGCGAGTTACGCCGTCGCGACTTCAGCCTCCTCTCTACTCTCTTCTCATCTCCTCACTCACGCGCACGACACACACTCACATACACGCACGTAAGATCATCACCTTTTTCCTTCTCGATGCGATCGCCGTCGTCGCCATCATCTTCGATTGGGGCGCATCGTCGATAGGCGTGCTAAACCGTCGTCGCCATGACCTCAGCCCCATCTCTTCTCTCTCTCAGTGCGAATCGACGCACACACATATACATCTCCGCTTTCTCGCAAACACATAAACTCTCTTTAAATCTTGGCGAATCTATCGTCGCCGTCGTCGATTCCGGTGCCAACACCGTTCCCTTTTCTGCCTGTCGCTGTATCGTCTTTGTCCAGCCACCGATGTTGTCGCTGTATCGCCGTCGCGTACAGCGTCACCGTGTGCCAAGCCGCCGTGTGCAGAGCCGTCGTCTAGTTGTGCCGCCGTGCTCCGACTGCTGTCGTCGTTGGTTAATGGCCGAGCCTCAAGTGGCTCGGTCCAAACACTACAGAATGCAGGCCTCGATTTCTAAGTTTTGTGTTTACTAAACTTCTATGTACTTGAGCAGAGAGTGTTTTTTCTTTATTCCTATATAGAATTCTAGTTCAATGTGTTTATTTATGGTTTGTATCAGTGAACAAGTTTATTTATTCTAAACATGAGAAATTTGTAAATGGAGTAGATGGATAAGATAGAACCTTGTTGAGGAATTTGCCTGTTATTCTGGATTGGTTTGTTGAAGTTTTGGAGCAAGATCTGGAAAAATAAGATATGTTGCAGTGATGTAAAAATAAAAATAAATGAAAGATAAGTATTGGGAATAACTTACCCCTGAAGAAATTAGGCTCATCTCGTTCGGCTTTCCTCCTCAAGTCGTTCGAATAATTTGGAAAGTGGAGAGTGGAATTGTGAGGTGAATCAATTAAATTTAAGAGGAAAAAAAAATGTGTTGCTATATAGTTCCCATATGATTCCTTATAGGAGTGATGATGAAGCATGGGGAAAAAAATTGAGTATGTGGAGAAAAGTGGAGGATTTTGGGGAATTTGAAATGATGTGGTTTGACTAGATAATTTATCCAGTATAAAATATCTGGTTTAGCTTATAACTGTATTCGTTCTCCGACATCCGTTTAAATTTTCTCGTTCGAAATAAAATCAAAACGTCGATGATTATAAAATTTAATAATCGCTCTAATTTCAAATCTCGATTTAGCTAAATAAATTAGTAAATCAAAGTTTTAAATTTTCTCGGGGTATTACTTACCATCCCCCTTAAAATAAATTTCATCCCGAAATTTTCTAACCTTGGAAAAGATCTGGGTATTTCTCATTCTTAACAGATTCAAATTCCCAACTTGTTTCTTCTTGTCTATGGTGTCACCATAGAACCTTTTTCTAATGGTATTTCCTTATTCTTTTGTTTTTGGATATATCGGTCCAAAATTTTCGTAGGGAATTCTACATAACTCATATTGTCATCGAGGACAATATCTTTCAGCGGTATTACAAGGTTGGGGTCTTGTATGTATCTCCTGAGTTGTGAAACGTGGAGCACATTGTGCACGTTCCCAAAGCTTGGCGGTAATGCCAGTCTGTAAGCTGCTGGCCCTATCCTTTCCAAAATTTCATAGGGTCCTATAAAACGTGGTTGTAGCTTCCCATTTATTCCAAATCTCACAATTCCCTTTGATGAGAAGATCTTCAAGAAAAATTTATCTCTCACTTCAAAATGTAGCTCTATGTGACGTTTGTCGGCGTACAATTTCTGTCGGTTTTTGGGCCTCCTTGATTCGTTGGCGGATCTATCTAACAATCTCGATCATCTCTCCCATAAAGTCAGGTCCTAATATTCTTCTTTCTCCCACTTCATCCCAGTAAAGTGGTGATCGAAATTTCTTTCCATAAAGCATTTCGTACGGGGTCATTCCAATAGTTGCTTGATAACTGTTGTTGTATGCGAATTCCACAAGTGGTAACACTTGTTCCTAATTTTCTCATCTGTCCAGGACAACAGTCCTCAATATATCTTCAAGCGTTTGGATGGTCCTCTCGGATTGTCTTTCCGTTTGTGGGTGGAATGCGGTACTGAAATATAGTCGAGTTCTCAATTCCTTTTCTAAGCTCGTCCAGAATCTGGATGTAATTTTTCAATCTCTATCCGACATGATAGTCTTTAGAACTCCATTAAACGTACAATTTTTTGAACGTACAACTATGTTAATCTGTCTGATCCATATGTTATTGGGATCAAAAAAAATTCGCACTCTTGGTTAAACGATCAATGATGACCCAAATGACGTTTTTTTTTTATAATTTGGGTAGCCCGGAAATAAAATCCATGGCTATATCCTCCCATTCCATTCTGGTATGTCCAGCAGTTGTAGGGTTCCATACAGTCGCTGGTGGAGTGCTTTCACTTGTTGACACGTCAAACAATGTTCTACGAATTAAGCTACGTCTCGCTTCATTCCATCCCACCAAAATTTCTCCTTGAGATCTTGGTATATTTTGGTGCTTCCGGTGTGTGCGGTGTAAGAAGTCTCATGGGCTTCTTTCAAGATCTCGCTTTTCAGTTCTTTATCTTCTGGAATACACACTCTTCCATCATACAACAAAATGTTATATGTTGCTTCTTTGAAATTCTTGTGGTGTTGTCCTTGATCTTGGCTTGTATTTCCTCTAGCTTCTTGCTCTTCCTCTGAGCTTCTAAGATTCGGACTCTTAAGTCTGGGATTGCAATCAACGTTGTAATCCGACCTCCTGTCGTCTGAGACAGGACCATGACTTTGATATTCAACTTTTGAAATTCCTTTATAAGTGTCTCTTCATGACTGAGGAGACATCCCAAACTATGGTGGAATTTGCGACTCAAAGCATCGGCTACAACATTAGCCTTGCATGGGTAGTAATTGATACCACAATCGTAATCTTTTACCAATTCTAGCCATCTACGTTGCCTCATGTCAAGATCTTTCTGTTCAAAGAAATACTTCAGGCTTTTATGGTCAGTGTAGATCTCAAATCTAACTTCATAGAGATGGTGTCTCCAAATCTTTAAGGCATGTACGACTGCTGCTAATTCCAGGTCATGCGTAGGATAGTTCAACTCATGTAGGCGTAACTGCCTTGAAGCATAAGCAATAACTTTGCCTTCTTGCATCAGAACACATCCTAGTCCATTCTTCGAAGCGTCGGTGTAGATTGTGTATTCTTTATCTGCTTCGAGTAATGTGAGTATAGGTGTTGTCGTCAGCAGCTCCTTCAATCTCTGGAAACTAGCCTCACACTCGGTGGTCCAAGTGTACTTGATTCCTTTTCTCAACAATTGGGTCATGGGTATGGCTATCGTTGAAAATCCTTCGATAAATCTTCGATAGTAGCCGGCAAGCACTAAGAAACTCCGAATTTCATTCGGGTTCTTTGGTGATTCTCATTCTCGAATTGTATCGTTCTTCGAGGGGTCTACTTTGATTCCCTCGACGGACACGATGTGACCTAAGAATGTAACTTTGCCTAACCAAAACTCACACTTGCTAAACTTGGCGAAGAGTTGCTCTTGCCTTAATGTTTGCAGCACTATTCTCAAGTGTTCTTTGTGTTCTTGGTTATTCTTGGAGTATATTAGGATATCGTCTATGAATAATAAGATAAATTTGTCTAAGTACGGGTGAAATACCCTATTAATGATATCCATAAATACTGCTGGGGTATTTGTAAGTCTAAAGGGCATAAAGATGAATTCGAAATGACCATACCTTGTACGGAAAGCCGTTTTAGGTACATCCTCTGGTCTAATCCTTAGCTGATGGTACCCAGACTTTAAGTCTATCTTCGAAAAGACTCCTGCTCCCTTAAGCTGATCAAACATATCGTCAATACGGGGCAAAGGATACTTATTCTTAAGAGTTATCTTGTTTAACTCTCGATAGTCTATACACATTCTCAGCGTACCATCCTTTTTTTTCACAAAAAGGACAGGTGTTCGCCATGGAGACACATTGGGTCTAATGAAACCTAAGTCCAAGAGTTCTTGCAGTTGGATCTTCAATTCTCTTTTGGTGCCATCCGGTATCGGGCTTTCGACACGGGGGCAGAACCTGGTTCGAGGTCGATCATGAACTCGATCTGTTGGTTTGGTGGTAATCCCGGTAGTTTTTCTGGAAATACATCGGGATACTCCTTCATGATCGGGACGTCTTCTATCCTTCTCTCATTCTGGTCTTCCTCATGGAGATAGACAAGGTAGGCGTGATTCTCGGTCTTGTTCAGCAACGTCCTTGCTTGTAGCGCGGATATGATTGGGACTCTCCTCCCCATGCTGATCCCGTGAAAGTCTGTCGGTTTCTCTCCGGGATGTTGGAAAGAAATTTCCTTTCATTACACAGGATGGTCGCATTATGTTCGGTTAACCAATCCATTCCTAGGATTATGTCCACATCTGTCATAGGTATAACGTGAAGGTTATCTGTCATGACCTTAAGTGAGCCTAGTCCAAGTTCTAGGTTCGAGCATATGTGGGTTACCGTTCTTATGACTCCTACTGGAGAAGAAATTCTCATGATTTGTTCAGCGCGTTTAGGATCTAATCATAAGTTCTCTATGCATGCTTCAGCAATAAAAAATGCGAGGCACTAGTATCAAACAGTAGGATAACAGGCAATTGGAGGAGTATTCCCATACCTGCCAAGTTTTCTTGGTTTCTTGGCGGCTCCTGCGGGAATTCCCTTTCTTGATGGAAAGCGTAGGCCCTGGCTTGCGGTGGTAGTTACTGTTGTTGCTGTTGCTGTGGTTGTTGTTTCTGTTGTTGTTGGGATGTCGGTATTGTTGCTGCGGCTATAACCATTGTTGCTATCGTCATCGCCGTGGTTGATACGGTCGTTGGATCGGTGGAAATCTTGAATCGAGGGTATTCTTTGAAATGGGTGAGCTTGATAGCCGGACGGTTGGACTCGGTTGGCACATTAGGACGGCCATTTCCCTCGGGCGCGTCGAGGTAGTCCCAGAGTAGTGACCCTACGGACACACTTGAAGCATCCGTCATTCAGAAATCGCATGCCCCTTGTGACTCCTATGGCATCACGGGGCTGCACGGGAACCTCACAAATTCTGGTTTTCCCATCGATGCGGGTACCATGGGCGTCCATTACCTTGTCCATGCCCAGATAGCACGTTACTCCCTTGCCAGGGCCTCCTGTCGACCTAACCAGCATGTGATCCTTGACCTTGGTGGGGTCCTTCCTATTTTCTCTTCCCACGATCTCCTTGGTGATTCGGGGGATGCACAGCGACAGTCCTGTCCTCAGGAAAAGCCGCCTAGATGTCCAAAGCTCTACTAAGGGCCTCGCGGTAGGTCAGATTTCCATGACCAGCTAGCGACACCCTGATTTCATGGCGAAGTCCCATCCGAAACTTCTTTGTCCTCTTTTCGGTGTCGACCAATTGAGGCGCATACCGTGACATCTCGCAGAATGCACGGTCGTAATCTGTGACCGTCGTCTTTCCCTGGCATAGATTATGGAACTCATGGTCCTTCCTTTTCCGGTAGCTCTTAGGGATGTACTTGCCGTACACATCCTCCTTAAATTCCTCCTATGTGTAATCTTCCAATTCCTCCTCGGATAGAGTCTTCCTCTTCGCCTCCCACCTGAAGTCGGCGGCACCAGTCATCTGGAAAGCAACACATGACAAGCGTTCTTGAGAGGTACACTGAAGGAAGTTGAAGATTCGCTCCAGTACGCGAATCCAAAGTTCAGCATCCACGGGATTCCCAGTCCCATTGAAAGTTGGCGGATTTTGTCTGAGGAATAGTTCCTCAATTCGCCTTGCCGATGGTAGTGGTGGTGGAGTGTCCTCTCTTTCAGGTGTTACCTCACGGTTTCTTCTTCTCGATGACATTCTATCTTTCATAAGTATACGTAATCAAATATCTTCTTATACCATTCTTTAGGATGATATATATCTTAGCACGGTATGTATATATAATCATAAGCATAAATCTAGCACGTTCGCTACCTCAAAAACCAAAGCTCTCGGGGAGCTATCATCATATCAAATCAAATGTCTATACGAGGACTTTCATCATCACTTTTAAGATCCCCAAAAGGCCAGCTACGGAGTATGATGCTCCTAAAATTTATATCAGCATCACACCATGTACCTAGTCATTGTTCGTACAAATATCTAAACGCTACCGAGGTCATCAAAATAGGGTTCATGTCGGAACGACTCATCGTTTCCGCATGCATTAAAAGGTATACGAGATATATGGATAAAATACTATCTAGTCCTAAGAACTAGATCCATAATCGCCCGGGGTGTAGATAGGGCTCCATGTATCAGAGTCAGGACTGGAAGTATGGGAACTATCTACTCCCTCCATCTCATCATCAGCTGATAGGTCCTCCTCAGGATTCTCCTCCGGGTCTTCCTCTAGGTCTTCCTCTGGATCCTCCTCCTCTATGACCTCAGCATCGAATGTGGGATCCATAGGATCTCAGACTCTAATGACCCTAGCTTCTCCCATAGTAGCCAGGTCTCGGTGGATCTCAGTCGTGATCCCTTGAAAGCAGCGGCTGAAAATGGAGCAGCAGCAAGAAGGGCACAAGCTCCTCTCACGGTGCCTATAGCTAGGCCACATGGATCATCAACCTCCACAGTATCATGGTACATGGGTCCATACGGGGGTGGCAACGGTTGAGCTAGGGGAATGCCGGTAGGTAGAGATGGATGCTAACATAGAATGATCGGTGCCGATGGTCTGGGATATTATTGATGGGGCTCGAATCCTACTAACGGAAGGACCGAAAAAGTGAGTTGTCGAGGACGGGAAGGTCCAGCCTGGAACATGTTCCTGCCATAGCCAGGCAAGAATACGGGTCCATCAGATGCAAAATGAGGTACCTCCGGGTGAAGCCACTCGGGAATCTTATCGCGCTAGGTGTATTCCCATTCGGGGTGATACGGTCCACATGGTTGTAATATCCCGAAGTTTTAAAGCCATGTTACGATAATAAAAATTGTAAATTAGGGTTTAGTTTCTATAACTGAAATAGTAATTTATTGAAGCCCAATTTCGACCATCCATAATACGAGGATTTTTATATCATATTCACTAATGATTAGTGAATTAAGGAATATAGTTTATCTATTTTCCTTCGAAAGTATCATTCTAACGTCGATTAAATTTCGATAGTTAGTCTTATGTGATTTTCTAAGCGACGAAGCTTAGAATTTAATTCCTTATTATCAAAGGAATGAATAAAGTGACTACGACTTTATTATGAACGTTTTAGAGACGATTCGATTATCAAAGTTTAGGGACGATTCGAACGTCAACGTTTAAGACGATTCGATTATTAAGTCTAACGATTAAAGAATTATAATATTTAAATTCCTATGATTATTTTATGTAATAAGTGCATTATTTTTATATAATCCTTCATTAAAATAATGCTAGATAAATTAAGGAATAAGGTTTGGATAATTTGTGTATATTTTCGAATTAAGGTTCGAAAATTCTAAATTGTGACATAGAATTATTTTAATTATTTTTCCTATGTTTTAATTTATCATTTAGGATTTATATTATGTCACATAGCTATTAATTGGAAGAAAATAAATTATGTAGCATATAGTGCTACATAAGGGACGAAAATTTTGAAATCTAGTGTGAAATGAAGAAAGTTTCTATCCTTTTGATAAAGATGTGAATTAATTATGATAGTGAGACATTATTAATGTATAAGATAAGATGTATTTATCAAGTTGAGCAAGTGGAAAGCTTTTGGCTTGTAATAGCCAAAATTGTTGAAAAGAATTGAAGAAAGAAGAAAATTTCAAACTCTTTGATAATGATAGATTAAATCTTGTATCTTAGTGTAAGAAAATAAAATTTGTCTCACCTATGATGAAGTGGCCGAAAATATTAAGTGTGCTAGACAAGTGTGAACAAGTGTGAACAAATGTGAAAATGAATAAAATTCAAAGTGTAAATTTTTGACTTTTCAAATTAGATGTTCCCCTATAATAATATTAATGTATGTATATTTTAAGATGAAAAAATAAAATGAATGAGGAGTAATACATAGTGATTGCCGAAAACTATGTTATATGTGAATAGAAGAAATTGTTTTCACACTTTTTGATAGTGATGTTTATTCTATGAAAATGATGTGTATTTAATTTATACATCATCTAATGTGATATTTATTAAAGTGATAAGATATGATTTTTGTTTGTTAGTGAGTATATGGTATTGTAGTAAATAAATCAAGTTGAAATTGTTGACTTTGAAATTTAATTTTTTTTCTAAAGCATGATTAAAGTGTATTATCATCAAAATAAAATAAAAATCACCTCTATTCAACTTGGAAGGTGCCGTGAGGAATGGGAAGAAAGAAGGAAGATATTTTTCATTTAATGTGTAATAATGAAATGTTGAAAATAATAGATAATCAATTAATTACATGATAGGATTAATATATATCACCATGTGAATGAAATTTTTCTCTTTCATCTCTTCCATAGTGCCGTGAGTTTTAGAAAAAAAAGAGGGAGAGAGTTCTTCAAAATTTTCTCTTCAAATCTTAAGTAGAAAAACATTTTCGTCGACGATCGACTCCGATTAAAAGGTTAGAAACGTTACGAGCTTCGTATACATGCTAGAATTTTTAATTTTCATCCATAAAATCTTATGTTATAAGCTTATGTTATTTGTTGTGAAAATTTAAGAAATGTTGTTCATATGTTAAGTTGTTTAGTAAATATGTTTATATGATATTTATAAGCATATATTATGAATTTAGTACAAAGTTAAGCATGTTATAAAAAAATTATGTTGTGACCGAAATTATGTAGTCAACATATGTTGATGGAAATGATTTTTAATTGTTGTTTTGAGCATGGATTAATGATAATAGGTAATGTTTAAGCTTATATGAATTTATGTAGAATTTTTGGAAAAATATAGTGTATAGTTCATTAAATTTTCGAAAACATTAAGATATGATATGTTGATGTATAATTCATGTATGAATGATATTATAGCATATTATTGATGTATATTCATAATTAAGTGTTATATGAATTAATTAGAATTTTTGGAAATTATTTTGTACATATGTCAAAATTTTCGAAAACTATAAGTTATGTGATATTGATGTGTGATTTAAGTATGTGGGATATTATGACATATTGTTGATATGTGATGATAATAATAAGTTATGTAAATTAATTTGAATTTTTGGAAAATGTTTAAGCATGGTTCTAAAGTTTTCGAAAATCACAAGTTTAGGAATTATGATGTATAAATTTTTTTATGACTAATATTATTACATATTATTGATTCTATGTTAATATAGTATGTTATGTGAATTTATGAGTATTTATGCATAAGTTTTGGTTAATAAACCAAAAGTGCCGAAAACCTTATGTTGTAGGTTTTAAAGTTTTAAATTTATTTTATCAAGTAAAAATCACATATTATGTTCCAAAAATATGTTTCAGACATATTATGAATTTATGTGATTTTTAAAACGAGGTATAAGATTGTTACGTCAAAATGTTGTGTTAAGTGACGTAAAGTTGGAAAACAAAGTCATATGTCTAAAATAGATCATACTTATGTGTATTTTTTAGCATGATTGTTGATTAACGTGAAAAATCGAGACTTATGATAAGGTGATTAGAAATCGACAAGAAACTAAGTGTATATATGTATATTAATAGTTATATATATTAATGTTGCAAAATATATGATTTTGAAAGTCAAAAGACTTGACTAGAATGTAGACGTATGAAATATGTTAATACATGAACAACATTATGTTGTACGACTAGTAAGAATATGGTTTGTGTTGAATAAATACACTAAGACGTATAAGACGTATTAGAGATATAACAATATCTCTTTATAAGAAGATGATTTCATATTTGAAATCATTTTATCGAAAGATGTTAGTATAAGTCTATCGTTTGACCTAATTTATTTGTAAGAAGTCGTAAACGATGTTTCGTCTTAGTTAGAAACGAAAGTTTATAAGTTAGAATTTTCGATAAAAATACGACCGACGTTCTAAATTGGTTTCTTACGTAAAGGTGGGACGCGAATTGGTCGTTGAAGTAGAAAGGAAATCAGTTTGAGGAGCAAACATACCAGGTGGGCTTTTTCTTCAAAAATGACAAATGCTTTATTTATTATGCTTTCTTCGAAATGAAAAGTATTTATTTACAATGCTTTCTGTTGAGAAATGATGATGGAATGTTATTTAATTATATGTCCAAAATATTTATGTTTTATGTATGATCCTATCAAAGTTGTTGGTTCACCAACTATAATGATAATGAAAGTTGTTGGTTCCCTACCAACGTATGAGGGTGACTGTGTGCTGAAAGGACAATTCTCGGCCGGTCACAGCGTCCGTTGAAGGAGGCCTCCTTCTACGGCGCGAGATGATGTTATGATAATGTTATATGAGGAGGATGTTATGATGATGTTATATGAGGAGGATGTTATAATGATGTTATATGAGGAGAATGTTATGATGATGTTATATGAGGATGATGTTATGATGATGTTATATGAAGAGGATGTTGTGATGATGTTATATGAGAAAGGATATGGATCATACAGACAGAAAATATATCATGCCAGACGAAGTTTATGAAAATGAAAGAAAATATTTAGTAAGCACGAGCATTTCAACTAAAACCTCGTGTGTCGTGATGGGCGATGTAATTGATGAAAATGTTTTGGCATAAGTCCCTTGAGTGCATTCTTGTACTCGACCGCATGTTTGTTTTAAATATGCGAGTTGAAAGTTGGTGATGCGATGGAGCAGTGTTGAGCAGTAGGAATCTTATGTCACTGAAAGTCAGTACCTTGATTGCACATCGTCATATGTGTATTTCACATGTTTTCCGCTGCAAGAATACTAAATCATATGTACATTATGTTTGTCAAATCCCAAATGCTTTGAAGTTATAAAAATATTCCTAATATATGTCTCACAATTCAATGTTCCATGTCCTTGTTACGTTTCTTAATTCTCGTTCCAAGTAATAGTCGCTACTAATTCGTCCTTTGGATTAGTGGGTTGTTACAATGGTTTAGCTCCATATACCATGAATACGTAGCTCAGGTGACTGACAAAACGAGGCAAGTCCGCCTCAAGATCGAAGCTCTCTCGGTGTCGATAGATATAATCGATATCTCACGGGCATATCCCTACTAGTCGGATAGTAGTCTCGTGATCAGTCGAAGCACATCATCATAATGTGACATACCACGGGCATGTGCAGCAGCCCAATAACGTACAAAATGAGCAAGGAACTCACCGACGTCATCTCCTCGGCACATTCAGTATTAACAATAGGAACGTACAACCTCCTCGGGGATGGCTCTTATAGGATAAAAGACTTCTAGTCGTAAAAATCATCCGAACCATAATCCTATATCTTATATTCCTAAGTTCTTATGAAACTTCTTTCATGGTTTGGTCTTCGGGAATAGACTATATGGTCTCTTAGGGTAGAAAAGACTTTCAATGCCTAGCCTTCGAGTAAAGGCTAAGTAGTCACCCTTTCTCATTGCGTTCTGAATTCCTTATTTCCATTTGCATCATAATATTCAATCATATACGTTCCCGCAATACTTATAATTTGATCTTTCTTTTCATACTTTCTTAACGTTATACTTTATTTTATTTTTTTTATCGCCACGATAAAGATAGCACGTATGGTGTTCAGAATTCCTTCACATAGAGAGGTTGGGATTCATAGCAGTGCGAACCTGCAGTTAAGTAATCGACTCGTCATCATAGACTCTTCGCGTTGTCATCCTCAGATCCGTTCGTATTGGGATTCTTATAATTTCTATGTTCTCATTCTTCCTTAGTATTCCGTTCAATCGGTGATACCTTATGTTCTCATACTAAGTTCGGCGCAATAGGGATCATGCGTCTTAAGAGTCTACGTTCTCATGGGGAAATGATTAGCGTATTTTATATGTATATTTTGGATGATTTTGATAAGTTTAAATGCTTAATATCTACTTAATCATAGTCTATGAAGCTAATTGCATATTTTGTGGATTTTGTAGGTGTTAATATTATTTTGGAAGAATTAACATCAAATTGGAAGAGTTTTGGAATATCTAAAATAAAGCTGACGTCTGAAGGTCGTGCAGTATGCCCATACTGCACTATTTCGCTGGGACTTGACGAAAAGGACGTGATTTAAATAGATTTTTGAAGACTTGTGATATCAAACGAAGTTGATTTATGTAATAGGCCTCAAATATTGATATGGGCCCCTTTAGTTATTATTTTGAAGTATCTATTTGTTTTCTTATTATATTAGATTAGTTCTCCTTTTTTATAGGGATTTTATTAGATTTTTATGGGAAGGGATTTGTTTTAAAAGATTTCCTTATAGGATAGCTTTTTATCCCTTTTCATACTCTCTCTACATTATCATTCACGTAGGAAATTTACAGAATTCAGTTTTTGGTTTTGCAATTAAAGTTTATTTTCATCTTTATTGTTCTTAGATTGTTTGTTCATTATTATCATTATTATTATTAGCTTAAATTCATTTATGAGTTCTAGCTAATCTCTTTCATTCCGGTGAAGATTAAGGAAGCTCTAGCGCGACACGTTCCGTGAGATCTAATTGATTTTTATCCTTTGATTTTATGCAAGCATCTGTTATATATTCTCTGCGTTTATTGTTGTTAATTGTTTCGTCTCTGCTAGGTAGTTGCAAATATTTAGTAGTTGAATTAATTAGTAGCCAATTGAATCGCCATCCGTAATTGTGGTTTAGATTTGATTAGTGGTAAAGTGATTCATCGAGTCAAGAGTTTAACGATCTTAATTCGATAATCACGTGTCGAGTTTATCGGTTTTGAATCGGGTTTCTCTAGTTCTTAAAGTCGTCGGCTCATTAAATCTATAGAGTGTCTCTTACGGTTGTCAGTCGATTAGAGAAGTAGTTAGTGAAGTGTCTTCGTAATTATCGATAAATTAAGGAGAGATAAGATTGCGTCAGAAGTGTCTTCGGTGATCATAACTGGTTTGTTTGCATGAATTGAAGTTATATTTGCATCGAGGATCGGATTTGTCTAAGCTATAGTGGAATTAATTGGAACCGGGATACCCTCATCATATTTCTTACAAACAAACATCTGGATTCCGTTCTTATTTGCTATTTTCGATTTTATAGTTTATTCTCGTGTCACAACTTATTTTATAGGTGGAAAATTGGAGAAATTCTCGCCAATCCTTTGGGAGACGATTTTGCTTACTGCTTTCTGTGCAGTTTGGGCATACTGACCGAGTGTCGAATCTGTCGCTATCTATCGTGCGATGTGGGCACTTGACCGAGTGTCAGATTTATTTTTGGTGAAAACGACACACCAGGAAACATACTCATTTACATTATGCCTCTAGCATGCTTTGCATATAGGAGTAAACACAACTCATAACATATACTGCGATAAACAAGTATTCTCATATCATTCTTTTATCAATCTCCCAGAGTTTTCAACTCTTTTCAACCTAACAACCAGTTATTTTGAAAATAACTTTTCAATTTCAATCATTCCTTTTTTTTCCAAAATCTTTGGAAACAACAACTCTATTTGAAATTTTGAGACTTTTCTCCTTTCAAACATATTTCAACCTTCAAAACAGTGCGACTTTTGTAAGTCCATTTCATATCTCATAAACTTCCATCATTTCAAAACAACTTTCAGTTGAGATAGTTACCTTCTTCCTCGTTGGCGGGGCGAAGATGGAGTGCGATCGATGGCGATCAATCACAAGCGGTTTCAAGACTCAACTTTCAACTTAAGATTTAAGGAAAGGGTTTCTATGGTTCAGAGCGAACAAATGCTCTGATACCACTTTGTGACGACCCGACTTCCCAAGGAAGTACGGATCATATGGATCGTCACTGGTATGATAATGCAGCGGATATATACATAACTAATCAATGCAATTAACAAATGAACTACTCATAAACGCATGGACTAAAAATGGATGAGTTGTTCAATACCAATTCAAGTCACAGAAGGGCTTGCCAAAAAGGTTCAAGGTTCAAATATAACCCAATCAGGGCGCAATTCAAGGAACGAGGTACGACCTCCAGTTCAATACGATATGAAAAGCAGTTATATTCAAAAGGTACTAAACAATATCAGAGTTAGGCAGCAATAAAAGTGTGGACATGCATATGACGATACATGCCCAAGGTTCTAGAAATCCCTCTATTAAAGCAACAAAACAACTTCCACTCTGCACCACCTCGTACTCATCATCAATCCCTGCTCAACCTGCACATCAAAAACGAGATGCAGGGCTAAGTACAAAAGTACTCAGTGGACTCATTGCCGAAAACATTTTCTTTGTTAAAGTTATTGAACTGCCCACAATAGCACATGAGGATTTTAGTTGAAAGACTCATGCCTATCAAACATTTATCATTTACCCAAAAGCGTTCGGTCGAACTATTTTATCCACATTGTTCCATATCTGATCATTCATTCATCATTCATTCGTTCATTCATTCGCGCACTATGGAGGTGGCCACCTACACATAGTCGCCGTGACCGGTCGAGGTAGCTAACCTTAACACACAGTCACACGTGTACACAATCCGAGTTAGTCCTCAACTCATTGCCTTTTTTTAACGTTGGTGGACCAACTCATTACCTTTTTTTAATGTGGGTGGACCAACTCATTCTCATACCACGTGGGATAAACCAACCTCAGATAGGATCACAACAAAACATAAACATTTGGCAGTCAATAACAGTTCATGTGATAGTATTTCATAAAGCTTTTGTAAATCATGCTTTGAGATAGATATGCATATCATTTTTGTTTCAAGAAAGCTCACCTCAAGAATTTTCCTTCTTGAAGTACCTGCTAGCGATCATTTGTCGTTTTAAGTCTCGTCCTGCTGGACCTTATCAACGTAAGAAATATAATTTAGTATGTCATTCGCTTCTTTTGAGAAGCATCGCTAATATTCAACGTACTCGATATCCTTTAAGTCTTTGGGTTTTAGGATTTTCGTTATCGATAATACTCAATTAACAACTATATTTCGTCTATTCGATTTGTCTCGCCATAATGATAGATGACACTTTGTCGTTGCATTCTTCTCTTCCATCGATGTGTCTCCACGTCGTTTCGTACAATTTATGAATCCTAAGTAATAAATAATCACTTAAAAAGAATAATTCTTCAATCATCCCTTAACATAATGAATTAATTATGTTATTCAATTTCTAAAAATTAGACTTTATTCCATCTAATGAATTTAATTAACTCACTCTAAATAATTGATATTTAGATTATTATTTAATTAATTAAGAATTAATCTAAAAATTTAATTATTAGAATTAAATCTCATATTTAATTAATATAGAATTTATTCAATCCTTAATTTAATTTTAATGGATCATAGATGAATAATTCAAGTCCATTACCAAAATTAAATTCTTAGCCCAACATTTAAAATAAATCTAAGTTCATCTTCAATTTAATTAAAAGCTCATATCAATTTAATTCAAGAGCCCTTCTTCAATTTAATTAAATGCCCACTCAATTAATTCAAGAGCCCATGTCATTTTAATTTCGGAGCCATATTAATATTATTTTGGGCCCAAACTCGGCCCATTATCTCAAGCCCAAAGATATAAAATTTTCAGCCTAAAATTCAACTTAAAACCAAGCCCAACCTAATAAATTTTCGGTCCACTGAATAAGGCCCAAACACAATTAATTAAACCAATTATTTTCGGCCCAAAGAACAAGTAATCCAACTAAATTCAACTAGGCCCATTACATCTTTTATTAAAAAGGCCCATCATCAATTTTAAATAAAAGCCCATCTCAAATCCTTATCAAATTTCGGCCCACTTCAACTGCATTACAAGGACACAACTTAAAATTTCGGCCCATATATCAATTAGGCCAAACACCATTTAATTAGCAGCCCATCAGAATAAAGAACCCAAGCCCAACACTTACTTTGTTTAGCCCATAGCCCATCCTCTTATTTTTCGGCCCACGCATCAAAGGCCCAACACAAAGTAAAATAAAACTATTAACCTAAACTAAACTATGACCTAGCCGTCCCCCCTATTTCAGATCTCTCTCCCTCTCGGTTCTCACACACAACGCACACACGCGCGGATTTCCGCCGCTCCCATGTATGGCCGGCCATGTCGTCGGTCGGCGAGTTACGTCGTTGCGACTTCAGCCTCCTCTCTACTCTCTTCTCATCTCCTCGCTCACGCGCACGACACACACTCACATACGCACGCAAGATCGTCATCTCTTTCCTTCTCGGTGCGATCACCGTCGTCGCCATCGTCTCCGGTCGGGATGCATCGCCGGTAGGCGTGGCACATCGTCGTCGCCACGACCTCAGCCCCATCTCCTCTCTCTCTCGGTGCGAATCGACGCAAAGACACATACCTCTCCGCTTTCTCGCAAACACATACACTCTCTTTAAATCTCGACGAATCTATCGTCGTGTAAATGCCGATTCCGTTGCCAACTTTGTTCCTTTTCGCACGACATTGTATCGTCTTTGTCCAGCCACCGCCGATGTCGCTGTATCTGTAGTAACCCGAAAATCTTATAGTAATTATTAAATTTTAATTAAGTATTATTAAAGGCTTAAAAGCTATTTAAGCCTTAAGAATTCGAAAAATTTAATATAGTGAAATATTAATCGGTATGAATCCGATTAATTTAAGATTTGATTATATGGAATTGGAAAATGTAGAGAAATATTAGAAATGAGTTTATTGTGATAAAATGTGAATTTTGTGATTATTAATGAATGTTGTATGAAAAATGCTATAAATTAGAAATTATCAATGAATTTCATTAATTATTTTGTATGTTATTTTCTTATAAAATGAGATAAAATATTATTTAAGATATTAAAGTCTTGAATAAATTTGTTTTATTAATAATGAATGATTAAAGAAATTATTTATGTAATTTTGAAATTTAAGAAGTATTATAGTAATGAAATGAATTTTATTAAATAAAGTGATTTAAATTATGCAATATGGATCTAAATTAAATTATGAATATAAGTTGTATTAGATTTTATAATTTAATTGAAATATAATCCTATTAAATAAATTATATTAAAGTATGGAATTAGTGAAATTGGAGGTGTAATTATAAAATTTTGAAATTTGTGTTTAATTATTTTGAAATTTGGAATAAATGTACATTAAATTAAAATTAACATTCTAGAAACCTAATGCATGAAATATATCATCTTCCACCCCATTTTTCTTCTCATTTTCGACACACACACACTTAAGCACACACAAATTTTATTTTCACTTTTAAATCCATAATTAAGTGTGGGATTAATAGAAAATCATCTCAAGCAAGGTAATTACTTCATTTAACCTAAGTTTTGTAATTTAATTTGATAAATATGTTGTTCTATAATGCTAGGGTTTCGAAAATTTAGAGGTTATGATTATGGTTGATATGTTTAATTTTGTTATGTTATTGATTTAAGTATGTTTATTATGCATAATTAACATGTTCTATGGTTTAAATTCCTTAAATTCATGAAATTTCAAAATTAAAGTTTGATCATGAAACCCTAACTTTTGAATATGATTCACATGTTATGATATGAATGAATTAAGCTTAGATATATGTTTAAGCATGCTTATAAACATCATATGATTAAATAAATTAAAAGTTAAATTATGTTAATTAAATTCTTAAAATTTTTGAAAATCACAAGTCACATGAACTTGATGATTTTAATTTTATATGATTAATTTGACATGATATTCATACTTAAGGATATAAATAATGCATGAAATGAATTTATGGGAATTTAATTCAATTATATACATGATATGCTAATTTTGAAAATGAAGGGACTTCATGAACTTTGATTTCTTGATTTTATTTCATGGATTTGAATTGATATTTGTGATCTATGATAAAAATAATGCCTAAGTAGAATTTACGGAAATTTTTGAACATATGTATCAAAAGTTAGAAAATTAAAGTTTAAACTAAAGTTATACTTATAGGTGATATACTTGATCTATGATTGAATGGATCATGAATTTATGATTATTGATGTTAATTGAGTATAATTATATGATATTTGATGTTTAATGGGTTGTAGATATTCAAAATATTGAAATATACATATATATCGAGTTAAATCGCTTTAGGCGATTAACGTTGAATTGGATGATATTACTCATGTATAAGGTTCTTAAGTGTATGTTTGATGATATGATGATGATATTGAGGAGTTTGGGATAATATTGGTGTAGTTTGGTGTATTTGGGCTATACATATTACAAATGTTACTCGCCGAAATTTCGGTAGAATTAGGCGTTAGTAAGATAAATTGTATGTTAATTGATAGTTGTTAACATATATCTAAATTAGTAAGAAAGATTACTAAAGTCAATAATAATCTTATGTTACAAGGATCGAGCAAGGAAACCGAGAAGTAAAGGAAGAAGAAGCGGTGTTAGATTAAGCGTCACGAGGTGGGTAATGACATTCTGAACTTTATTTGAAGCTAAACACATGATATGTTATGAGCTTGATTTCTTGTGAAAACATTTGATCACCACATGATAATCATGCTAAATGTTTTACCACATTGTGGATATGACGGCAATTACCTATCTGCGGTAGGAATATGTTATTCTTGTACGGGTAGATGGTCGTGAGCTTGCAAATGTAGGCCGCCATGGTATTGGGGGAGGCCTACTTCCCTTTACCTTATAGCGTAGATAGGGTATGACCGTAGTTGCTATCCTTGGGACCAACTCGGGTATGTTATCGGTATGTTTCAAAATAAAGTGTGGTGACATGTTATGATGTGAAAGTTTTCTTATGAATCACTAATTGATGATTTTATGAACGATATTTGAAAGGAAGGTTTTCTTGAACAATATGTTTAACTTTGAAAGATATATTGACATTATCCATCGAGTACTTTTTGGTACTCATGCCCTTTAAAATGTTTTATTATGCGGGTTGAGTATGAAGGAGGTGTGGTGGAAACCGGTGAGATATCGTTTGATCTTTTACTTTGTTTGGTTATATTTGAATATCATGTCTTCATACATGATATTCATTGATCTTCATTCTTTGGAACCTTTAAACTTTGAAACCGTACTTTTGATAAACCGTGTAAATATTTTGAAACTTTGATGTATATAATTTGAGGTTGTGCCCTCATTTGTGATTATATTGTTGTTGGATATTTCTGAGTGCAGGTTGGCTTATTTCATTTTCAAACGTTATGCTGTCCGTTTGTTTTTTTCAAAATCTATTTCCTAAAATCAATTGTTATTAAGAGATTATCGATTACTAAACCAGTCATGGCCTGATTATTTGGTTAATTAAGTAATTAAATAGTCGGGTCGTGACAGAGTGGTATCAGAGCATTGTTTCGCTTTGATCCTGTAAATTTTCCTTCTTTGAGCCAACCTCTCTTGTAAACCTTTGAGTCATTGGTTGAGGGTCAGTGTTCCAGTCCATCTCTTCAGCTCAACCAGGTAAAGTAAGCTGTAAGTGATGATGTGTATATTTGAATGAAAGGTGATTATGTTGAACATTATTAGGTGGTATGTGTGAAAATAAATGATATGTGATTATCTTGTTTCTAATTAGTATATAAGTTATATTTGATTATAGGATGGTACGGAGGAAGGTCGTTGTTCGATAGAATGTTGATAATAGGCCAATTGGATTAGGCGTCGATAGTTTCTTTTCCTTTAGAATCGAGAGAGCAAAGATCGCCATTTCTCTCAAACGACTTATGATCTTTGTGGAGATCGGTTTAAAGAGTGCGATGGATCGAGTTAGATGGACTTCGCATTGGTTAATGCTTTACCTCTTTCTTGGCGTGGATGGGCATCCGAAATGGCTTTGAATTATGTACATATCGATATAGATGTAATTGAAGTTTGAAATAGAGACAAGGTCTTTCTTAAAGTTTCCCCAACTAAAGGAGTTCACCGTTTTGGAATAAAAGAAACTCAAACCAAGATTTCTTGGGCCTTACGAGATATTGAAACGGATCGGCCTGTAGCTTATAGGTTAGCGTTGCCGCCTAACCGCTAACGTACATGACGTTTTCACGTATCTCATTTCGGAAAGTATGTGTATGACCCAACACATATCCTTCATTATAATGAGATAGTTCCGATACTAATTTGAGCTATGAAGAAAGACGAATGCATTCGGACCGGAAGGAGCAAAGTTAAGGAATAAGATTATTCCTTTAGTAAAAATTCGTGGAAACATCATGGTCCGTAAGAAGTGACATGGGAACTAGAAGAAGCGATGAAGGAGAAATACCCGACTTGTTTAACAAGGTACTAAATTTCGGGACGAAATTTCTTTAAGGGAGGAATGTAGTAACCGAAAATCTTATAGTAATTATTAAAGTTTAATTAAGTATTATTAAAGGCTTAAAAGCTATTTAAGCCTTAAGAATTCGAAAAATTTAATATAGTTAAATATTAATCGGTATGAATCCGATTAATTTAAGATTTGATTATATGGAATTGAAAATGTAGAGAAATATTAGAAATGAGTTTATTGTGATAAAATGTGAATTTTGTGATTATTAATGAATGTTGTATGAAAAATGCTATAAATTAGAAATTATGCAATGAATTTCATTAATTATTTTGTATGTTATTTTTCATATAAAATGAGATAAAATATTATTTAAG
The DNA here is from genome assembly GCA_036937905.1 of Salvia rosmarinus. Lineage (NCBI taxonomy): Eukaryota > Viridiplantae > Streptophyta > Magnoliopsida > Lamiales > Lamiaceae > Salvia > Salvia rosmarinus. Next base: position 41,866,151 of record CM072816.1, on the reverse strand, counting down.
ATATTAAAGTCTTGAATAAATTTGTTTTATTAATAATGAATGATTAAAGAAATTATTTATGTAATTTTGAAATTTAAGAAGTATTATAGTAATGAAATGAATTTTATTAAATAAAGTGATTTAAATTATGCAATATGGATCTAAATTAAATTATGAATATAAGTTGTATTAGATTTTATAATTTAATTGAAATATAATCCTATTAAATAAATTATATTAAAGTATGGAATTAGTGAAATTGGAGGTGTAATTATAAAATTTTTGAAATTTGTGTTTAATTATTTTGAAATTTGGAATAAATGTACATTAAATTAAAATTAACATTCTAGAAACCTAATGCATGAAATATATCATCTTCCACCCCATTTTTCTTCTCATTTTCGACACACACACACTTAAGCACACACAAATTTTATTTTCACTTTTAAATCCATAATTAAGTGTGGGATTAATAGAAAATCATCTCAAGCAAGGTAATTACTTCATTTAACCTAAGTTTTGTAATTTAATTTGATAAATATGTTGTTCTATAATGCTAGGGTTTTGAAAATTTAGAGGTTATGATTATGGTTGATATGTTTAATTTTTGTTATGTTATTGATTTAAGTATGTTTATTATGCATAATTAACATGTTCTATGGTTTAAATTCCTTAAATTCATGAAATTTCAAAATTAAAGTTTGATCATGAAACCCTAATTTTTGAATATGATTCACATGTTATGATATGAATGAATTAAGCTTAGATATATGTTTAAGCATGCTTATAAACATCATATGATTAAATAAATTAAAAGTTAAATTATGTTAATTAAATTCTTAAAATTTTCGAAAATCACAAGTCACATGAACTTGATGATTTTAATTTTATATGATTAATTTGACATGATATTCATACTTAAGGATATAAATAATGCATGAAATGAATTTATGGGAATTTAATTCAATTATATACATGATATGCTAATTTTCGAAAATGAAGGGGACTTCATGAACTTTGATTTCTTGATTTTATTTCATGGATTTGAATTGATATTTGATAAAAATAATGCCTAAGTAGAATTTACGGAAATTTTTGAACATATGTATCAAAAGTTAGAAAATTAAAGTTTAAACTAAAGTTATACTTATAGGTGATATACTTGATCTATGATTGAATGGATCATGAATTTATGATTATTGATGTTAATTGAGTATAATTATATGATATTTGATGTTTAATGGGTTGTAGATATTCAAAATATTGAAATATACATATATATCGAGTTAAATCGCTTTAGGCGATTAACGTTGAATTGGATGATATTACTCATGTATAAGGTTCTTAAGTGTATGTTTGATGATATGATGATGATATTGAGGAGTTTGGGATAATATTGGTGTAGTTTGGTGTATTTGGGCTATACATATTACAAATGTTACTCTGCCGAAATTTCGGTAGAATTAGACGTTAGTAAGATAAATTGTATGTTAATTGATAGTTGTTAACATATATCTAAATTAGTAAGAAAGATTACTAAAGTCAATAATAATCTTATGTTACAAGGATCGAGCAAGGGAAACCGAGAAGTAAAGGAAGAAGAAACGAAGCTGTTAGATTAAACGTCACGAGGTGGGTAATGCATTACGAACTTTATTTTGAAGCTAAACACATGATATGTTATGAGCTTGATTTCTTGTGAAAACATTTGATCACCACATGATAATCATGCTAAATGTTTTACCACATTGTGGATATGACGGCAATTACCTATCTGCGGTAGGAATATGTTATTACTGTGCACAGGTAGATGGCTGTGAGCTTGCAAATGTAGGCCGGCCATGGTATCGTGAGGAGGCCTACTTCCTTTACCTTATGACGTAGATAGGGTATGACCGTAGTTGCTATCCTTCGGGACCAACTCGGGTATGTTATGCCGGTATGTTTCAAAATAAAGTGTGGTGACATGTTATGATGTGAAAGTTTTCTTATGAATCACTAATTCAATGATTTTATGAACTGATATTTGAAAGGAAGGTTTTCTTGAACAATATGTTTAACTTTGAAAGATATATTGACATTATCCACTGAGTACTTTTTGGTACTCATGCCCTTTAAAATGTTTTTATTATGCAGGTTGAGTATGAAGGAGGTGTGGCAGGGAAACTGAGCTGAGATATCGTTTGATCTTTTTACTTTGTTTGGTTATATTTGAATATCATGTCTTCATACATGATATTCATTGATCTTCCGCTGCTGGAACCTTTAAACTTTGAAACCGTACTTTTGATAAACCGTGTAAATATTTTGAAACTTTGATGTATATAATTTGAGGTTGTGCCCTCATTTGTGATTATATTGTTGTTGGATATTTCTGAGTGCAGGTTGGCTTATTTCATTTTCAAACGTTATGCTGTCCGTTTGTTTTTTTTTCAAAATCTATTTCCTAAAATCAATTGTTATGGAAAGATTATCGATTATTAAACCGTCACGGCCTGATTATTTGGTTAATTAAGTAATTAAATAGTCGGGTCGTGACAGAGTGGTATCAGAGCATTGTTTCGCTTTGATCCTGTAAATTCTCCTTCTTTGAGCCAACCTCTCTTGTAAACCTTTGAGTCATTGGTAGAGGCTCAGTGTTCCAGTCCATCTCTTCAACTCAACCAGGTAAAGTAAGCTGTAAGTGATGATGTGTATATTTGAATGAAAGGCGATTATGTTGAACATTATTAGGTGGTATGTGTGATAATAAATGATATGTGATTATGCTGTTTCTAATTAGTATATAAGTTATATTTGATTATAGGATGGTACGGAGGAAGGCTGTTGCTCGATAGAATGTTGATAATAGGCCGACTGGATTAGGCAGCGTCGATAGTTTCTTTTCCTTTAGAATCAGAGAGGAAGAGATCGCCATTTTCTCTCAAACGAATTATGATCTTTGTGGAGATCGTTTTAAGAGTGCAAGGATCGAGTTAGATGGACTTCGCATTGGTTAATGCTTTACCTCCTTCTTGGCGTGGATGGGCATCCGAAATGGCTTTGAATTATGTACATATCGATATAGAGTATGAATTGAAGTTTGAAATAGGGACAAGGTCTTTCTTAAAGTTTCCCAACTAAAGGAGTTCACCGTTTTGGAATAAAAAGAAACTCAAACCAAGATTTCTTGGGCCTTACGAGATATTGGAACGGATCGGGCTCAGTAGCTTATAGGTTAGCGTTGCCGCCTAACTTCGCTAACGCATACATGACGTTTTTCACGTATCTCAGCTCAGAAAGTATGTGTATGACCCAACACATATCCTTCATTATAATGAGATAGTTCCCGATACTAATTTGAGCTATGAAGAAAGACCCGAATGCATTCTGGACCGGAAGGAGCAAAAGTTAAGGAATAAGATTATTCCTTTAGTAAAAATTCTGTGGAAACATCATGGTCCAGAAGAAGTGACATGGGAACTAGAAGAACTGATGAAGGAGAAATACCCCGACTTGTTTAACAAGGTACTAAATTTCGGGGACGAAATTTCTTTAAGGGGGAGGGAATGTAGTAACCCGAAAATCTTATAGTAATTATTAAAGTTTAATTAAGTATTATTAAAGGCTTAAAAGCTATTTAAGCCTTAAGAATTCGAAAAATTTAATATAGTTAAATATTAATCGGTATGAATCCGATTAATTTAAGATTTGATTATATGGAATTGAAAAATGTAGAGAAATATTAGAAATGAGTTTATTGTGATAAAATGTGAATTTTGTGATTATTAATGAATGTTGTATGAAAAATGCTATAAATTAGAAATTATGCAATGAATTTCATTAATTATTTTTGTATGTTATTTTTCATATAAAATGAGATAAAATATTATTTAAGATATTAAAGTCTTGAATAAATTTGTTTTATTAATAATGAATGATTAAAGAAATTATTTATGTAATTTTCGAAATTTAAGAAGTATTATAGTAATGAAATGAATTTTATTAAATAAAGTGATTTAAATTATGCAATATGGATCTAAATTAAATTATGAATATAAGTTGTATTAGATTTTATAATTTAATTGAAATATAATCCTATTAAATAAATTATATTAAAGTATGGAATTAGTGAAATTGGAGGTGTAATTATAAAATTTTTAAATTTGTGTTTAATTATTTTGAAATTTGGAATAAATGTACATTAAATTAAAATTAACATTCTAGAAACCTAATGCATGAAATATATCATCTTCCACCCCATTTTTCTTCTCATTTTACACACACACACTTAAGCACACACAAATTTTATTTTCACTTTTAAATCCATAATTAAGTGTGGGATTAATAGAAAATCATCTCAAGCAAGGTAATTACTTCATTTAACCTAAGTTTTTGTAATTTAATTTGATAAATATGTTGTTCTATAATGCTAGGGTTTTCGAAAATTTAGAGGTTATGATTATGGTTGATATGTTTAAATTTTGTTATGTTATTGATTTAAGTATGTTTATTATGCATAATTAACATGTTCTATGGTTTAAATTCCTTAAATTCATGAAATTTCAAAATTTAAAGTTTGATCATGAAACCCTAATTTTTTGAATATGATTCACATGTTATGATATGAATGAATTAAGCTTAGATATATGTTTAAGCATGCTTATAAACATCATATGATTAAAGAAATTAAAAGTTAAATTATGTTAATTAAATTCTTAAAATTTTCGAAAATCACAAGTCAAATGAACTTGATGATTTTAATTTTATTTGATTAATTTGACATGATATTCATGCTTAAGGATATAAATAATGCATGAAATGAATTTATGGGAATTTAATTCAATTATATACATGATATGCTAATTTTCGAAAATGAAGGGGACTTCATGAACTTTGATTTCTTGATTTTATTTCATGGATTTGAATTGATATTTGATAAAAATAATGCCTAAGTAGAATTTACGGAAATTTTTGAACATATGTATCAAAAGTTAGAAAATTAAAGTTTAAACTAAAGTTATACTTATAGGTGATATACTTGATCTATGATTGAATGGATCATGAATTTATGATTATTGATGTTAATTGAGTATAATTATATGATATTTGATGTTTAATGGGTTGTAGATATTCAAAATATTGAAATATACATATATATCGAGTTAAATCGCTTTAGGCGATTAACGTTGAATTGGATGATATTACTCATGTATAAGGTTCTTAAGTGTATGTTTGATGATATGATGATGATATTGAGGAGTTTGGGATAATATTGGTGTAGTTTGGTGTATTTGGGCTATACATATTACAAATGTTACTCACGAAATTTCGGTAGAATTAGACGTTAGTAAGATAAATTGTATGTTAATTGATAGTTGTTAACATATATCTAAATTAGTAAGAAAGATTACTAAAGTCAATAATAATCTTATGTTACAAGGATCGAGCAAGGGAAACCGAGAAGTAAAGGAAGAAGAAACGAAGCTGTTAGATTAAACGTCACGAGGTGGGTAATGCATTCTGAACTTTATTTTGAAGCTAAACACATGATATGTTATGAGCTTGATTTCTTGTGAAAACATTTGATCACCACATGATAATCATGCTAAATGTTTTACCACATTGTGGATATGACGACAATTACCTATCTGCGGTAGGAATATGTTATTCTTGTGCGGGTAGATGGTCGTGAGCTTGCAAATGTAGGCCGCCATGGTATTGGGAGGAGGCCTACTTCCCTTTACCTTATGACGTAGATAGGGTATGACCGTAGTTGCTATCCTTCGGGACCAACTCGGGTATGTTATGCCGGTATGTTTCAAAATAAAGTGTGGTGACATGTTATGATGTGAAAGTTTTCTTATGAATCACTAATTCAATGATTTTATGAACTGATATTTGAAAGGAAGGTTTTCTTGAACAATATGTTTAACTTTGAAAGATATATTGACATTATCCATCGAGTACTTTTGGTACTCATGCCTTTAAAATGTTTTTATTATGCAGGTTGAGTATGAAGGAGGTGTGGCAGGGAAACTGAGCTGAGATATCGTTTGATCTTTTTACTTTGTTTGGTTATATTTGAATATCATGTCTTCATACATGATATTCATTGATCTTCCGCTGTTGGAACCTTTAAACTTTGAAACCGTACTTTTGATAAACCGTGTAAATATTTTGAAACTTTGATGTATATAATTTGAGGTTGTGCCCTCATTTGTGATTATATTGTTGTTGGATATTTCTGAGTGCAGGTTGGCTTATTTCATTTTCAAACGTTATGCTGTCCGTTTGTTTTTTTTTCAAAATCTATTTCCTAAAATCAATTGTTATGGAAAGATTATCGATTATTAAACCGTCACGGCCTGATTATTTGGTTAATTAAGTAATTAAATAGTCGGTCGTGACGAGTGGTATCGAGCATTGTTTCGCTTTGATCCTCGTAAATTCTCCTTCTTTGAGCCAACCTCTCTTGTAAACCTTTGAGTCATTGGTAGAGGCTCAGTGTTCCAGTCCATCTCTTCAACTCAACCAGGTAAAGTAAGCTGTAAGTGATGATGTGTATATTTGAATGAAAGGCGATTATGTTGAACATTATTAGGTGGTATGTGTGATAATAAATGATATGTGATTATCTTTGTTTCTAATTAGTATATAAGTTATATTTGATTATAGGATGGTACGGAGGAAGGTCATTGCTCGATAGAATGTTGATAATAGGCCAATCGGATTAGGCGTCGATAGTTTCTTTTCCTTTAGAATCGAGAGGAGCAAAGATCGCCATTTCTCTCAAACGACTTATGATCTTTGTGGAGATCGCTTTAAAGAGTGCGATGATCGAGTTAGATGGACTTCTCGCATTGGTTAATGCTTTACCTCCTTCTTGGCAGGGATGGGCATCCGAAATGGCTTTGAATTATGTACATATCGATATGGAGTACAGAATTGAAGTTTGAAATAGGGGACAAGGTCTTTCTTAAAGTTTCCCCAACTAAAGGAGTTCACCGTTTTGGAATAAAAGAGAAACTCAAACCAAGATTTCTTGGGCCTTACGAGATATTGGAGCGGATCGGCCTGTAGCTTATAGGTTAGCGTTGCCGCTAACCGCTAACGTACATGACGTTTTCACGTATCTCATTTCGAGAAAGTATGTGTATGACCCAACACATATCCTTCATTATAATGAGATAGTTCCGATACTAATTTGAGCTATGAAGAAAGACCAATGCATTCGGGACGGAAGGAGCAAAAGTTAAGGAATAAGATTATTCCTTTAGTAAAAATTCGTGGAAACATCATGGTCGGAGAAGAAGTGACATGGGAACTAGAAGAAGCGATGAAGGAGAAATACCCGACTTGTTTAACAAGGTACTAAATTTTGGGACGAAATTTCTTTAAGGGAGGAATGTAGTAACCGAAAATCTTATAGTAATTATTAAAGTTTAATTAAGTATTATTAAAGGCTTAAAAGCTATTTAAGCCTTAAGAATTCGAAAAATTTAATATAGTTAAATATTAATCGGTATGAATCCGATTAATTTAAGATTTGATTATATGGAATTGAAAATGTAGAAATATTAGAAATGAGTTTATTGTGATAAAATGTGAATTTTGTGATTATTAATGAATGTTGTATGAAAATGCTATAAATTAGAAATTATGCAATGAATTTCATTAATTATTTTGTATGTTATTTTTCATATAAAATGAGATAAAATATTATTTAAGATATTAAAGTCTTGAATAAATTTGTTTTATTAATAATGAATGATTAAAGAAATTATTTATGTAATTTTCAAATTTAAGAAGTATTATAGTAATGAAATGAATTTTATTAAATAAAGTGATTTAAATTATGCAATATGGATCTAAATTAAATTATGAATATAAGTTGTATTAGATTTTATAATTTAATTGAAATATAATCCTATTAAATAAATTATATTAAAGTATGGAATTAGTGAAATTGAGGTGTAATTATAAAATTTTTGAAATTTGTGTTTAATTATTTTGAAATTTGGAATAAATGTACATTAAATTAAAATTAACATTCTAGAAACCTAATGCATGAAATATATCATCTTCCACCCCATTTTTCTTCTCATTTTCGACACACACACACTTAAGCACACACAAATTTTATTTTTCACTTTTAAATCCATAATTAAGTGTGGGATTAATAGAAAATCATCTCAAGCAAGGTAATTACTTCATTTAACCTAAGTTTTTGTAATTTAATTTGATAAATATGTTGTTCTATAATGCTAGGGTTTTCGAAAATTTAGAGGTTATGATTATGGTTGATATGTTTAATTTTTGTTATGTTATTGATTTAAGTATGTTTATTATGCATAATTAACATGTTCTATGGTTTAAATTCCTTAAATTCATGAAATTTCAAAATTAAAGTTTGATCATGAAACCCTAATTTTGAATATGATTCACATGTTATGATATGAATGAATTAAGCTTAGATATATGTTTAAGCATGCTTATAAACATCATATGATTAAATAAATTAAAAGTTAAATTATGTTAATTAAATTCTTAAAATTTTGAAAATCACAAGTCACATGAACTTGATGATTTTAATTTTATATGATTAATTTGACATGATATTCATACTTAAGGATATAAATAATGCATGAAATGAATTTATGGAATTTAATTCAATTATATACATGATATGCTAATTTCGAAAATGAAGGGACTTCATGAACTTTGATTTCTTGATTTTATTTCATGGATTTGAATTGATATTTGATAAAAATAATGCCTAAGTAGAATTTACGGAAATTTTGAACATATGTATCAAAAGTTAGAAAATTAAAGTTTAAACTAAAGTTATACTTATAGGTGATATACTTGATCTATGATTGAATGGATCATGAATTTATGATTATTGATGTTAATTGAGTATAATTATATGATATTTGATGTTTAATGGGTTGTAGATATTCAAAATATTGAAATATACATATATATCGAGTTAAATCGCTTTAGGCGATTAACGTTGAATTGGATGATATTACTCATGTATAAGGTTCTTAAGTGTATGTTTGATGATATGATGATGATATTGAGGAGTTTGGGATAATATTGGTGTAGTTTGGTGTATTTGGGCTATACATATTACAAATGTTACTCTGCCGAAATTTCGGTAGAATTAGACGTTAGTAAGATAAATTGTATGTTAATTGATAGTTGTTAACATATATCTAAATTAGTAAGAAAGATTACTAAAGTCAATAATAATCTTATGTTACAAGGATCGAGCAAGGGAAACCGAGAAGTAAAGGAAGAAGAAACGAAGCTGTTAGATTAAACGTCACGAGGTGGGTAATGCATTACGAACTTTATTTTGAAGCTAAACACATGATATGTTATGAGCTTGATTTCTTGTGAAAACATTTGATCACCACATGATAATCATGCTAAATGTTTTACCACATTGTGGATATGACGGCAATTACCTATCTGCGGTAGGAATATGTTATTACTGTGCACAGGTAGATGGCTGTGAGCTTGCAAATGTAGGCCGGCCATGGTATTGGGGAGGAGGCCTACTTCCCTTTACCTTATGACGTAGATAGGGTATGACCGTAGTTGCTATCCTTCGGGACCAACTCGGGTATGTTATGCCGGTATGTTTCAAAATAAAGTGTGGTGACATGTTATGATGTGAAAGTTTTCTTATGAATCACTAATTCAATGATTTTATGAACTGATATTTGAAAGGAAGGTTTTCTTGAACAATATGTTTAACTTTGAAAGATATATTGACATTATCCACTGAGTACTTTCTGGTACTCATGCCCTTTAAAATGTTTTTATTATGCAGGTTGAGTATGAAGGAGGTGTGGCAGGGAAACTGAGCTGAGATATCGTTTGATCTTTTTACTTTGTTTGGTTATATTTGAATATCATGTCTTCATACATGATATTCATTGATCTTCATTCTTTGGAACCTTTAAACTTTGAAACCGTACTTTTGATAAACGTGTAAATATTTTGAAACTTTGATGTATATAATTTGAGGTTGTGCCTCATTTGTGATTATATTGTTGTTGGATATTTCGAGTGCAGTTGGCTTATTTCATTTTCAAACGTTATGTTGTCCGCTTTTTTTTTTCAAAATCTATTTCCTAAAATCAATTGTTATGGAAAGATTATCGATTATTAAACCGTCACGGCCTGATTATTTGGTTAATTAAGTAATTAAATAGTCGGGTCGTGACGAGTGGTATCGAGCATTGTTTCGCTTTGATCCCGTAAATTCTCCTTCTTTGAGCCAACCTCTTGTAAACCTTTGAGTCATTGGTAGAGGCTCGGTGTTCCACCATCTCTTCAACTCAACCGGTAAAGTAAGTCGTAAGTGATGATGTGTATATTTGAATGAAAGGCGATTATGTTGAACATTATTAGGTGGTATGTGTGATAATAAATGATATGTGATTATCTTTGTTTCTAATTAGTATATAAGTTATATTTGATTATAGGATGGTACGGAGGAAGGTTGTTGTTCGATAGAATGTTGATAATAGGCCATTGGATTAGGCGTCGATAGTTTCTTTTCCTTTAGAATCGAGAGAGAAAGATCGCCATTTTCTCTCAAACGACTTATGATCTTTGTGGAGATCGGTTTAAAGAGTGCGATGGATCGAGTTAGATGGACTTCGCATTGGTTAATGCTTTACCTCCTTCTTGGCGTGGATGGGCATCCGAAATGGCTTTGAATTATGTACATATCGATATGGAGTCTGTAATTGAAGTTTGAAATAGGGACAAGGTCTTTCTTAAAGTTTCCCAACTAAAGGAGTTCACCGTTTTGGAATAAAAGAGAAACTCAAACCAAGATTTCTTGGGCCTTACGAGATATTGGAACGGATCGGGCTCAGAGCTTATAGGTTAGCGTTGCCGCCTAACCGCTAACGTACATGACGTTTTCACGTATCTCACCGGAAAGTATGTGTATGACCCAACACATATCCTTCATTATAATGAGATAGTTCGATACTAATTTGAGCTATGAAGAAAGACCAATGCATTACGACCGGAAGGAGCAAAGTTAAGGAATAAGATTATTCCTTTAGTAAAAATTCGTGGAAACATCATGGTCCGTAAGAGTGACATGGGAACTAGAAGAAGCGATGAAGGAGAAATACCCGACTTGTTTAACAAGGTACTAAATTTCGGGACGAAATTTCTTTAAGGGAGGAATGTAGTAACCGAAAATCTTATAGTAATTATTAAAGTTTAATTAAGTATTATTAAAGGCTTAAAAGCTATTTAAGCCTTAAGAATCGAAAAATTTAATATAGTTAAATATTAATCGGTATGAATCCGATTAATTTAAGATTTGATTATATGGAATTGAAAATGTAGAGAAATATTAGAAATGAGTTTATTGTGATAAAATGTGAATTTTGTGATTATTAATGAATGTTGTATGAAAATGCTATAAATTAGAAATTATGCAATGAATTTCATTAATTATTTTGTATGTTATTTTCATATAAAATGAGATAAAATATTATTTAAGATATTAAAGTCTTGAATAAATTTGTTTTATTAATAATGAATGATTAAAGAAATTATTTATGTAATTTTCGAAATTTAAGAAGTATTATAGTAATGAAATGAATTTTATTAAATAAAGTGATTTAAATTATGCAATATGGATCTAAATTAAATTATGAATATAAGTTGTATTAGATTTTATAATTTAATTGAAATATAATCCTATTAAATAAATTATATTAAAGTATGGAATTAGTGAAATTGGAGGTGTAATTATAAAATTTTTAAATTTGTGTTTAATTATTTTGAAATTTGGAATAAATGTACATTAAATTAAAATTAACATTCTAGAAACCTAATGCATGAAATATATCATCTTCCACCCCATTTTTCTTCTCATTTTCGACACACACACACACTTAAGCACACACAAATTTTATTTTTCACTTTTAAATCCATAATTAAGTGTGGGATTAATAGAAAATCATCTCAAGCAAGGTAATTACTTCATTTAACCTAAGTTTTTGTAATTTAATTTGATAAATATGTTGTTCTATAATGCTAGGGTTTTCAAAATTTAGAGGTTATGATTATGGTTGATATGTTTAATTTTGTTATGTTATTGATTTAAGTATGTTTATTATGCATAATTAACATGTTCTATGGTTTAAATTCCTTAAATTCATGAAATTTCAAAATTAAAGTTTGATCATGAAACCCTAATTTTGAATATGATTCACATGTTATGATATGAATGAATTAAGCTTAGATATATGTTTAAGCATGCTTATAAACATCATATGATTAAATAAATTAAAAGTTAAATTATGTTAATTAAATTCTTAAAATTTTGAAAATCACAAGTCACATGAACTTGATGATTTTAATTTTATATGATTAATTTGACATGATATTCATACTTAAGGATATAAATAATGCATGAAATGAATTTATGGAATTTAATTCAATTATATACATGATATGCTAATTTTCAAAATGAAGGGACTTCATGAACTTTGATTTCTTGATTTTATTTCATGGATTTGAATTGATATTTGATAAAAATAATGCCTAAGTAGAATTTACGGAAATTTTTGAACATATGTATCAAAAGTTAGAAAATTAAAGTTTAAACTAAAGTTATACTTATAGGTGATATACTTGATCTATGATTGAATGGATCATGAATTTATGATTATTGATGTTAATTGAGTATAATTATATGATATTTGATGTTTAATGGGTTGTAGATATTCAAAATATTGAAATATACATATATATCGAGTTAAATCGCTTTAGGCGATTAACGTTGAATGGACGATATTACTCATGTATAAGGTTCTTAAGTGTATGTTTGATGATATGATGATGATATTGAGGAGTTTGGGATAATATTGGTGTAGTTTGGTGTATTTGGGCTATACATATTACAAATGTTACTCTGCCGAAATTTCGGTAGAATTAGACGTTAGTAAGATAAATTGTATGTTAATTGATAGTTGTTAACATATATCTAAATTAGTAAGAAAGATTACTAAAGTCAATAATAATCTTATGTTACAAGGATCGAGCAAGGAAACGAGAAGTAAAGGAAGAAGAAACGTCGTTAGATTAAACGTCACGAGGTGGGTAATGCATTACGAACTTTATTTTGAAGCTAAACACATGATATGTTATGAGCTTGATTTCTTGTGAAAACATTTGATCACCACATGATAATCATGCTAAATGTTTTACCACATTGTGGATATGACGGCAATTACCTATCTGCGGTAGGAATATGTTATTTGTGCGTGGTAGATGGTCGTGAGCTTGCAAATGTAGCCGCCATGGTATTGTGGCGAGGCCTACTTCCCTTTACCTTATAGCGTAGATAGGTATGACCGTAGTTGCTATCCTTCGGGACCAACTCGGGTATGTTATGCCGGTATGTTTCAAAATAAAGTGTGGTGACATGTTATGATGTGAAAGTTTTCTTATGAATCACTAATTCAATGATTTTATGAACTGATATTTGAAAGGAAGGTTTTCTTGAACAATATGTTTAACTTTGAAAGATATATTGACATTATCCACTGAGTACTTTCTGGTACTCATGCCCTTTAAAATGTTTTTATTATGCAGGTTGAGTATGAAGGAGGTGTGGTAGGGAAACTGAGCTGAGATATCGTTTGATCTTTTTACTTTGTTTGGTTATATTTGAATATCATGTCTTCATACATGATATTCATTGATCTTCCTTTGGAACCTTTAAACTTTGAAACCGTACTTTTGATAAACCGTGTAAATATTTTGAAACTTTGATGTATATAATTTGAGGTTGTGCCTCATTTGTGATTATATTGTTGTTGGATATTTCGAGTGCAGTTGGCTTATTTCATTTTCAAACGTTATCTGTCTGCTTGTTTTTTTTTCAAAATCTATTTCCTAAAATCAATTGTTATGGAAAGATTATCGATTATTAAACCGTCACGGCCTGATTATTTGGTTAATTAAGTAATTAAATAGTCGGTCGTGATGAGTGGTATCGAGCATTGTTTCGCTTTGATCCCGTAAATTCTCCTTCTTTGAGCCAACCTCTTGTAAACCTTTGAGTCATTGGTAGAGGCTCGGTGTTCCACCATCTCTTCAACTCAACCGGTAAAGTAAGTCGTAAGTGATGATGTGTATATTTGAATGAAAGGCGATTATGTTGAACATTATTAGGTGGTATGTGTGATAATAAATGATATGTGATTATCTTTGTTTCTAATTAGTATATAAGTTATATTTGATTATAGGATGGTACGGAGGAAGGTTGCTCGATAGAATGTTGATAATAGGCCAATTGGATTAAGGCGTCGATAGTTTCTTTTCCTTTAGAATCGAGAGAGCAAAGATCGCCATTTCTCTCAAACGACTTATGATCTTTGTGGAGATCGTTTTAAAGAGTGCGATGGATCGAGTTAGATGGACTTCTCGCATTGGTTAATGCTTTACCTCCTTCTTGGCAGGGATGGGCATCCGAAATGGCTTTGAATTATGTACATATCGATATGGAGTACAGAATTGAAGTTTGAAATAGGGGACAAGGTCTTTCTTAAAGTTTCCCCAACTAAAGGAGTTCACCGTTTTGGAATAAAGAGAAACTCAAACCAAGATTTCTTGGGCCTTACGAGATATTGGAACGGATCGGCCTGTAGCTTATAGGTTAGCGTTGCCGCCTAACCGCTAACGTACATGACGCGTTTTCACGTATCTCACCGTAAAGTATGTGTATGACCCAACACATATCCTTCATTATAATGAGATAGTTCCCGATACTAATTTGAGCTATGAAGAAAGACCCGAATGCATTCTGGACCGGAAGGAGCAAAAGTTAAGGAATAAGATTATTCCTTTAGTAAAAATTCTGTGGAAACATCATGGTCCAGAAGAAGTGACATGGGAACTAGAAGAACAGATGAAGGAGAAATACCCCGACTTGTTTAACAAGGTACTAAATTTCAGGGACGAAATTTCTTTAAGGAGGAATGTAGTAACCGAAAATCTTATAGTAATTATTAAAGTTTAATTAAGTATTATTAAAGGCTTAAAAGCTATTTAAGCCTTAAGAATTCAAAAATTTAATATAGTTAAATATTAATCGGTATGAATCCGATTAATTTAAGATTTGATTATATGGAATTGAAAAATGTAGAAATATTAGAAATGAGTTTATTGTGATAAAATGTGAATTTTGTGATTATTAATGAATGTTGTATGAAAAATGCTATAAATTAGAAATTATGCAATGAATTTCATTAATTATTTTTGTATGTTATTTTTCATATAAAATGAGATAAAATATTATTTAAGATATTAAAGTCTTGAATAAATTTGTTTTATTAATAATGAATGATTAAAGAAATTATTTATGTAATTTTCAAATTTAAGAAGTATTATAGTAATGAAATGAATTTTATTAAATAAAGTGATTTAAATTATGCAATATGGATCTAAATTAAATTATGAATATAAGTTGTATTAGATTTTATAATTTAATTGAAATATAATCCTATTAAATAAATTATATTAAAGTATGGAATTAGTGAAATTGGAGGTGTAATTATAAAATTTTTGAAATTTGTGTTTAATTATTTTGAAATTTGGAATAAATGTACATTAAATTAAAATTAACATTCTAGAAACCTAATGCATGAAATATATCATCTTCCACCCCATTTTTCTTCTCATTTTCGACACACACACACTTAAGCACACACAAATTTTATTTTTCACTTTTAAATCCATAATTAAGTGTGGGATTAATAGAAAATCATCTCAAGCAAGGTAATTACTTCATTTAACCTAAGTTTTTGTAATTTAATTTGATAAATATGTTGTTCTATAATGCTAGGGTTTTCGAAAATTTAGAGGTTATGATTATGGTTGATATGTTTAATTTTTGTTATGTTATTGATTTAAGTATGTTTATTATGCATAATTAACATGTTCTATGGTTTAAATTCCTTAAATTCATGAAATTTCAAAATTAAAGTTTGATCATGAAACCCTAATTTTTGAATATGATTCACATGTTATGATATGAATGAATTAAGCTTAGATATATGTTTAAGCATGCTTATAAACATCATATGATTAAATAAATTAAAAGTTAAATTATGTTAATTAAATTCTTAAAATTTTCGAAAATCACAAGTCACATGAACTTGATGATTTTAATTTTATATGATTAATTTGACATGATATTCATACTTAAGGATATAAATAATGCATGAAATGAATTTATGGGAATTTAATTCAATTATATACATGATATGCTAATTTTCGAAAATGAAGGGGACTTCATGAACTTTGATTTCTTGATTTTATTTCATGGATTTGAATTGATATTTGATAAAAATAATGCCTAAGTAGAATTTACGGAAATTTTTGAACATATGTATCAAAAGTTAGAAAATTAAAGTTTAAACTAAAGTTATACTTATAGGTGATATACTTGATCTATGATTGAATGGATCATGAATTTATGATTATTGATGTTAATTGAGTATAATTATATGATATTTGATGTTTAATGGGTTGTAGATATTCAAAATATTGAAATATACATATATATCGAGTTAAATCGCTTTAGGCGATTAACGTTGAATTGGATGATATTACTCATGTATAAGGTTCTTAAGTGTATGTTTGATGATATGATGATGATATTGAGGAGTTTGGGATAATATTGGTGTAGTTTGGTGTATTTGGGCTATACATATTACAAATGTTACTCTGCCGAAATTTCGGTAGAATTAGACGTTAGTAAGATAAATTGTATGTTAATTGATAGTTGTTAACATATATCTAAATTAGTAAGAAAGATTACTAAAGTCAATAATAATCTTATGTTACAAGGATCGAGCAAGGGAAACCGAGAAGTAAAGGAAGAAGAAGCGAATTTGTTAGATTAAGCGTCACGAGGTGGGTAATGCATTCTGAACTTTATTTTGAAGCTAAACACATGATATGTTATGAGCTTGATTTCTTGTGAAAACATTTGATCACCACATGATAATCATGCTAAATGTTTTACCACATTGTGGATATGACGGCAATTACCTATCTGCGGTAGGAATATGTTATTCTTGTGCGGGTAGATGGTGTGAGCTTGCAAATGTAGGCCGGCCATGGTATTGGGGAGGCCTACTTCCTTTACCTTATAGCGTAGATAGGTATGACCGTAGTTGCTATCCTTCGGGACCAACTCGGGTATGTTATGCGGTATGTTTCAAAATAAAGTGTGGTGACATGTTATGATGTGAAAGTTTTCTTATGAATCACTAATTCAATGATTTTATGAAGCGATATTTGAAAGGAAGGTTTTCTTGAACAATATGTTTAACTTTGAAAGATATATTGACATTATCCATCGAGTACTTTTGGTACTCATGCCCTTTAAAATGTTTTTATTATGCGGGTTGAGTATGAAGGAGGTGTGGCGAGGAAACCGGTGAGATATCGTTTGATCTTTTACTTTGTTTGGTTATATTTGAATATCATGTCTTCATACATGATATTCATTGATCTTCATTCTTTGGAACCTTTAAACTTTGAAACCGTACTTTTGATAAACCGTGTAAATATTTTGAAACTTTGATGTATATAATTTGAGGTTGTGCCTCATTTGTGATTATATTGTTGTTGGATATTTCGAGTGCGGGTTGGCTTATTTCATTTTCAAACGTTATCTGTCCGTTTGTTTTTTTTCAAAATCTATTTCCTAAAATCAATTGTTATGGAAAGATTATCGATTATTAAACCGTCACGGCCTGATTATTTGGTTAATTAAGTAATTAAATAGTCGGGTCGTGTGAGTAATATCGAGCATTGTTTCGCTTTGATCCCGTAAATTCTCCTTCTTTGAGCCAACCTCTCTTGTAAACCTTTGAGTCATTGGTAGAGGCTCGGTGTTCGATCCATCTCTTCAACTCAACCGGGTAAAGTAAGTCGTAAGTGATGATGTGTATATTTGAATGAAAGCGATTATGTTGAACATTATTAGGTGGTATGTGTGATAATAAATGATATGTGATTATCTTGTTTCTAATTAGTATATAAGTTATATTTGATTATAGGATGGTACGGAGGAAGGTTGTTGCTCGATAGAATGTTGATAATAGGCCAATTGGATTAGGCGTCGATAGTTTCTTTTCCTTTAGAATCGAGAGGAGCGAGATCGCCATTTTCTCTCAAACGACTTATGATCTTTGTGGAGATCGATTTAAAGAGTGCGATGATCGAGTTAGATGGACTTCGCATTGGTTAATGCTTTACCTCCTTCTTGGCAGGGATGGGCATCCGAAATGGCTTTGAATTATGTACATATCGATATGGAGTACAGAATTGAAGTTTGAAATAGGGGACAAGGTCTTTCTTAAAGTTTCCCCAACTAAAGGAGTTCACCGTTTTGGAATAAAAGAGAAACTCAAACCAAGATTTCTTGGGCCTTACGAGATATTGGAACGGATCGGGCCTGTAGCTTATAGGTTAGCGTTGCCGCCTAACTTCGCTAACGTACATGACGTTTTTCACGTATCTCAGCTCAGAAAGTATGTGTATGACCCAACACATATCCTTCATTATAATGAGATAGTTCCCGATACTAATTTGAGCTATGAAGAAAGACCCGAATGCATTCTGGACCGGAAGGAGCAAAAGTTAAGGAATAAGATTATTCCTTTAGTAAAAATTCTGTGGAAACATCATGGTCCAGAAGAAGTGACATGGGAACTAGAAGAACTGATGAAGGAGAAATACCCCGACTTGTTTAACAAGGTACTAAATTTCAGGGACGAAATTTCTTTAAGGAGGAATGTAGTAACCGAAAATCTTATAGTAATTATTAAAGTTTAATTAAGTATTATTAAAGGCTTAAAAGCTATTTAAGCCTTAAGAATTGAAAAATTTAATATAGTTAAATATTAATCGGTATGAATCCGATTAATTTAAGATTTGATTATATGGAATTGAAAATGTAGAAATATTAGAAATGAGTTTATTGTGATAAAATGTGAATTTTGTGATTATTAATGAATGTTGTATGAAAAATGCTATAAATTAGAAATTATGCAATGAATTTCATTAATTATTTTGTATGTTATTTTCATATAAAATGAGATAAAATATTATTTAAGATATTAAAGTCTTGAATAAATTTGTTTTATTAATAATGAATGATTAAAGAAATTATTTATGTAATTTTCGAAATTTAAGAAGTATTATAGTAATGAAATGAATTTTATTAAATAAAGTGATTTAAATTATGCAATATGGATCTAAATTAAATTATGAATATAAGTTGTATTAGATTTTATAATTTAATTGAAATATAATCCTATTAAATAAATTATATTAAAGTATGGAATTAGTGAAATTGGAGGTGTAATTATAAAATTTTTGAAATTTGTGTTTAATTATTTTGAAATTTGGAATAAATGTACATTAAATTAAAATTAACATTCTAGAAACCTAATGCATGAAATATATCATCTTCCACCCCATTTTTCTTCTCATTTTCGACACACACACACTTAAGCACACACAAATTTTATTTTCACTTTTAAATCCATAATTAAGTGTGGGATTAATAGAAAATCATCTCAAGCAAGGTAATTACTTCATTTAACCTAAGTTTTGTAATTTAATTTGATAAATATGTTGTTCTATAATGCTAGGGTTTTGAAAATTTAGAGGTTATGATTATGGTTGATATGTTTAATTTTGTTATGTTATTGATTTAAGTATGTTTATTATGCATAATTAACATGTTCTATGGTTTAAATTCCTTAAATTCATGAAATTTCAAAATTAAAGTTTGATCATGAAACCCTAATTTTGAATATGATTCACATGTTATGATATGAATGAATTAAGCTTAGATATATGTTTAAGCATGCTTATAAACATCATATGATTAAATAAATTAAAAGTTAAATTATGTTAATTAAATTCTTAAAATTTCGAAAATCACAAGTCACATGAACTTGATGATTTTAATTTTATATGATTAATTTGACATGATATTCATACTTAAGGATATAAATAATGCATGAAATGAATTTATGGGAATTTAATTCAATTATATACATGATATGCTAATTTTGAAAATGAAGGGACTTCATGAACTTTGATTTCTTGATTTTATTTCATGGATTTGAATTGATATTTGATAAAAATAATGCCTAAGTAGAATTTACGGAAATTTTGAACATATGTATCAAAAGTTAGAAAATTAAAGTTTAAACTAAAGTTATACTTATAGGTGATATACTTGATCTATGATTGAATGGATCATGAATTTATGATTATTGATGTTAATTGAGTATAATTATATGATATTTGATGTTTAATGGGTTGTAGATATTCAAAATATTGAAATATACATATATATCGAGTTAAATCGCTTTAGGCGATTAACGTTGAATTGGATGATATTACTCATGTATAAGGTTCTTAAGTGTATGTTTGATGATATGATGATGATATTGAGGAGTTTGGGATAATATTGGTGTAGTTTGGTGTATTTGGGCTATACATATTACAAATGTTACTCTGCCGAAATTTCGGTAGAATTAGGCGTTAGTAAGATAAATTGTATGTTAATTGATAGTTGTTAACATATATCTAAATTAGTAAGAAAGATTACTAAAGTCAATAATAATCTTATGTTACAAGGATCGAGCAAGGAAACCGAGAAGTAAAGGAAGAAGAAGCGAAAGTTGTTAGATTAAGCGTCACGAGGTGGGTAATGCATTCTGAACTTTATTTTGAAGCTAAACACATGATATGTTATGAGCTTGATTTCTTGTGAAAACATTTGATCACCACATGATAATCATGCTAAATGTTTTACCACATTGTGGATATGACGCAATTACCTATCTGCGGTAGGAATATGTTATTCTTGTGCAGGTAGATGGTCGTGAGCTTGCAAATGTAGGCCGGCCATGGTATTGGGAGGAGGCCTACTTCCTTTACCTTATAGCGTAGATAGGGTATGACCGTAGTTGCTATCCTTCGGGACCAACTCGGGTATGTTATGCGGTATGTTTCAAAATAAAGTGTGGTGACATGTTATGATGTGAAAGTTTTCTTATGAATCACTAATTGATGATTTTATGAACCGATATTTGAAAGGAAGGTTTTCTTGAACAATATGTTTAACTTTGAAAGATATATTGACATTATCCATGAGTACTTTTGGTACTCATGCCCTTTAAAATGTTTTATTATGCGGGTTGAGTATGAAGGAGGTGTGGGAAACCGCGGTGAGATATCGTTTGATCTTTTACTTTGTTTGGTTATATTTGAATATCATGTCTTCATACATGATATTCATTGATCTTCATTCTTTGGAACCTTTAAACTTTGAAACCGTACTTTTGATAAACCGTGTAAATATTTTGAAACTTTGATGTATATAATTTGAGGTTGTGCCTCATTTGTGATTATATTGTTGTTGGATATTTACGAGTGCGGGTTGGCTTATTTCATTTTCAAGCGTTATCTTTGTCCGTTTGTTTTTTTTCAAAATCTATTTCCTAAAATCAATTGTTATGGAAAGATTATCGATTATTAAACCGTCACGGCCTGATTATTTGGTTAATTAAGTAATTAAATAGTCGGTCGTGATGAGTGGTATCAGAGCATTGTTTCGCTTTGATCCTGTAAATTCTCCTTCTTTGAGCCAACCTCTCTTGTAAACCTTTGAGTCATTGGTAGAGGCTCAGTGTTCCAGTCCATCTCTTCAACTCAACCAGGTAAAGTAAGCTGTAAGTGATGATGTGTATATTTGAATGAAAGGCGATTATGTTGAACATTATTAGGTGGTATGTGTGATAATAAATGATATGTGATTATCTTTGTTTCTAATTAGTATATAAGTTATATTTGATTATAGGATGGTGCGGAGGAAGGCTGTTGCTCGATAGAATGTTGATAATAGGCCATTGGATTAGGCGCGTCGATAGTTTCTTTTCCTTTAGAATCGAGAGAGCAAGACATCGCCATTTCTCTCAAACGACTTATGATCTTTGTGGAGATCGATTTAAAGAGTGCGATGGTCGAGTTAGATGGACTTCGCATTGGTTAATGCTTTACCTCCTTCTTGGCGGGGATGGGCATCGAAATGGCTTTGAATTATGTACATATCGATATGGAGATGAATTGAAGTTTGAAATAGGGACAAGGTCTTTCTTAAAGTTTCCCCAACTAAAGGAGTTCACCGTTTTGGAATAAAAGAAACTCAAACCAAGATTTCTTGGGCCTTACGAGATATTGGAGCGGATCGGGACTGTAGCTTATAGGTTAGCGTTGCCGCTAACCGCTAACGTACATGGCGTTTTCACGTATCTCATTTCGGAAAGTATGTGTATGACCCAACACATATCCTTCATTATAATGAGATAGTTCCGATACTAATTTGAGCTATGAAGAAAGACCGAATGCATTACGGACCGGAAGGAGCAAAGTTAAGGAATAAGATTATTCCTTTAGTAAAAATTGTGGAAACATCATGGTCCGGAAGAAGTGACATGGGAACTAGAAGAAGCGATGAAGGAGAAATACCCGACTTGTTTAACAAGGTACTAAATTTGGGACGAAATTTCTTTAAGGGAGGAATGTAGTAACCGAAAATCTTATAGTAATTATTAAAGTTTAATTAAGTATTATTAAAGGCTTAAAAGCTATTTAAGCCTTAAGAATTCGAAAAATTTAATATAGTTAAATATTAATCGGTATGAATCCGATTAATTTAAGATTTGATTATATGGAATTGAAAATGTAGAAATATTAGAAATGAGTTTATTGTGATAAAATGTGAATTTTGTGATTATTAATGAATGTTGTATGAAAAATGCTATAAATTAGAAATTATGCAATGAATTTCATTAATTATTTTGTATGTTATTTTTCATATAAAATGAGATAAAATATTATTTAAGATATTAAAGTCTTGAATAAATTTGTTTTATTAATAATGAATGATTAAAGAAATTATTTATGTAATTTTCAAATTTAAGAAGTATTATAGTAATGAAATGAATTTTATTAAATAAAGTGATTTAAATTATGCAATATGGATCTAAATTAAATTATGAATATAAGTTGTATTAGATTTTATAATTTAATTGAAATATAATCCTATTAAATAAATTATATTAAAGTATGGAATTAGTGAAATTGGAGGTGTAATTATAAAATTTTGAAATTTGTGTTTAATTATTTTGAAATTTGGAATAAATGTACATTAAATTAAAATTAACATTCTAGAAACCTAATGCATGAAATATATCATCTTCCACCCCATTTTTCTTCTCATTTTCGACACACACACACTTAAGCACACACAAATTTTATTTTTCACTTTTAAATCCATAATTAAGTGTGGGATTAATAGAAAATCATCTCAAGCAAGGTAATTACTTCATTTAACCTAAGTTTTGTAATTTAATTTGATAAATATGTTGTTCTATAATGCTAGGGTTTTGAAAATTTAGAGGTTATGATTATGGTTGATATGTTTAATTTTGTTATGTTATTGATTTAAGTATGTTTATTATGCATAATTAACATGTTCTATGGTTTAAATTCCTTAAATTCATGAAATTTCAAAATTAAAGTTTGATCATGAAACCCTAATTTTGAATATGATTCACATGTTATGATATGAATGAATTAAGCTTAGATATATGTTTAAGCATGCTTATAAACATCATATGATTAAATAAATTAAAAGTTAAATTATGTTAATTAAATTCTTAAAATTTTGAAAATCACAAGTCACATGAACTTGATGATTTTAATTTTATATGATTAATTTGACATGATATTCATACTTAAGGATATAAATAATGCATGAAATGAATTTATGGAATTTAATTCAATTATATACATGATATGCTAATTTTGAAAATGAAGGGACTTCATGAACTTTGATTTCTTGATTTTATTTCATGGATTTGAATTGATATTTGATAAAAATAATGCCTAAGTAGAATTTACGGAAATTTTGAACATATGTATCAAAAGTTAGAAAATTAAAGTTTAAACTAAAGTTATACTTATAGGTGATATACTTGATCTATGATTGAATGGATCATGAATTTATGATTATTGATGTTAATTGAGTATAATTATATGATATTTGATGTTTAATGGGTTGTAGATATTCAAAATATTGAAATATACATATATATCGAGTTAAATCGCTTTAGGCGATTAACGTTGAATTGGATGATATTACTCATGTATAAGGTTCTTAAGTGTATGTTTGATGATATGATGATGATATTGAGGAGTTTGGGATAATATTGGTGTAGTTTGGTGTATTTGGGCTATACATATTACAAATGTTACTCACGAAATTTCGGTAGAATTAGGCGTTAGTAAGATAAATTGTATGTTAATTGATAGTTGTTAACATATATCTAAATTAGTAAGAAAGATTACTAAAGTCAATAATAATCTTATGTTACAAGGATCGAGCAAGGAAACCGAGAAGTAAAGGAAGAAGAAAGCGGTCATTAGATTAAACGTCACGAGGTGGGTAATGCATTCTGAACTTTATTTTGAAGCTAAACACATGATATGTTATGAGCTTGATTTCTTGTGAAAACATTTGATCACCACATGATAATCATGCTAAATGTTTTACCACATTGTGGGTATGACGGCAATTACCTATCTGCGGTAGGAATATGTTATTCTTGTGCGGGTAGATGGTCGTGAGCTTGCAAATGTAGGCCGGCCATGGTATTGGGAGGAGGCCTACTTCCCTTACCTTATAGCGTAGATAGGGTATGACCGTAGTTGCTATCCTTGGGACCAACTCGGGTATGTTATGCGGTATGTTTCAAAATAAAGTGTGGTGACATGTTATGATGTGAAAGTTTTCTTATGAATCACTAATTCAATGATTTTATGAACCGATATTTGAAAGGAAGGTTTTCTTGAACAATATGTTTAACTTTGAAAGATATATTGACATTATCCATCGAGTACTTTACGGTACTCATGCCTTTAAAATGTTTTTATTATGCGGGTTGAGTATGAAGGAGGTGTGGCAGGAAAGCGGTGAGATATCGTTTGATCTTTTACTTTGTTTGGTTATATTTGAATATCATGTCTTCATACATGATATTCATTGATCTTCATTCTTGGAACCTTTAAACTTTGAAACCGTACTTTTGATAAACCGTAAATATTTTGAAACTTTGATGTATATAATTTGAGGTTGTGCCTCATTTGTGATTATATTGTTGTTGGATATTTTCGAGTGCGGGTTGGCTTATTTCATTTTCAAGCGTTATCTTTGTCGTTTTTTTTTTCAAAATCTATTTCCTAAAATCAATTGTTATGGAAAGATTATCGATTATTAAACCGTCACGGCCTGATTATTTGGTTAATTAAGTAATTAAATAGTCGGTCGTGATGAGTAATATCGAGCATTGTTTCGCTTTGATCTGTAAATTCTCCTTCTTTGAGCCAACTCTCTTGTAAACCTTTGAGTCATTGGTAGAGGCTCGGTGTTCGATCCATCTCTTCAACTCAACCGGTAAAGTAAGTGTAAGTGATGATGTGTATATTTGAATGAAAGCGATTATGTTGAACATTATTAGGTGGTATGTGTGAAAATAAATGATATGTGATTATCTTGTTTCTAATTAGTATATAAGTTATATTTGATTATAGGATGGTACGGAGGAAGGTCGTTGTTCGATAGAATGTTGATAATAGGCCATTGGATTAGGCGTCGATAGTTTCTTTTCCTTTAGAATCGAGAGAGGCGACATCGCCATTTCTCTCAAACGACTTATGATCTTTGTGGAGATCAGTTTTAAAGAGTGCAGTGACTGAGTTAGATGGACTTCTCGCATTGGTTAATGCTTTACCTCCTTCTTGGCAGGGATGGGCATCCGAAATGGCTTTGAATTATGTACATATCGATATAGATGCTGTAATTGAAGTTTGAAATAGGGACAAGGTCTTTCTTAAAGTTTCCCCAACTAAAGGAGTTCACCGTTTTGGAATAAAGGAAACTCAAACCAAGATTTCTTGGGCCTTACGAGATATTGGAGCGGATCGGGCACTGTAGCTTATAGGTTAGCGTTGCCGCTAACTTCGCTAACGTACATAGCGTTTTCACGTATCTCTTTCCGAAAGTATGTGTATGACCCAACACATATCCTTCATTATAATGAGATAGTTCGATACTAATTTGAGCTATGAAGAAAGACCGAATGCATTACGGACGGAAGGAGCAAAAGTTAAGGAATAAGATTATTCCTTTAGTAAAAATGCAATGGAAACATCATGGTCCGGAAGAAGTGACATGGGAACTAGAAGAGCGATGAAGGAGAAATACCCGACTTGTTTAACAAGGTAC
The DNA here is from genome assembly GCA_036937905.1 of Salvia rosmarinus. NCBI lineage: Eukaryota > Viridiplantae > Streptophyta > Magnoliopsida > Lamiales > Lamiaceae > Salvia > Salvia rosmarinus. Next base: position 41,839,753 of record CM072816.1, on the reverse strand, counting down.
TAAATTTCGGGACGAAATTTCTTTAAGGAGGAATGTAGTAACCGAAAATCTTATAGTAATTATTAAAGTTTAATTAAGTATTATTAAAGGCTTAAAAGCTATTTAAGCCTTAAGAATTCGAAAAATTTAATATAGTTAAATATTAATCGGTATGAATCCGATTAATTTAAGATTTGATTATATGGAATTGAAAATGTAGAAATATTAGAAATGAGTTTATTGTGATAAAATGTGAATTTTGTGATTATTAATGAATGTTGTATGAAAATGCTATAAATTAGAAATTATGCAATGAATTTCATTAATTATTTTGTATGTTATTTTTCTTATAAAATGAGATAAAATATTATTTAAGATATTAAAGTCTTGAATAAATTTGTTTTATTAATAATGAATGATTAAAGAAATTATTTATGTAATTTTGAAATTTAAAAGTATTATAGTAATGAAATGAATTTTATTAAATAAAGTGATTTAAATTATGCAATATGGATCTAAATTAAATTATGAATATAAGTTGTATTAGATTTTATAATTTAATTGAAATATAATCCTATTAAATAAATTATATTAAAGTATGGAATTAGTGAAATTGGAGGTGTAATTATAAAATTTTTGAAATTTGTGTTTAATTATTTTGAAATTTGGAATAAATGTACATTAAATTAAAATTAACATTCTAGAAACCTAATGCATGAAATATATCATCTTCCACCCATTTTTCTTCTTATTTTACACACACACACTTAAGCACACAAATTTTATTTTTCACTTTTAATCCATAATTAAGTGTGGGATTAATAGAAAATCATCTCAAGCAAGGTAATTACTTCATTTAACCTAAGTTTTGTAATTTAATTTGATAAATATGTTGTTCTATAATGCTAGGGTTTTCGAAAATTTAGAGGTTATGATTATGGTTGATATGTTTAATTTTGTTATGTTATTGATTTAAGTATGTTTATTATGCATAATTAACATGTTCTATGGTTTAAATTCCTTAAATTCATGAAATTTCAAAATTAAAGTTTGATCATGAAACCCTAATTTTGAATATGATTCACATGTTATGATATGAATGAATTAAGCTTAGATATATGTTTAAGCATGCTTATAAACATCATATGATTAAATAAATTAAAAGTTAAATTATGTTAATTAAATTCTTAAAATTTTCAAAATCACAAGTCACATGAACTTGATGATTTTAATTTTATATGATTAATTTGACATGATATTCATACTTAAGGATATAAATAATGCATGAAATGAATTTATGGGAATTTAATTCAATTATATACATGATATGCTAATTTTCGAAAATGAAGGGGACTTCATGAACTTTGATTTCTTGATTTTATTTCATGGATTTGAATTGATATTTGTGATCTATGATAAAAATAATGCCTAAGTAGAATTTACGGAAATTTTTGAACATATGTATCAAAAGTTAGAAAATTAAAGTTTAAACTAAAGTTATACTTATAGGTGATATACTTGATCTATGATTGAATGGATCATGAATTTATGATTATTGATGTTAATTGAGTATAATTATATGATATTTGATGTTTAATGGGTTGTAGATATTCAAAATATTGAAATATACATATATATCGAGTTAAATCGCTTTAGGCGATTAACGTTGAATTGGATGATATTACTCATGTATAAGGTTCTTAAGTGTATGTTTGATGATATGATGATGATATTGAGGAGTTTGGGATAATATTGGTGTAGTTTGGTGTATTTGGGCTATACATATTACAAATGTTACTCTGCACGAAATTTCGGTAGAATTAGGCGTTAGTAAGATAAATTGTATGTTAATTGATAGTTGTTAACATATATCTAAATTAGTAAGAAAGATTACTAAAGTCAATAATAATCTTATGTTACAAGGATCGAGCAAGGAAACCGAGAAGTAAAGGAAGAAGAAAGCGAAAGTCATTAGATTAAGCGTCACGAGGTGGGTAATGCATTACGAACTTTATTTTGAAGCTAAACACATGATATGTTATGAGCTTGATTTCTTGTGAAAACATTTGATCACCACATGATAATCATGCTAAATGTTTTACCACATTGTGGGTATGACGACAATTACCTATCTGCGGTAGGAATATGTTATTCTTGTGCGGGTAGATGGTGTGAGCTTGCAAATGTAGCGGCCATGGTATTGGGAGGAGGCCTACTTCCCTTTACCTTATAGCGTAGATAGGGTATGACCGTAGTTGCTATCCTTGGGACCAACTCGGGTATGTTATGCGGTATGTTTCAAAATAAAGTGTGGTGACATGTTATGATGTGAAAGTTTTCTTATGAATCACTAATTGATGATTTTATGAAGCGATATTTGAAAGGAAGGTTTTCTTGAACAATATGTTTAACTTTGAAAGATATATTGACATTATCCATCGAGTACTTTCGGTACTCATGCCCTTTAAAATGTTTTTATTATGCGGGTTGAGTATGAAGGAGGTGTGGCGAAACCGCGGTGAGATATCGTTTGATCTTTTACTTTGTTTGGTTATATTTGAATATCATGTCTTCATACATGATATTCATTGATCTTCATTCTTTGGAACCTTTAAACTTTGAAACCGTACTTTTGATAAACCGTGTAAATATTTTGAAACTTTGATGTATATAATTTGAGGTTGTGCCTCATTTGTGATTATATTGTTGTTGGATATTTCTGAGTGCAGGTTGGCTTATTTCATTTTCAAACGTTATGCTGTCCGTTTGTTTTTTTTTCAAAATCTATTTCCTAAAATCAATTGTTATGGAAAGATTATCGATTATTAAACCGTCACGGCCCGATTATTTGGTTAATTAAGTAATTAAATAGTCGGTCGTGATGAGTGGTATCGAGCATTGTTTCGCTTTGATCCTGTAAATTCTCCTTCTTTGAGCCAACCTCTCTTGTAAACCTTTGAGTCATTGGTAGAGGCTCGGTGTTCGATCCATCTCTTCAACTCAACCGGTAAAGTGTCGTAAGTGATGATGTGTATATTTGAATGAAAGCGATTATGTTGAACATTATTAGGTGGTATGTGTGAAAATAAATGATATGTGATTATCTTTGTTTCTAATTAGTATATAAGTTATATTTGATTATAGGATGAGTACGGAGGAAGGTGTTGCTCGATAGAATGTTGATAATAGGCCAATTGGATTAGGCGTCGATAGTTTCTTTTCCTTTAGAATCAAAGAGGCGACATCGCCATTTCTCTCAAACGACTTATGATGTTGTGGAGATCGGTTTAAAGAGTGCGATGGTCGAGTTAGATGGACTTCGCATTGGTTAATGCTTTACCTCCTTCTTGGCGAGGGATGGGCATCCGAAATGGCTTTGAATTATGTACATATCGATATAGATGCAATTGAAGTTTGAAATAGGGACAAGGTCTTTCTTAAAGTTTCCCCAACTAAATGAGTTCACCGTTTTGGAATAAAAGGAAACTCAAACCAAGATTTCTTGGGCCTTACGAGATATTGGAGCGGATCGGGCCTGTAGCTTATAGGTTAGCGTTGCCGCCTAACTCGCTAACGTACATGACGCGTTTTCACGTATCTCATTTCCGAAAGTATGTGTATGACCCAACACATATCCTTCATTATAATGAGATAGTTCCGATACTAATTTGAGCTATGAAGAAAGACCGAATGCATTTCGGACCGGAAGGAGCAAAAGTTAAGGAATAAGATTATTCCTTTAGTAAAAATTTGTGGAAACATCATGGTCCGAAAAGTGACATGGGAACTAGAAGAGCGGATGAAGAGAAATACCTCGACTTGTTTAACAAGGTACTAAATTTCGGGGACGAAATTTCTTTAAGGAGGAATGTAGTAACCGAAAATCTTATAGTAATTATTAAAGTTTAATTAAGTATTATTAAAGGCTTAAAAGCTATTTAAGCCTTAAAATTCGAAAAATTTAATATAGTGAAATATTAATCGGTATGAATCCGATTAATTTAAGATTGATTATATGGAATTGGAAAATGTAGAAATATTAGAAATGAGTTTATTGTGATAAAATGTGAATTTTGTGATTATTAATGAATGTTGTATGAAAAATGCTATAAATTAGAAATTATCTGATGAATTTCATTAATTATTTTGTATGTTATTTTTCTTATAAAATGAGATAAAATATTATTTAAGATATTAAAGTCTTGAATAAATTTGTTTTATTAATAATGAATGATTAAAGAAATTATTTATGTAATTTTGAAATTTAAGAAGTATTATAGTAATGAAATGAATTTTATTAAATAAAGTGATTTAAATTATGCAATATGGATCTAAATTAAATTATGAATATAAGTTGTATTAGATTTTATAATTTAATTGAAATATAATCCTATTAAATAAATTATATTAAAGTATGGAATTAGTGAAATTGGAGGTGTAATTATAAAATTTTTAAATTTGTGTTTAATTATTTTGAAATTTGGAATAAATGTACATTAAATTAAAATTAACATTCTAGAAACCTAATGCATGAAATATATCATCTTCCACCCATTTTTCTTCTCATTTTCGACACACACACACTTAGCACACACAAATTTTATTTTCACTTTTAAATCCATAATTAAGTGTGGGATTAATAGAAAATCATCTCAAGCAAGGTAATTACTTCATTTAACCTAAGTTTTGTAATTTAATTTGATAAATATGTTGTTCTATAATGCTAGGGTTTTCGAAAATTTAGAGGTTATGATTATGGTTGATATGTTTAATTTTGTTATGTTATTGATTTAAGTATGTTTATTATGCATAATTAACATGTTCTATGGTTTAAATTCCTTAAATTCATGAAATTTCAAAATTAAAGTTTGATCATGAAACCCTAATTTTGAATATGATTCACATGTTATGATATGAATGAATTAAGCTTAGATATATGTTTAAGCATGCTTATAAACATCATATGATTAAATAAATTAAAAGTTAAATTATGTTAATTAAATTCTTAAAATTTTGAAAATCACAAGTCACATGAACTTGATGATTTTAATTTTATATGATTAATTTGACATGATATTCATACTTAAGGATATAAATAATGCATGAAATGAATTTATGGAATTTAATTCAATTATATACATGATATGCTAATTTTCGAAAATGAAGGGACTTCATGAACTTTGATTTCTTGATTTTATTTCATGGATTTGAATTGATATTTGTGATCTATGATAAAATAATGCCTAAGTAGAATTTACGGAAATTTTGAACATATGTATCAAAAGTTAGAAAATTAAAGTTTAAACTAAAGTTATACTTATAGGTGATATACTTGATCTATGATTGAATGGATCATGAATTTATGATTATTGATGTTAATTGAGTATAATTATATGATATTTGATGTTTAATGGGTTGTAGATATTCAAAATATTGAAATATACATATATATCGAGTTAAATCGCTTTAGGCGATTAACGTTGAATGGATCATATTACTCGTGTATAAGGTTTTAAGTGTATGTTTGATGATATGATGATGATATTGAGGAGTTTGGGATAATATTGGTGTAGTTTGGTGTATTTGGGCTATACATATGTCACGACCCCACTCAGGATGACCCGGAGTGAGCGGACTAATACTAGGAATAGTATTCGAGGATACGGACGATTGTCGCGATGGGACATATCATATGAGAATATAGAACTTAAGATTTAACATACACTTCTAACATTTCAGGTCGAAAGGGTTAGCCATCGGATCCAAAGGATATGACGATCCGAAGGACTTCATAGTTCACGTTATTATAATATCCAACATGAAAATAAAGCGATTCGAGTTGCGGTGGAAAGTGTGTGAATACATATATGGCGATATGTATTGAGGTTATCCATTCTAATGAACATCGAGGACATATGGCTTTCTCAACACTCCTCCATCACGAAAGAATCGAGCTCAACTCGCACGTTTAAAACAAACATGCAGGCTAAGTACAAAATTTGTACCCGGTGGACTTATGCCGAAAACATTTCATTTTCGTTTAATTACTCTTGATATAGTGGTAAGACCAGGGTTTTATTTTAAAATGCCTTGTGCTTACTAAAACATTTTCATGAGTTTATAAAAGTTGCTTGGTCAAGCATTTTCTTGGTGTACATGATCCATATCCCTTATTATCATTCCATCATGTTATCATAGTCGAAAGTCGTGAAGGAGGCCTCCTTCTACGACCCCGTGACCGGCCGTGGTGTCCTTACGACACACGGTCACCATCGGTGTACACGTTAATCCTAGCGGTATAGGCCTTGGGCATAGGATCCGATATCGATTTTCATTCATAAGTTGGGAATAACCCGGCAACATCACATCATTCATGGATAGGATACGATACACAAAGCGTAAACATTTTGGCGGTAATCATTTAAAAATTTAGCATTAGTTGAAAATGCGTAAACATGTATGCAGTTGAAAAAAGCGACAAAGTTGTTCTATTTTGGTAATAAAGCCCACACGGAGATTATTGTTCGTCTTTATCGCTTTCCTTACTCGTCGGCGTCCATTTGGTGCGTCAGCGTCCACACCTTTATATAAAAGGATGCTTTAGTGCGTCGTTTACGTGGTTCGAGACTTACAAAGTCTATAATCAAATTCGATATTTCATATCGGCGTGAATTGAATTCCTTAATGAATTGATTTGTTTCTCAAGCGCGTATCAATTTAACATTTCTCGTCCTTCGATAGAAACGAGATATGTGTTATAAATGACCAATTTACCCCTCTTGGTAAATGGTCCAACGTTTTCTTACGTTTTTTCGATTTCATGACTTTAAATATGAAATCTTTTCATATTAACATGATATCATTAGCAAATGATACGACTTACGCATTTTAGCGTATTTATCGAACGTCTTTCGTACGTTTGATTTCAAAAGTCAACAATTTTGACTTTTCCTTAGTAATTTAATTACTAAGTCTTATTTTAATATTAAATTCTTTGAAAATCAATTTCTAATTGATTTCTTTTATAAACTGTTTTAATATGTTTAAAATAATTTTAAACATATAATTCATTATAAATAATGAATTTAAGGATTTAAAATCTTATTTCTATTTTAAAATAGCTTATGGCTATTTTGGGTTTTTCAACCAATTATCTTGAAATTTGTCCAAAATTTCTAAATATGTCCAAAAGTAATATTAGACATATAATTTATTAATAAACTTGATTTAAAAGGATTTAAAATCCTTAAAACTCTTGATAATTATTAAAATTACCAATTGATGTTTAAAATTTTTCAAATAATATATAGTGTATTAATATACGCTATGGTCATTAATATGTCATAAGATCAACTAAACATTGTTCAATCATGACCTTAATATTTAGACAAGGTCTCGGCATTTTTGAATAAATGCTAATAATTTTCTAAAATTCGATAAATTAACACAAGGTCGAATATTATTCCTAACATACTTATGTCACATAATTCACTATATAACAATGTTATATCATGTAATTAAACCCATAGCTTTCGGCACTTTTATAATATTCAACAAACAATTTTATAAAATTTCCTAAAAATCACAATATGCACATAAGCTATAGTGTAACAATGTAACATCATAAAATACATCAAGAACAATTTTATTCATCACCAAACTTAGCTCAAAGCTTTCGGTTTATTTGAATAAAAATTGTAATTGATTTTTAAAAATTCTAATAAAAACATAGGATGCATAAAACATACTCAAGATCAATAATATACCATTGCATGTTACAAAATAAAGTCACACATCAATATATACATATATATAAGCCTCGGCTTTCTTAAAACAAATAGGTAGGATTTTCTAAAAATTTTCAAATAAATCATAGGGTGCATAAATCATATTTTAGATTAATAAAACATCATTGCATGTCTTAAATGAAAATCCTATATCAACATATTTATATACATATGTCTCGGCCAATTAAAAAAAAATTGATATAATTTTCCAAAAATTCTAATTAAATTACCATAGACTTCAATATCATCATAGAGTAACTATATATCATTGCATGTCTCATATAAACATCATTCATTAACATATAATTATATAACATTCACGGTTATTTTGAAAAAATATAGTATAGACTTTCTAAAAATTTCCAATAAATTGCTATGCACTCTTAACACATCATAGGTCAATAATAACCAATTGCATGTATAAAAATAAAATCATATGCTTACACAAAATCCATATGCTCTCGGTTTTTGTAAGATATTGGGCATGAATTTTTCTAATTTTTTTCATGATAACTACTATGAACACATATAACACTATAAATCACAAAATCAATCTCATGTAACCTATCATAGGTCTCGGCCATTTAGAAGAATTTCATACATGTTTGAATAAAATTTTAAAACATGCTCAAGGCTTCACAATACATTGCTTCATATCACTAGCATACATTGTAGCAATGGATTCGAAATTTTCTTGAAGACAAAACCCACATGCAATTCACATGAAAATATGAACACATAATCAACATACTTCTTATCATCAATACACATGCAATAGCAAAGAATTACCAACTAAGATCATCTAACACACATGCAAAACTCTAGGCTACTCTTCGAAAATTTCGAAGGTTTCAAGAACAACCAAGCTTTTGTTCAACTCCCACCTTGTGTTATGTATGGATGGAACAAAGTACAAGGTGTCTAAGTGTTATAAGAAGGAAGAGAAAAAATTGGTTTGGCTATGGAGGTGGGAGCTCTCGCTATGGGAAAGAAAATGGGAAGAAGAAGTGTTCTTGAGAGAGAAATGTAGAGAGTTGAGAGAAGGATAGTGTGATCAAATGTTGAGTGTGTAAGTGAATGGAATGAGAAAAATCTGATCTTCTCTCCCCATAGCTCACGTCCAGCTCTCTCTCTTACACAGAGAGGCTCTTCACATTTCTATAATATTTTATGTAGATAGTGGGCACTCCCATGAGTGCCTACACATTGATAATCTGAAAATAGGATATATATCTATATATATAATGGAGTCTTAGTGATAAAATCTGAATATATCTCATTTATATATGCATGTAAGTGTGATATAACTAAAACACACATTGTTGTATACATATGTATAGTACACGGCTTTTATGCCTAATGTTCATTAGAAATTTAATTCCATGCTAAACACACATATTTACATCATATAATATAATTTAGATGATATTTAATATCATAGGTTAATTAATTAGCATAAAGGAAGAAAATAATTCAACCTATGCCCAAGAAAAATGGCTATCGGCCATTTGGTTAAATCATAGGTTAAAATTTTCATTTCATGTCATTATAAGTATATTCACCAAAGTATATGATTTAAATGACAATTATAGCATAGGATAATTAAAAAGAGCATTTATTTTCGAAGGAAACCCTAATTTCGAAAAATTAGGGTTTTCGAACCTAGTTATGATATTTTTATTAATTCTAATGTTCAAGCATTAATTAAATGCTTATTGGTACTGTAATATCATAAAAATATCATAAGAAATAATTTCCTAAAGTTTCTTGATCATTAAAACTATCGTTCATCTTATCTCTAAACGTTGACGTTTGAAAACTTCTCAAAACGTTACGTATCGACTCATTTTTAAAATGGTCGTAAATACCGTAGTCTCATTATAAAATATTCCATTAATCATGGAATGTAATTCCAAGCTTGATTGCTTAAGAAATATCGTGACATTTCATAGTCGATATGCATTCGACGTTAAAAGCGTCTTTTAGATAAAAGTTAAAACTTTCGATTTCTTTCATTCACTAACTTTGGTGAGTGTGTAACAGAAATTACTCCTTGTAAACAATTGAAATCATACTTGATTTCATATGTGATTGATTTCACGGCAAAATTTTATTTTACGGGTTTTAAAGACCGTAGTTAGCCTTTACAAGCTGCGGGTTATTACAACATATTACAAATGTTACTCTGCGAAATTTCGGTAGAATTAGACGTTAGTAAGATAAATTGTATGTTAATTGATAGTTGTTAACATATATCTAAATTAGTAAGAAAGATTACTAAAGTCGATAATAATCTTATATTCTGAGGATCGAGCAAGGAAACCGAGAAGTAAAGGAAGAAGAAACGAAGCTGTTAGATTAAACGTCACGAGGTGGGTAATGCATTACGAACTTTATTTTGAAGCTAAACACATGATATGTTATGAGCTTGATTTCTTGTGAAAACATTTGATCACCACATGATAATCATGCTAAATGTTTTACCACATTGTGGGTATGACGGCAATTACCTATCTGCGGTAGGAATATGTTATTACTGTGCACAGGTAGATGGCTGTGAGCTTGCAAATGTAGGCCGGCCATGGTATTGGGGAGGAGGCCTACTTCCCTTTACCTTATGACGTAGATAGGGTATGACCGTAGTTGCTATCCTTCGGGACCAACTCGGGTATGTTATGCCGGTATGTTTCAAAATAAAGTGTGGTGACATGTTATGATGTGAAAGTTTTCTTATGAATCACTAATTCAATGATTTTATGAACTGATATTTGAAAGGAAGGTTTTCTTGAACAATATGTTTAACTTTGAAAGATATATTGACATTATCCATCGAGTACTTTCGGTACTCATGCCTTTAAAATGTTTTTATTATGCGGGTTGAGTATGAAGGAGGTGTGGCGGGGAACCGGTGAGATATCGTTTGATCTTTTACTTTGTTTGGTTATATTTGAATATCATGTCTTCATACATGATATTCATTGATCTTCATTCTTTGGAACCTTTAAACTTTGAAACCGTACTTTTGATAAACCGTGTAAATATTTTGAAACTTTGATGTATATAATTTGAGGTTGTGCCCTCATTTGTGATTATATTGTTGTTGGATATTTCTGAGTGCAGGTTGGCTTATTTCATTTTCAAACGTTATGCTGTCCGTTTGTTTTTTTTTCAAAATCTATTTCCTAAAATCAATTGTTATGGAAAGATTATCGATTATTAAACCGTCACGGCCTGATTATTTGGTTAATTAAGTAATTAAATAGTCGCGTCGTGACAGTATCGCCGTCGCGTGCAGCATCGCCGTGTGCCAAGCCGTCGTGCTCCGACTGTTGTCGTCGTTGGTTAATGGTCGAGCCTCAAGTGGCTCGATCCAAACACTACAGAATGCAGGCCTCAGATTTCTAAGTATTGTGTTTACTAAACTTCTATTTACTTGAGCAGAGAGTGTTTGTTCTTTATTCCTATATAGAATTCTAGTTCAATGTGTTTATGTATGGTTTGTATCAGTGAACAAGTTTATTAATTCTAAACATGAGAAATTTGTAAATGGAGTAGATGGATAAGATAGAACCTTGGTGAGGAATTTGCCTGTTATTCTGGATTGGTTTGTTGAAGTTTTGGAGCAAGATCTGGAAAAACAAGATATGTTGCAGTGATGTAAAAATAAAAATAAATGAAAGATAAGTATTGGGAATAACTTACCCCTGGAGAAGTTAGGCTCATCTCGTTCGACTTTCCTCCTCAAGTCGTTCGAATAGTTTGGAAAGTGGAGAGTGGAATTGTGAGGTGAATCAATTAAATATAAGAGGAAAAAAAACTGTGTTGTTGTATAGTTCCCATATGATTCCTTAGAGGAGTGATGATGAAGCATGGGAAAAAAATTTGAGTATGTGGAGAAAAGTGGAGGATTTTGGGGAATTTGAAATGATGTGGTTTGACTAGATAATTTATCCAGTATAAAATATCTGGTTTAGCTTATAACTGTATTCGTTCTCCGACATCCATTTAAATTTTCTCGTTCGAAATAAAATCGAAATATCGATGATTATAAAATTTAATAATCGCTCTAATTTTAAATCTCGATTTAGCTAAATAAATTAGTAAATCAAAGTTTTAAATTTTCTCGGGGTATTACAGTATGACCGTTGTTGGTAACCTTCGGGACCAACACGGGTATGTGATGTCGGTATGTTATAAATGTGAATTTGATGTGACAGAATAATGAATTATTTTCATGAAGTACTTACATAGGTTATCTTCTCAATTTCTGTGTTAAGTAAAAATTAGTAAGCTATTGATTAAAGTTTTGAAAGTTAATGTTTTGGCAATTACCCACTGAGTACTTTCTGGTACTCATGCCCGCAAATGTGTTTTCTGTGTGGTGCAGGTTGAGCTTGGAAGAGATGAGGACATGGGAGCTGAGCTGAGTTTTTCTTTTGTTTTGATTAGTTATGCCCGAATATCATGTCTTCATACATGACATTCACTACTCTTCCGTTGTTGACTCTGTTACTTGAAATATACTTTTGGGAAAAACCTTGTAAATACTTATAAATGATTGTGTACTTGTTGTTGAGACTGTGACATCGTTTGTTATTATCGTCTGTTGTTGGTTGTTGGATGTTCTGCAGGTTGGCCTATGTATATTTTAGGGGATATGCCGTCCGTTTGTCGAAAATTTTATTTCTTTAAATCAGTCACGGTCTGATTATTTAGTTAATTACCTAATTAAATAGTCGGGTCGTGACACATTTGGATGAGTTGGAGACCAATTCTTTTTATATATAAATATAAAAATCAATATTAATAATAATATGAGTAGATATGTCCTTATCACATCAAATCTCATGTACTCCCTCCATCCTTAAAATTTCTTCATAGGAATTTTCGGCACGGGTATTAATAAAACTTGTTGAGGGTAAATATTAGTGTAGTATTAAATTAGTTAGTGGTGAACCATAGGTGATAAAAATGTATAAATAAGTGGGTTGTTGAGGGTAAGAAAGAGAAATATTGATGGGTCATGGATGATAAAAGATATAAATACAGGATATTATTGAGGATAATGAGTAGAGATTATAATTCCCATAAATAGAATAGGAAGAAAATTAGGCGACATCCCAAAAAAAGAAAACTGAGAAGGGAATTAGGGAACATAGGAAATATATTTTTTTTTCAAAAATAAAAAATATATAATATTGAAAGTCTTTTCCTATATGGACTCCTCCAACTAAAATTATAAGTAGGGTTCTTCGTTCTTGCGGCAAAGGGACATTCAAACTTTAAAAAAGAAAAAATATTAGTAGCTTGGAAAGTTGGCTTGACGAAAATTATATTGTAGCAATTAGGATCATCGACTTTGCGTGTGTCCATGACAATATTAAGGTGGAGAAATTTATGTTTGTTTATATTAATCATATTGTTCTATATTTTTTCATTCTACGATAAGTGTATCATAATTGTTTTATTCGACATCCACAAAAAGTATCAATTTCCTTTTTATGACATTATTTTTTGTTATTCAACCTCATAACCACTTATTATTTACCAAAAAAATATTTCTACCCCTTAGAACCTAAAACATGGAGGGACATTTTCTCCACTCAAACAACAATTACCAACAATTTTATTAAAACTCGTGTCATCCACAAGTGATACACTTTATTATGAACGGAGTGAGTATGCTTTTATTTTCATATTGATTTTGTGATTACATGTGTTTTGTTTTCAAGACTACATGTTGATTATGTTCACATATATTCTCATTCATATAAATTCTCATGGTATATTATATGTTATTGTATATATTTAAGACCTTACTGTTATATATATTTTCAAGATTATCCTAAAAACTAAGAACCAAATGAATTCATTATGAAAGTTGATGAATCTATTGGATAAGTTACTGAATTTAAAAATTCGAATTTTTTTTTACTTGGGTTCGAATCCCATGGGAGGCGAAAATTCTAATTTTTTTGGATTCAGTAACTTTTCCAACGGATTCATTAACTTTTATAGTGAATTCATCATTTTCTCACGTTAACCCTCCTATATATATAATATATATATATATATATATATAAGACCTCATAGAATATTTTTCATGGTACTATATATATTTAAGACATCAAATAATATTAAGTTCTCATGTTATTACATATATTTAAGACTTTACATAATATTAAGGTCTCATGTTATTATTTATATATAAGACTTCACAGAATATTAAGATCTTATGGTATATATATTTAAGATCTCATAAAATATTAAAGTCTCACAATTATTACATATCTTATTTTCATGAATATTAAGTTTATCTATGTGGCAATATAAATGATTAGCATGTATTGTATATGAGGATAATTGTATTATTCATCACTGACTATATTTATGATATGTTCACTCCTATTTACTTTTCATTTTTGCAATTGAAGAGTCGAAGCAACTATGAGAGTCGAGAATAGCTAGAGCAAAAGAAGTCGTTTATTTTATTTCAAGTTTATTCAGTACACACCGTAGGTAGCGACTGCAGGTTCCTCATCGTACCAAAAAAAATTGTGCCAGAGGAGGATATAAGATATGGTTGGTGTTTTGACATATTGGCCCTCCAATAAGATAATTCACATATTCGTTTGAGCAGCAGCCGACACTTGAAATTGTATGAAACTGAGACGCCACGACGAGAGAGAAGAGTAGTGTGAACAGCAACAATCTAGACTAGCTAGGATGGAAGGAAGAATGAAGCCTTTGTTGCTGCATTTGCTTGTTGTATTTGTTGTGGTAATCACCATGTCTGGTGCTGCTTCACAATCGATCGTGGAAACCCTGCCCGGTTACGCCGGAACTTTGCCTTTCAAACTCGAAACCGGGTAGGTCCATCTCTCAATTACAACTTTCTTTCTCTGTTTTTGATTTTGTTTTTGAAATTGATGTTATTTTGTGATTCAGATACATCGGAGTGGGAGAGAATGATGAAGTGCAGCTGTTTTACTACTTCATCGAGTCCGAAAATGAGCCAAGTACGGATCCTCTGCTGCTCTGGCTCAACGGCGGACCCGGTTGCTCTGCCTTTTCCGGCCTCGTCTATGAAATTGGTCGCTTTCTTCTCTCTCTCTTTCTCTCTCTCTCACACACACACACACACACACCGATGTCGTTTAGTGTTGGAAACTTATCTATCAACAATAAACTAAGATTTGTTGATGAGGGCAGTTGAATTTGGTGCTAATTAAAAAAATTCAACTGATTTTTTTATAACTGATTTTTTTATCAATATTAATTTTGTAGGTCCACTGACCTTTGATATTGAGAATTTTGATGGAACCTTACCTTCTTTCCTATTGAACCCATACTCCTGGACTAAGGTTCACACGTTATTGATACGTCAATTAATTCTTTATTACTATTCTTCAAAATTCATCCAATCACATGATATGATATGATCATGTTAGGTTGCCAACATTATATTCCTAGATTACCCTGTTGGAACTGGATTCTCCTATTCCAACACATCACAAGGCTACGACACCTCCGACACTAAATCAGCTACAGATAATGCCACATTTCTACGGAAGGTAACCTCTCAATGGGCATCACTTATCATCCTCCCTTTTTTTTTGCTGGTTTCACTAACATTGTTTGAAATAAAAATAAAAAATGCAGTGGTTGTTAGCTCATCCCGGGTTTATCAAGAATCGTCTGTATGTTTCTGGTGATTCTTATGGAGGCCATATCGTTCCCATGGTTACTCTCGAAATAGCTAAAGGTATTAATGACATTCAACAAAATATGCTTACGTTGTTCGTTGTTTCCTCCTCATCGAGATTTAAGTTGAAACTGCAGGCAATGAAGCTGGTCTGGAGCCAGTTATGTCGCTCAAAGTAACCGGTGTTCTTGATATTTATTTCAATCTTGATTTGTTTTCTTACTGTCTTGTAATGTTGAGTGATATGGATTAGATGATAATTATTTTGAGAAATTGGAGCAGGGCTACATTATTGGCAATCCAGTGACATATGAAGAAGAGGATTTGAATGAAAGGATACCTTATATGCACAGGATGGCACTCATATCCGATAAACAATTTGAGGTAGTTCGTCGTTTATTATGAAGATCAAAGATAAAGATATGAATGTTGGAGCATATGGAAGCGAATTTAAAGTATATATTATATTTTTGATGTCACTTGTTTCTTGGTAGCATTAGATATCATACCTCAAGTGTTGTTTAGGAGCATGATATCAGTGAAGTTGCTGCTCAAAGAACCTTTCTATATACTACAATATTACTACTATCAGATTAATTTGCTTTCATCTAATTTGTCCTTGTTAATATAGTGGCTCAATCTTTCATATCTTGAATAACGATTTTAGCAAGCAAGAAGCAGCTGCCATGGAGAGTATGTGAATCCAGATCCAAGTAATGTCCAATGTTTATTTGCTCTTTATATTATCAATGAGGTAATCATCTTTATCTTTAGACATTTTTCTTGCAAATGTAATTGGTTTAACGTCGTAGACAAGGATGATGGCTTTGCCTTTTCTTCAAGTGCAGTGCACCAAGTTGATCAACGATGCTCACATTCTGGAGCCAACATGCAAATTCCTATCACCAAAACCAAGTACTTCTAGAAGGTTCCTAGTTGATGATCCTATCGATCTCCTCTCCCTCTCCAACCGAAATGAACTAAAATGCCGGGTAATCCACCCCTCTGCCTGTCACATTTTCTCCATGTCACCATCGAACTAGAGCTTAATGCAAAATTGTCATCTTGTGCAGAATCAGAGATATGTGACCTCCTTTGTGTGGGCGAATGACGAAACTGTGAGAGAATCTCTGCACATCAGAAAGGTACATGAGCCAATACACACAACTTTGGAATTAGACTACATAACATGATTAAGATGTTGTGGTTGAAAATCAATCAGGGAACAGTAACTGATTGGAAGAGATGCAACAAGAGCTTGAGCTACGAATATGACACAGAAAGTGTTATTGAATATCATCAAATTCTGAGTGATAAAGGCTTTCAGGCCTTGGTTTATAGGTAAACTCAAATTTGATTTGATTTTGTGACACTATGTGCCTTGTCGACAATGTTTGTGAAGCTACACACTTCTTTGTTACAGTGGTGATCACGACATGGATATACCTTACATGAGCACATTAAAATGGATACGCAAACTGAATGTGACCGTGGAAGATGAATGGAGGGCGTGGAACGTTGATGGACAAGTTGCAGGGTATATAATTAAGTTTTTTGCCACAACGACTGATATGATGAATCAAGTCATAACCTCACTACTTAACCATAATATTTGGTCATTTGCAGATACACAGAGATATACAGCAACAAGCAGGCTTTCCTCATGTTTGCTACAGTCAAGGCAAGAAAAGATGCAGTTTGCTATTATTATTTTTTTGTTGAGATACATTTCCATAGTTAATTTAAAGTGAAGAAAAATATTATTAGTTTTGGTGGTTGCAAATTTGCAGGGTGCAGGGCACACAGCGCCAGAGTACAAGCCTAAAGAATGTTTAGAAATGATTAAAAGATGGTTATCTCTGTACCCACTGTAACATCTTTCTCATCTTCATTTTTTTTTGTAATAATTTTCCACTCTTGCTTGGATTAAAGCACTTGATTTTCTTGTATTTCTATTTCTATAATGTTACTAAGTAATTGTTTTGGAGAAATGCTATCTATAAACACCAGATGCGCAGCATAATATTAGGAACTACTTACACATAAGGAATTCGACTGAATTGACTTTGTTTATGCTTCGTACATTACAACATTTATCCTTTTTTAAATACATATCATATCATGATATTGAGTTATATTTCAAAGAATCAATGAAGCTAGTACAAATTAGATCATATTTAAATCAATAATCAAACTAGTAAAAATTAGACTCGATATTTAAGTAAATGAAAATACAACTCATAGATCAACGAGACTTGAACTAATGATCTTGCATTGGTGTCTCATCTTTGTCACTTAGTTGAACCTCCACGGTATAGAATATTTTTGAAAAGAAAAAGTAAAATGTGTACAACTGGGTTTTCCCTATTTCTAAACTTTATATGTTTGTATAAGTAATATAATATAATAATTACATAATCAAGGATTAGTACTATGAAAAAGGAGTTTCTGATTTTAAATCAATTTGAATGGCAATTTAGTAAAATGTAGTTGATTTAATGTTAAATACATAAGTTTGTTGGGAAAATTTTCACTGACTAAAGAGAGCACGATTTTTTAAAACTAAATTAAATAAATTGTGTTGCATGTAAGATCTCTAATTAACCACCCCTGCGGTGTCTTATATCAACACAAACAAACCATTTAGATAATTATTATTTTTCTCTATGTTTTCTGGCAGCAATTTCACTCTAACTTGAAATGGTAATCATTTGTTGTTTACTCCATCCGAAAAACTTGAGACCAGTTACAGATTTTATCGTCCAAAGTTATCAAACGTATTTTTTTATTATTGCAAATTATTAAGTCAATTTGATTATTTGAGTTTAATTAATGATATTGTGATACCCTGTGAATTTAAAACGTTGTTATTATTATTATTATTATTATTATTATTATTATTATTATTATTATTATTATTATTATTATTATTATTATTATTCTTCTTTAAAGCAAAATCGAGGTTCTAAGTTTAGGACGATTATTAAAATTTATAACGTCGGCTTTTCAATTTTATTTTCAAACGAAAAATTTATACGAAAGTCAAGAACTAATACAAAATTAGAATCCAGATAGATAAACTAATAAGAAAATTGTAGCATCACATCACGTTACCAATCCCCAAAAATCATCAATTTTTCCCTATTTTTCTCCACATTTTTCAACCGATAACCTTCACAACATCATTACAAGATTTATCATCACACTTCACTCACTCTCATCTGTTGGGAATTCTTGACATCATCTAATGATACGCAGCGAAAAATATAGTCAAGAAACAAATCTAGATATACAATTAATCATGCGATGAGCCCTATGAACACGTTAGATAGATAACTTACGATTTGCAATGCTTTCAAGCTTCCAATGAATTCTGCAAGGTTGTCTCCACAACTATGGTATCCACGTGTATGCAAATCCGATGCAGGAACAATTCCACGGTATTAATTCAGGCAGAGAAAGCGAAGAAATCTCTGAATGAATTAACGGTAGTTCTCTAAGATTGATTTTTGTATTACGTCTAACGTCTAAAACTTATAACCTAAAGAATGAATTCTCTCTATTTATATTAAATAAAGCAGTCCATTAAAGCCCTAGCTTATATGAGCTTTTATTCTTTAGTCTGCTTTAATTAATTAATAGTCCAACCATTAATTAACTAAAGCCCATATATCTAATTTAGCCCATAATCTTTCAATCTCCCACTTGGACTAATATTAGATGACTTACCGTGCACTATGCATACCCTTGAGCAGATTAACAATACACTTGATAATGTGACCCAATAGGCCCCCATTACCGACGATGATCTAATCAAAGTCTGCACAAAACTCCTGGACTGCGTTGTGCGTGAACTCGATATATGACGGACGTTTATGCGAAAAAGATAAACAAACCTTTACATGAAGTTTATGTAATATCCTTTCATTCATGACACACTCGATTGAGCCTAGGATTTTGCTATGTGTCTATCCCAATAGCTCAATCATTTTCTCATCTTTATTATAAGACCCATACAATCATATTCAATTACTTTAATTGAATATATCTCAGATCGCCAATGACTTTATGGTCGAATAATATAGAGAAAATAAGTGCTCGCTCGAAATTCCAATCGAGGAATGAATCTCATTCTTAGCTCAACTACCATTTCATTTGTCTCATGATGCACCCAATCCAAGCCGTGTCTTGCCACTCGCAAGCGTTGCCTTCCTCAAAGTACAGCACTCAACAAACAAAATGTGTAATGACCTCAAGTCTAAGGACTATTACATACTCCACACACTAAGAAATCCTAGACATCAAACAAACGATTTCATAGTAGGGTATACCAATACTCTCCAAAGTATTCATGTGTCCATCACGGATATCAAATATCTCGTAATTGTGAGAACCACTACATGCTCTAAGAATGTGATGCAGACCACATGCTAACCTATGACATATCATCAATATCCCATTCTTGATAATCATTGGTTAGGGCTATTTTAGAATTATACTATATCATTGATGTCTCACAGCAAAAATGACAATGATAATTCAAGGGAACATATAAGAGAATAACGACAAACATCCAAATAATTATTCCATTAAATGCACAAAACCCATAGAAAAAAACATTATCTTCGATTGTGATCAAAAGTAAGTATGTCTCAACAAAGGAGTTTCTAAAACATATTAACTATAAACTCCCACTGAATCAAAGCCAATTTCCCACATGTCTAACACCCAAGCTCTCAAAATGTTTGTTGTGTTTTTCTATACACAACGGCTTGGTAAAAGGATCAGCTAAGTTATCGTCAGTGGGTACTCTTTCTAATTTTACATGTCTCATTTCTACTATTTCTCTAATCAGATGATATCGTCTTGGAACATGCTTGTTTCTGTTTGTGGCTCGTGGTTCCTTTGCTTGCGCGACCGCACCAGTATTGTCACAGAACAATGGTATCGGACCGCTTGCACTTGGAACAACATCCAATTCTTTCATAAACTCCAACAGGGCAACCGCCTCTTTAGCGACTTGAGACAAAGAATATACTCGGCTTCGGTGGTGGAGTCGGCGGTAGTAACTGTTTGGGCTGCTCCAACTCACTGCTCCACCATTGAGGATAAAAACATATCCAGACTAAGACTTATAGTCGTCATGGTCTGTTCGGAAGCTAGCATAGTGTACCCAGTCACTGATAGCTCTAGCTGTCCACCATAGACTAAGAAGTATTCTTTAGTCCTTCTAAGGTACTTAAGAATAGTCTTAACAGTTTTCCAATGCTCCGCACCGGGATTTTGCAGAAATTTACCCGTCATGCTAAGCGCATAGGCCACATCTAGCCTAGTGCATATCATGACATACATGATTGATCCTATAGCTGAAGCATATGAGATCCTTTTCATGCAAGCAATTTCCTTGTCATTAGAAGGACAATCCTTCTTAGACAATTTGATGCCATGTCCCATAGAAAGAAATCCTTTCTTGGAATTTTCCATTGAGAAACGTCGTAGCAATTTGTCTATGTAAGTGGATTGTGACAGCCCCAACAATCTATTAGGTCTATCCCGATAGATCTTGATCCCAAGGATGTAGGAGGCCACACCGAGATCCTTCATCATAAAGGATTTAGATAGCCAGTCTTTCACGGATTGCATCATGGATCGGTCGCTCCCTATAATCAGAATGTTATCGACATATATGACAAGGTAGACAACGTTTCCATTCTTGCGCTTACTATAAACGCAAGGGTCCTCTTTGCTTCTGACAAAATCAAACAATTTGATAGCTCTGTCAAAGCAAATATTCCAACTCCTCCATGCTTGCTTGAGTCCATAAATGGACTTCTTTAGCCTACATACTGCATTCGGCCTCTCTTTGGACACAAAACCTTCAGGCTGTGTCATGTAGACATCACCTTCTAGTTCTCCATTGAGAAACACGGATTTGACATCCATTTGCCAAATATCAAAATTGTAGGACGCAGCTATCGCAAGTAATATCCTAATGGACTTGATTTTTGCAACTGGTGAAAAGGTCTCGTCATAGTCAATGCCTTCACGTTGACTATAACCCTTTGCCACCAACCTAGCCTTGTAGGTTCGTATCTTACCATCTGCATCTCTCTTGTTATTGAAGATCCATTTGCAGCTTATGGGGTAAGCCCCATCTGGTAAGTCATCAACTAGTTCCCAGACTAGATTGAAATACATCGAGTCCATTTCAGATATTAAGGCTTGAGCCACATCTTTGAATCGGTGCGACCACCGCTTCAAGATAGTGTTGGTTGTATCGAAAGCGCGGTTTGGTTGAGCTTGTATACAATGTTTCTGTTACCACTATTACAATCTCCTATCCGAAATGAATACTTGATTGCATATATCGTGTCCCCTTATCTCATATATAAGTTAGATCATACAAAGGTGTAGAAGATCACGTAAGTCCGTATGATTGGTCAAGCTTAAATGAGATATAAAAGTTTCATGGTGAGACAACTTGAGGACGAGTTGTCGATGCAGTGCAGATATAGATAAGAAGTGACTTGACTTGGTTACTTGTCTATCTTTGGTGCGTCTCGACGTATTGAAGGATCACGGTGAGATGTGTTCTTACGTCTCGACCGTCGTGAAGAACCAAGATCTCGGTGACTTACGATGATCTAAACCTCGATAAGGTATTAGGTGAATATGAGTTCCGACCATCACTTTGACTTGTTATGGGTGAGGGTTATATGTTCTAACCCAATATTCTTCGCATCTTGGGTGGTGGCGGTGCTTGTATGTCATTCTAGTTATCTCAGACGAGTCACCGTATCCGTTAAGGATGATGACGCCCCTTAAGGAGCTCAAAGGTTTATTGTACTAAACCTGCGCAGTTGAGTTAGCTCAAGTACAATAATAAGGTTGAGTGGTACTACTTATGAATTAAAGATATTAATTATTTTAGCAGCGGTCAGTGCTATAAATAATTAATGGACGTTCGATATCTTAAATACGGGATTCATAATGTCTAAGTGCAAGCCCGACTCACCATCGGTAATAAAGGGGTAAGTCAACATTCTTTCTCTAGTGGCATGATCGAATGTTTATAAATTAATTTATGTTCTGGGCTGAATATTAGATAATTCATTTATTTGAGGCCCATCTTTATTCCTTGCATTTGATCCCTGGGCTGGCCCATCCAGGCCCGTAGCACTGAGGAAAATCGGCGCCCCCTATGTAGCTCTCTATGGCAAGATTTTATTCTCTTTATCCCACAAGGATTTTATTATATTTATGGTATATGCATAGATCCTTTCCATATAAGATTATGGTAATAATCCTGAGAGTATGGTAATAATCCTGGGAGTATGGTAATTTCCAAAAAGAATTATGGTAATTTCCATATAGGATTATGGTAATTTCCATATGGGATTTAGGTAGTGCATTATAAATATAAGGTATGAGATAAAGTCTAGGTTAATGCTCACATTTTATCCTCATATTTTCGAGAATTCCAAGGTTGGCTTGGGAGAGATTTTCGAGAGTTTGTAGAGAGTATTGGGTGATTTTCCGGTGCATTCTCCATAGATCGTCCTCACTCGGCGTTGGAGATTGGGCAACCGGGATACGCCCGTAAGATCAAAGCATGAGTCTCGATCCGTTCATCCTGCTCATCCTCGTGATTCAAAGGTAAACACGAGAAAACCCCTACGTGTTGCAATTAATTATATAGACGCATGCTAGGAATATAATCAATGTATGGTGAATTAAATATCCAAGATAGATCCTCGGGGCGAGGGCTAAACATAGCTTTCCCTACAATTGGTATCAGAGCGAGGTTTCAGAATCTTGGCTCTGTTGGATTAATTCACGTTTGATTATTACGTGCGCTTAATTAATTGTTGGATCTGTCGTTCAACGTGGCTCGTTTATTTTTGTCGGATTTTATTTTTACACACGAGAAAATCCGTGGTTAGATTAGATTTATTTTACGTAAATCTTATCCGTAAAGAAGAACGAAGATGAAAGCACGAAGAAGGAGACGACGGAACACGGGTCGCACGCTGCGGGCGATGGCACGCAGGCGCACGGCGCCACGGACGCGCGCGCGACTAAGGCGGCTCCCGCGGCGAGCTCGCGTTCGCAAGCATGGTCGCAAGGAGCTCGGCGGGCGACAGCGCGTGCGCGAGTTTATCGTGCGGGAGCCTCGGCGGCGCCGGCGAGATGGCGGTAGGAGCCTCGGCAGCGCGCGCGGCGCTCGGCAGGCAGCAGCGCGCGCGCCTGGCGCCCGGCGGCAGCGCGCACACGCGCTCGACGGGGTCGGCGGCGATCGCAAAAGCAGCGCGTTCGCGCGAAGCTCGGCGATGCTCGACAGCAGCCAACGGCGGCGTCGAGACGCCGCAGCGTGGCGCCTTCGGCAGCCGCGTCGCAGGCGATCTCGGCGCACACTCGGCAGCAGTCCTCGGTGGCACTCGGTTGGCGCTCTCGGCAGCTCGGCGGCGTCTTCTCGGCGAGGCGCACGACGGGGGGGCTGCCCGCGAATGAGGGTGGCGGCAAAGCTGGGCGCCGCATGGTCGTGCCCCCAGTCATGGCCCAAGATATTTTGGGCCGACACGGCCCGGACCGTTTTCGGCCGAACCAGATTTTTGGCCCGAATCCTTTTGACGAATCCGGTCCGTGCCCGTGCACGCGAGGCCCATTTTCGAATCCGATCCGTGCCCGTGCACGCGAGGCCCGTTTTCGAAGTTTTATTCTGTACTTTGCAATTCTATGTAATAGATTAGGCAAGAAAGTGCAGGTTCCTCGTGTGGGCCACGATGAACGTTTTATTTTATTTTTATCGTTCATTGCATGTCGTGGATGTTTAAATTATGCAGTGGCATGCTATGTATGTTTAAATTACGTTGACAAACCTTTAAGTGTTTTACGTATTTAAGTGCGCATAGTAAGCATGCCAGGTTTATCGCGTTTTCAAGCATATTTTAGAATTTCTGCGAGCATGTTTTACATGTTGGTTCTATAGACAAGCATGCTAGGATTACGTGATCTGCATGGACAAACCTTTTGAACAAAAAGACTAAGCAAGCAACCCGACATATTAATTTCCCAAATTAAAATATCCGGACTCCACCTTTAATCTCTAAACAAAGTGATACGCATCGTGAGTAAACGCCCACACGCGTGGCTTGCTTGCTTGCTTATCATAAGTTTGTTAGATGAGATTTCTAAATAAAACATTTTAAATCTATTGAGAAGTGGGAGTTTCATGTAAACGCCCACACGCTGCGGCTTGCATGTGCGATTTTCATAAGTTCTCTGAGATAGATATAAAATGAGATAACAAAAGAATTTGAATTGGAAGCGGTATGGTCCGAGTGAGTATGCCAATTCTAAGAATTCATTTTATTTGTTAAAATGTGGTCATTGCTTAGACATCACCTCGAGTACAACTTCCCGCCAAGTCCTTCTTGCGATAGTGATGTGGTCTAGTAAAGTCCAATCGTTAGTTTCATTTGTCATAAGGTTAAGTTGACATGGATTGAAATTAAATGACTAAAAGGTATATTTTAGTCTGGTCGAGGGGTTCATGTGTAAACGTCCACACGCGTGGCTTGCATGTGGGATTCCTTGGGCGATTGGAGGTTTCAATTAATATTGTTTTATCAAAAGGTTACAATATTATTGTTACGAATTATGTGCGATCGATGCTTATGTGTTTTACATTATCGTTTCAGATATGTCTCTTACACCGATTATCAATATGCTCGCACAAAATCCTTTATCCGATCCAAATGTTATCGAGTGGAAACGAAACATTGAGAATGTTCTTACTGCCGAAGATAATTTATTTGTACTCACTACACCCCGTCCCAAGCCTCTGAGACGATTTATCATCGATGAGGAGCGCAAGGAGCACGAGAAATGGGACAAATCAAGCAGAATGGCAAAGTGCCTTCTTTTGGTCACCATGTGCGAGTCCTGCAGCCCAACATCAAGAGATGGAAGATGCACCTCGATATGGCTAAATCTTATGAAATCGTATGAGAGTCGGACGAATCGCTTGTCATAATTTGACAAAATCCATAATGTCAAGTTCAATGAAGGAAAGTGATTCGATGCATGACCATGTAGAACAAATGATCAATCTCTTCGGAGAGCTCGAGTTGGTTGGAGGATATATTGATGGACGAGTCGAATCGATATGATCCTCAACACTTTGCCCAAGTCTTTTGATGACTTCCGTTATAGAACAGTCCTTTATGATAAGAGTTATACTCTAGATTCATTGCAAGAGGATCTAGTAATGGAAGAACGTAAAATGGGTAAAGGTGCACAGTCTTTAGCACGCACCTCAAAGAAAACCACTGCTTTATCGAAAGATGAAAAGGGAAAGTGGAATTCAAGGGATGCTAAGGCTAAAGAAAAGAGTGGGAGTAATACAAAGGGCTCTACCAGCGGTTTGAAAAAGCCAAAGGAGAAGGGCAAGTGCTTCAAGTGCGGTGAGACTGGGCATTGGAAGGCTAAGTGCCCCAAGCTCAAGGCTCAAGGTACGCCATTTGCTTTAGTAACAGAAACATGTTTAGCGACTTGTTCTACCCATTCTTGGGTAGTAGATCTGGTGCGATCGATCATGTTTGTTACACCTGCGTGGGTTCTGCGGACAAGGAGCTAGCTAATGGCGAGATAACGATCTCCATGGGCAACGCGCGAAAGTCGAAGTCATTGCGGTTGGAGATGTTTTTTATGTTTTGGGACAACAGTTTTAGTTTTGAAAGACGTTTTATATGTGCCGGATTTTCGGTAGGAACCTTGTTTTGCTTTGAAATTATTTACTCATGGATATTCTGTTATTTTTGATAGTGGTGTTTCTATCATAAGAAATGACGGTTATACGTGTTGGCACTTTATATAATTCGCTTTATACTATTTCGCAAAACATAATACCTATAACTATGTTCATCTTCTACAAACCCTAAAAGAGAAAGTTTTCTTCAAGAAGATGACACCACTTTTCTCTCGGCATCTTAGATTAGGTCACATCAATCTAAATAGGATCCAAAGACGGCTAAGAATGGGCGTTGGGTAATCTCATGGTTACTCCGCTCCCGATCTGCGAATCTGTATAGAAGGTAAGATGTCGACCGGACCCTTCAAAGCGGCGGTTATAGAGCCAAAGAAATGTTGAGTTAGTCCACTCGACCGTGTGGACCGATGTCCACACAAGCTCATGGAGGGTACAGTATTTTGTCACTTTCATCGACGATTACTCAAGGTACGGATACGTATACCGCTTCACCGCAAGTCCGAATGCTTTGAGAAATTCAAAGAGTTTAAGGCGGAAGTGGAGACGGCGAGGTAAGAGTATCAAGTCATCATGCGTCCGATCGCGGTGGCGAATACCTCAAGAACGAGTTTATGGACTATCTAGTGAAGTGTGGGATTACATCCCGGCGATTTCACCGGGCACACCACAAACAAAATGGTGTGTCGAAGCGAAGAAATAGGACTCTTTTGGAAATGGTTAGATCTATGATGAGTTATGCTACATTGCCTATTTCGTTCTGGGGGTATGCCTTAGAAACGGCTGCATACTTGCTGAATCTAGTACCATCAAAGTCAGTCGAAAAGACCCATTTCGAGTTGTGGTTTGGGCGCAAGCCCAGTTTAAGCCATATAAGGATATGGGGCAGTCCAAAGCACACGTGCTGAACAAGAAGGCTGACAAGTTGGAGGCTAGATCCGACGCAAGGTCGTTTATGGCTATCCTAGAGGAACGAAGGTGGTTTATTCTATAGTCCCAAGGATCAAGGTCATTATTAGCACTAATGCTCGATTCTTAGAAGATGACTACATGAAAATCATAAATCCAAAGTTGAAATCATTCTTCAAGAATTAGAAGATGATCGTATTCCACCACCGACAGGCCAAAGGTACGAGATGTCGAGTCTAGTGGGAGGATCGACACCGATACTTCAAGAAATTGAAGTGGGTCGAGTTCCACCGAGATACCGACCGCACAAGTGGTACCTACCAAAGAAGTTGTGCAAGATAGAAAACCACAAGTTAATGCACCCACCGTTGTCTTTGTGTCTATAGCACCTCGTCGTAGTGGGAGGGTTGTTCGTCAACCCGAGCGATTTATGTTCGTGGGAGAATCTTCGGATTTAGTCCCAGAAAACGAACATGCGATAATCGACCCATGGACGCACAGAGAGGCGTTATAAGACAATGATGCAAGATCATGGAACTTACGTTTGGACGAGGTGGTAAAGTCCTATGGATTTACCCAGTTGCCTAGCGAAAGTTGTGTGTATCATTTAGATGTCAACGGTGATGTGGTATTTCTTGCACTTTACGTAGATGACATTCTTCTATTTGGAAACAATGTGAAGTTTTTATCAGACGTAAAGAGTTGGTTATCCGATCAGTTTCAAATGAAAGACTAAGGAGATACAGCGTACATTCTTGGGATCAAGGTTTACCGAGATCGCAAGAGGAAAATATTGAGCTTATCTCAGGCATCTTGCATTGATACTGTGACTACTCGTTTTAGTATGCACCGCCTAGAAAGGATTGCTACCTTTCGTATACATGGCGTTCCTTTATCTAAAAGCGCACTTTTGACCGCAGCGAGATAGAGGAAATGAGACAAGTTCCCTAAGTTTCCGCCTTAGGAAGTCTCTTGTATGCAATGCTATGCACGAGGCTCGATATCTGTTGTCGGCAAGAGCATAGTAGCGATATCGCCTAACCTCGACAAGCACATTGATCGCAAGAAGCATATACTCAAGTACCGAAAAGGACTCGAGATTATAGGCTAGTTTACCATGCACATAGTCTAATGCCTTTGGGTTATCTGACTCGGATTTTCAAGTCGACCATGATGAGAAAAAGTCACCTCGGACTATGTGTTTACCTTGGGAGGTGGAACCGTATCCTGGCGGAGTGCAAAGCAGCGATGCATTGCGGACTCTACCATGGAAGCCGAACATGTAGCCGCTTCGGAGGCTGCTAAAGAGGCTGTATGGTTCAAGAACTACCTCATGGATCTAGATGTGGTACCTGGTTTGCCCAAGAGTATCATGGTTTACTGTGATAACTCAGGTGCAATGGCAAACTCGAAGGAACCACGGATCCACAAGAAAATTAAACACATAGAGAGAAAGTACCATGACATACGAGAAATCGTTAGACGAGGGGACGTGCTGATGGCAAAGATTGATACGACGGATAACCTAGCGGATCCATTCACTAATGCCTGCCACAATAAGTCTACGTCAGGGACGTTAGAGGACTTGAATTGCACTAGATGGCACCCACTTAGAAAGGAAACTTTTGTATAAGTGGGAGAAGCAAAGTGTTGGTTTTGTTTGTAATAGCTAGTAGAGAGACACATTGTATACTAAAAGTTTGCTTTAGTATAAGTGGGAGATTGTTGGATTTGTATACTGAAAGCAGTTTGGTTGAGCTTGTATACAATGTTTCCTGTTACCACTATTACAATCTCCTATCTGAAATGAATACTTGATTGCATATATCTGTGTCCCCTTATCTCATATATAAGTTAGATCATACAGTGTGTAGAAGATCACATAAGTCTGTATAATTGGTCAAGCTTAAATGAGATATAAAAAGTTTCACAGCTGAGACAACTTGAGGACGAGTTGTCGGTATAGGTTGCAGTATAGATAAGAAGTGACTTGACTTGGTTACTTGTCTATGCTGGTACGTCTCTGACGTATTGAAGGATCACAGTGAGATGTGTTCTTCTGTCTGACCGTCGTGAAGAACCAAGATCTCGGTGACTTACGATGATCTAAACCTCGATAAGGTATTAGGTGAATATGAGTTGCTGACCATCACTTTGACTTGTTATGGGTGAGGGTTATATGTTCTAACCCAATATTCTTCGCATCTTGGGTGGTGGCAGTGCTTGTATGTCATTCTAGTTATCTGTATCGAGTCACCGTATCCGTTAAGGATGATGACGTCCCCTTAAGGAGCTCAAAAGGTTTATTGTACTAAACCCTGCAGGTTGAGTTAGCTCAAGTACAATAATAAGGTTGAGTGGTACTACTTAAGGAATTAAAGATATTAATTATTTTAAGCAATGTCAGTGCTATAAATAATTAATGGACGCTCGATATCTTAAATACGGGATTCAGAATGTCTAAGTGCAAGCCCGACTCACCATCGGTAATAAAGGGGTAAGTCAACATTCTTTCTCTAGTGGCATGATCGAATGTTTATAAATTAATTTATGTTCTGGGCTGAACATAAGATAATTCATTTATTTGAGGCCCATCTTTATTCCTTGCATTTGATCCTCTGGCTGGCCTATCCAGTCCGTAGTAGATCGAGGAAAATCGGCGCCCCCTATGTAGCTCTCTATGGCAAGATTTTATTCTCTTTATCCCACAAGGATTTTATTATATTTATGGTATATGCATAGATCCTTTCCATATAAGATTATGGTAATAATCCTGAGAGTATGGTAATAATCCTGAGAGTATGGTAATAATCCTGGGAGTATGGTAATTTCAAAAGAATTATGGTAATTTCCATATGGGATTATGGTAATTTCCATATAGGATTATGGTAATTTCCATATGGGATTAAGGTAGTGCATTATAAATATAAGGTATGAGATAAAGTCTAGGTTAATGCTCACATTTTATCCTCATATTTTCGAGAATTCCAAGGTTGGCTTGGGAGAGATTTTCAGAGTTTGTAGAGAGTATTGGGTGATTTTCGGTGCATTCTCCATAGATCGCCCTCACTCGGCGCTGAGATTGGGCAACCGGATACAGCCCGTAAGATCAAAGCACGAGTCTCGATCCGTTCATCTCGTTCATCCTCGACAGATTCAAAGGTAAACACGAGAAAACCCCTACGTGTTGCAATTAATTATATAGACGCATGCTAGGAATATAATCAATGTATGGTGAATTAAATATCCAAGATAGATCCTCGGGGCGAGGGCTAAACATAGCTTTCCCTACATATAGGTCTTAGGTTCATCATCATCCGACTCGACTTCATCATCTTGGTTCTCAACCATTAGATTCAATCTTTCGGGTGCACGACGAGTCCTCTGTGGCCTATTGAGTCGAGTTATTTGTGCAGGTTCAGGCTGTTCATTCTGAACGTGAGTAGGTTCTTCCGTGTTGATCTGATCAACATTTTCGATATTCTCAAGAATTTCATCATGATTTTCTTGAGGTGGGGGTGGCACAACTATTGTGTCATCTTGTATTTGATGAATCTCATTATCTTCTTGAGATGGTGGTGGTCCTCTAAGAGTCATTTTCCTCTCAATAGATCATCAAATACTCTCACTGAATTCTTGTTTACACCATTAAACAATCCTTCGTCCTCGTGTTGTTTTGTGGGTCTTGAATTGCTTCAAGATTCACCGATGATGATCTTGTTCCTCGAGATGTAAACATCTTCAAGAAACGCCACATTCCTAGATATGATAACCTTGTGATCTCCGGTAGTAGAATTCATATCCTTTTGTTTCCTTTCGATATCCCACAAAATAACATTTTCACTTTTGATTCCAACTTATCGACCGCATCTTTTAACAAAAGCAGACAACCCCAGTCCGCATATGTTTAAGAATTGCCATTTTACCACACCATAACTCATATGGCGTTTTCTCGATCGATTTAGATGGAACCCTATTCGTAATATAAACGGGTTAGTAAGGTATGGCCCCAAAGGAATAAAGGAGACTAGCGAAACTCATCATGGATCGAACCATGTCTAATAAGGTTCGATTTCTTCTCTCGGATACACCATTCAGTTGTGGTGTTCCTGGAGGTGTCCAGTCTGACCGTATTCCATGTGATTTCAAGTAATCAAGAAATTCTCGGCTTAAGTATTCCTCTCCTCGATCTGATCGAAGATTCTTGATACTTTTACCAAGTTGTTTCTCGACTTCTAACTTAAACTCCTTAAATTTATCAAGAGCCTCAGATTTGTGTTTCATCGATACACATACCCAAACCTCAATAATCATCGAGAAAGTTATGAAGTACGAATATCCACCTTTTGTTTGAGTTAGAAACGGTCCACACACATCTGAGTGGATCAACTCTAGCAATTATTTGGCACGTAACCATTTCCCAGAAAATGGTTTCTTAGTCATTTTCCCTTTGAGACATGATTCACAAGCATCATATGATTCGAAATCAAATGGTGTGAGATAATCTAATTTTCTCAACCTTGCTATCATTTTCTCATTGATATGACCAAGTCTACAATGCCAAAGATAAGTAGCATTATTCAGACATTTAGCTTAGGTCGCTTGTTTTATACATTGAGAATATCTCGCTCACATTCAAGCATATATAAACCATTCGAAAGAAAGGCATTTCCATAAAACACTCCATTAAGAGAAAACGAGCATCTATAGTTTCCAAAATGGAAGGAAAACCCTTCAATGTCTAACATAGGAATGAAAATAATATTCTTTGAAATAGGTGAACGAAATAACAATCATGTAAATCTAGTCTATAACCGAAGGAAGATCCAATCTATAAGTCCCCACGCTGTCAAAGAAGAACTCGCTCCATTTCCCACGCTGTAGGTCGACCTCCCTGTGATTCACATTCTTCTGTCATTAAGCCCTTCACATTATTACAAATGTGTGATCCACAACCGGTATCTAATACCCAAGAATGTGAATTATTTATGTATATTTATCTCAACGACAAACATACCGAGCTACCACCCATTGCACCTGTGCCTTAAATTTTAGGCGGCTCTCTTCCGGTGCCTTCTCATTAAACGTGCACTCAAGAGATCTCGGTATCTCATACCCAAGGTTTGTTCTCGTAAGGCAAACAAACTCTTCAAGTGTTGAATCATTTCATAGGGCAAGATGCATTCATGTTGCTTTGAGTTTCAAACTCATAGAAGTCAACATAATGCCCCGAGCCGACATAGCATCCTCAACGTATTTTATGAGCAACCCTCACAAACGAGGCATACTGTGAGAACGCCATCGGGATGATATCGATTGGTTTGTCCAAGACATACTCAATCTTATTCGCCCTAACACCAAGCGCGGTAACGAGCTAATCCGGATAGTTTGACCTAGTCAACAAATTTGTTTCCACCAAACATTTATATAACATTTTCGACATCGTAACTGAACGAAAAATAAAGAAATAGAAAATTAGAACAAAGTAAACACAGATCACAATCGTATCACTAATCAAACAAGGGTTTATTGTATTGATTAGCTCCCACTAATTTTAACATATATTGCACCCCCAAATGCAAAATACGGATTTATAACAAATATAAATCTTAGTAGTCCAAGATCCAAGTCAATATTATTACAACCTCTGCTTTGGCTGATGACTGTAAATAATATCACTCAGTAGGCCTCAAAGCCAATTGCAGCAACAATTTTGCATCGATTAAGTCTACATCATTGCAGTCATGCGAGGTCGATGACCACAATAATGATACTTGTTGGGTTTAAACCGAATGCAACAACGATCCTCAACCTTGGTTTATTAATCCAATTAATATGTATCCACTAATTATTTTGATCGCTTTGTCGTTTCAAAATAATTACAAATCAACCCCATCACACGATGCCAACCATGCATCTATGAACGAGCCTTTACCATGTCGATTTCGAGTAAACACTTTGGTGTAAAACTCGATTTAAAAAGCTAGCATCCTCACACAATTATGATGGACGATGCGCTTTGTTTCAAAGAAACAAGACTCAGATTTATGGGGATAAACATGTGATACTAATTGTTTATTTTAATATCCAATATTAAAACCAAAACAACCATCGCCGCCTACCTGTGCATGAAATGCGACCACATATATTGACGCCGCCACCCAAACATAGTAACACGGACTACAAGTATTGGCGCCACCCAAATATAAAAGCGGTTTCTAACTACTATAGTTAAAATATAAGCATAAAATCAAATAGCATGCTTATCACGTAACAACAAAGAATAGGGCTCAACGAATAAATTCATTAATCTAATTAATAATTTAATTCTCTAATTAAAAGTGGATATAGACATTTATATTAATTCTAAATTAATATAAATATTCATTTAGTATTATTATTTCTAAAATAATAATCATATAAGATTTATTAATCTAATTAATAAATCAATTCTTTAATTTATGAACATAAGAAAATTATATTAATTCTAAATTAATATAAAGTCAAACTTTATACTATTATTTCAAAATAATAATATAGTCAAAATTTATTAATCTAATTAATAAATCAATGTCCAAAATAGTGATTAGATTTATCAATTCTAAATTAATAAAATTAATCCATGTACATTAGTATATTATATTAATTCTAAATTAATATAAGATTAAACTTTATACTATTATTTCAAAATAATAATAAAGTTTAAATTTATTAATCTAATTAATAAATTAATTTCTAAATTGTGATTAAATTTATTAATTCTAAATTAATAAATTAAATCCATGTACATTAGAAGATTGTATTAATTCTAAATTAATACAAAATCGAAATTAATGTTATTATTTCAAAAATAATAATATTAAACAAAAACTTATTAATCCAATTAATAAATTAATTTTTGTGTAATTGGAAATTAAATATTATTAATTCTAAATTAATAAAACTTTGACAACCCTTGATGGGCTGCCACACATAAAATTGGCCCAAAACCAGTGCTCCAAGCTGGCGGCCCACTCTCAGAAGGCTCAAAGCCCGCGTCACGCCGTGGCCCAGCAGACGTTCGCGGCCTAGCGCATGACGGCCCGGAGGCCCGCGACCCGGACGCCCAACCTGTTAGGGTTTCTGCACAGCGTCGCGCCGCCGCCCTTTCTTCCACCGCCGAATTCCTTGACAACACCGACGACTCTACGAACGTCGCCTTTCCCAGCCGTTCGCAGCTGCCTTCCTCTTCCTTTCTCCTCCGCACGTCGCCGACGGCGAGGAGAGGCGTGCTGCAACAGCACGGTTGCGGCGGTGACGAACGCGCGCGCCTCACGCCGCATCATCGACCGCCGCGTTCCAGAAGGTTCTCGGTGAGGTCGCGAAACCAAGGCTCAACGGCGACGACGAGCGTGAGCGCTTCGCGCCGCGTCGTCGACTGCCGTCCGTGAGAACGCGACCGCGTCGGTGAAGAAGGAATCCCGGCGGCTGCACAGCGGTGGATAGGCGGTGGCCGGTGTGATTAATTTCCAATTTCCAAATTCAAAATCAGATTTTCGATTTTCTTTTTCCTTTTTTCTTTTTTCGTTTGGTTTTTTTTTTAAATAGATTAAAAAATAGAAAAATCAAACAAAATAAAATCGAAAAATGCGAAATTCAAAATTTCGATAAATCCACAATTAATTAGAACACGAATTAATTATAAATCGAGCCCCGAGCTCTGATACAACTGTTGGTATTTCTTGACATCATCTAATGATATGCAGCGGAAAATATAGTCAAGAAACAGATCTAGATATACAATTAATCATGCGATGAGCCCTATGAACATGTTAGATATATAACTTACGATTTGCAATGCTTCCAATGGATTTGCAACGCTTCCAAGCTTCCAATGAATTTCGCAAGGTTGTCTCCACAACTATGGTATCCACGTATGCAAACCGACGCAGAACAATTCCACAGATTAATTCAGCAGAAAGCCAAGAAATCTCGAATGAATTAACGGTAGTTCTCTAAGATTGATTGTGACACGCCTAACGCCTAAAACTTATAACCTAAAGAATGAATTCTCTTTATTTATATTAAATAGAGCAGCCCATTAAAGCCCTAGCTTATATGGGCTTTTATTCTTTAGTCTGCTTTAATTAATTAATAGTCCAACCATTAATTAACTAAAGCACATATATCTAATTTAGCCCATAATCTTTCATCATCTATGTCCATTCACTCGATCACTTCACAAACAAAGGAGGAGGAAGCTACCTTCATCTTGGAGCTCAAACAACAGCAATCACCCATTCATTGATACCACAAGAATTTGCAACATTTAAGTAAAAAATTTGCAAGAGATTAGCTTCAAATCCCTTCATACTACAAGTACATAATATTATGCATTTGATTCAGTTAAAGATCAAGAATGATAATACCTCACTTTAATCGTAATCGTTACAAAGCAGAGAAACTAACAAATATATCTTTGCTAAATGACACAGTTTCTTCACGGTAAAAACCAACTCAAGAACAAACGAAATACAAACAATTATTTACCACCTAATCTATTCGTACATAGCTTTTTAACTACAACACTTAGAAATTTAAGACCTACATTCTGTATTCATGTTAAGATTGGACCGAGCCACTAGGGCTCGACTGTCGACCTCCTGTAGAGAGAGAGACCAAAACAGAAGTACTGGTGGTCGTCGACGATGGCCGTTCACTGCAGAAGAGGCACAACATGGAGTGACGAGGTCTGTGAGTTGGAGCAGGACGACGCGACTTCAGGTTGCTGACGACGAGAATGCACCGTACGAGAGGCAACGGCAGAGCGCTAGAGAAGAGACTACACACGACGATGGCGACAACGAAGGTGCTCGCCAGCCGCGATGCACATCGGATAGATCGAAAGATAGATGGAGTTTTCTTTTTCCCCTTTTCCCCGTATATCTTTGTGCGTGTGTATCTGTATGTCGGAGAGAGAGGGAGAGGTGCACAGTGTATGTATGCGTGTGTGTCTGTTTGGAGAAAGAAACGAAAGTGAGGAGAAGAAACAGAGCGACGGTGTGCCCGATCGGAGACGATGATGGTGGCGGCGATTTCATCGACAGGGGGAGAGAATAGTGAGTTCGTGTATGCGTGTGTGTGTATTTTATGAGAGAAAAGGATGGAGGGGAAGGAGCCATGGTCGCGGCGGTGCAGGTCACCGAGGACGACGCGACAGTCCGTCGGAGACAAGGAGGCGGCGTGCAACAGTGTGAGAGACGGAAGAGAGAGAGATGCGTGTGCGTATGCTCAATAGAGATCAGAGAGAAGAGGGAGTAGAGGAGGTCATAGCGGCGACGGAGCAACACGCCGATCGGCGACGTGGCCAGCTGGAGAGAAAACGGTGGTGGCAGTGTGTGTCGTGTGTGAGAGCCGAGAGATAGAGATGTGAGTGAGCAGAGGTTAGGGTTCCTTTATTATTTAATCTTCATGTTTGGTAATGGGCTATGATGTGGGTCTGTTTTAAAAAAACTGGTGTTGGGCCTTCGTATAAAATTGATATGAGCCGAAATTAGGTAAGAATTTGGGATGGGCCATGGGTTAAATATATTGATATTTGGTTTAGTTTTATTTTAATGTTTGGGTCGGGGAATTAAAATGGTTATGTGTTTGTTTCTGTTGTATTTTCTTTAATTTCCAAATGGGCCGAGAATCATACTAAATTGGGCTGGAATTAATTAGTGTGTAGGACCTCATTAAATTAAATTAAGAATTGGACTAATTTCTATATTAAATTATATTAATTAAAAATAAGGTTTAATTCTAGTAATTAAATTTTGAGATTAATTCTCTCTAAATATCAATTATTTAGATTGGATTATTTAATTTCATGAGATTAAAATTGATAAATAATTTAATTATTCTTGGACTACTTAGGATCTAATAATTGAACCTTAGCTTAAAACCTAATTATTTTATAATTAGATATCCTAATAGAAATTAAACACCCTAAGAAGAGAAAGTGAGATAATTTCCTTTTAAATTAATTATTTAATAGAATTGACCTTAAGCTAATTGTAAAGTAAGTGTAATTAGAAATTTGATCTTAATTAAAGGATCTTTAATTTGATTAATTAATTAATTGTCATTGGACTTTTAATTTGATCTATTTAATTAAATTTTAATTATGGATTTACTTAATTAAATTAGAGATTTAAGTAATTAATGATTTGATTATGCCAAATAGATGCTTGAGAAATATTATTTAAATAACTTTAATTTATAAAATGATTGTTAGAAGATTATTAAATTAGGAGAAATCCTTATTAATGGTGTAGTATAAATATAGATTTCTCTGATAGAATATGAGGGATGTGTGAGACGAGAAACGCAGCAAGCAAATGTTAGTAATGAATGAGATATTGAAACCCATAATTGTTGATACGCGTTAACTGTTGGATTTGTATACTGGAAGCAGTTTTGGTTGAGCTTGTATACAATGTGCTATGATACCAATTGTAGGAAAATCTGATTTTAACCCCCTCCCGATGATCTATCTTGGATGTTTAATTTACCATAGATTGATTATATACCTAGCATGCTATGTATATTTAATTACGTAGATAAACATGTTATATGTTTTCGTGATTGGAAGAGCATAGTAAGCATGCTAGGTCAATCGCGTTTTTTTCAAGCATTTTTTAGAATTCTGCGAGCATGTTTTACATGTTAAGTTCTATAGAAAGCATGTTAGGATTAAGTGATCTGCATGGACAAACCTTTTGAAACAAAAAGACTAAGCAAGAAACCCGACATATTAATTTCTAAAATTAAGATGTCAAGACCTCCACTTTTTAATCTCTAAACAAAGTGATATGCATTGTGAGTAAACGTCCACACGCGTGGCTTGCTTGCACTGTTTATCATAAGTTTGTTAGATGAGATTTCTAAATAAAACATTTTAACCTATTGAGAAGTGGGAGTTTCATGTGTAAACGTCCACACGCGTGGCTTGTATATGCGATTTTCATAAGTTCTCTAGAGATAGATTTAAAATGAGAAGATAAAAGAATTTGGATTGGAAGCGGCATGGTCCGAGTGAGTATGCCAATTCTAAGAATTCATTTTTCACGTTAAAATTATGGTCATTGCTTAGACATCACCTCAAGTACAACTTCATGCAAAGTCCCTTCGTGATAGTGATGTGATCTAGTAAGGTCCAATCATTAATTTCATTCATCATAAGGATAAGTTGACATGGATTGAAATTAAACGACTAAAAGGTATATTTTAGTCCGGTCGAGGGGTTCATGTGTAAACGCCCACACGTGGCTTGCATGTGGGATTCCTGGGCGATTGAGGTTTCAATTAATATTGTTTTATCAAAAGGTTACAATAGTATTGTTACTAATTATGTGCGATTGTATGCTTATGTGTTTACATTGTTTTTCGATATGTCTCTTACATCGATTATCAATATGCTCGCACAAAATCCTCTATCCGTCCAAATTTTATCGAGTGGAAACGAAACATGGAATATGTTCTTATCGTCAAGAACACATGTTTGTTCTCACCACTCCCAAACCCGATGCCCCATCGACGATCGATTAACGAGCAACGAGAGTCAAGGGATTTCGCATAAGTCAACCAATATGGCCAAATGCTATATGATGACTACTATGTCCAACGGCTTGCAGCCGCAAAGATCGCCGATGGTAGACGCGATCGAAAATGGTCAAGTCTCGAGAGTAAGTTTGGGCAATCGGATCGACGAACCGCTTCACACAATGAGATAAATCTTGGCGTGTAGGATGGAAGAAGGAAGTTCGGTCCATGAACATGTCTCCCACATGACTCATCTCATGGATAGTCTTGATCAGTTGGGAGGAGGTATAGACGGTGAAGCCAAGGTCGATATCATCCTCAACACACTGCCCAAGTCTTTTGAAAATTTTCGCGTGAACGCAATCATGAGCAAGTCCGAGTATACACTTAGTCAGTTGCTTAATGATCTCGTGACCGCGGAAGGTGTCATGGAGAAAGGAGCACATGCTCTTGCTAGCACATCTAAGGGCCCAAATTTTCCGTTGAAAAATGGAAGAAGAAAAAGGGGTGCCAAAGGTGGTAGAGGCAAAGGAACCAGTAGGAGCAAGAACATGGTTGCCACCGGAGGCTTGTAAAAGCCAAATGAGAGGGGCAAGTGCGGAAAGACTGGGCATTGGAAGGCTAAATGTCCGATGCTCAAGGCTCAAGGTACGCTATTTGCTTTAGTAACGGAAACATGTTTAGCGACTTGTTCTACTCATTCATGGGTAGTAGATACAGGTGCGACTGATCATGTTTGTTACACCTTGCAGGGATTCCTGCGGATAAAGGAGCTGCATGATGGCGAGATAACGATCTCCATGGACAACGCGGCGAAAGTCGAGGCTATTGCAGTTGGAGATGTTTCTTTATGTTTTGATAGAACAGTTTTAGTATTGAAAGACGTTTTATATGTGCCGGAATTTCGGCGGAACCTTATTTCGGTTTCGAAACTATTTATTCATGGATATTCAGTTGTTTTTGATAGTGGTGTTTCTATCATAAGAAATAAAGAAGTTATCTGTGGAAGCACTTTATATAATTCGCTTTATACTATTTATGCCAAGCATAATACCTTTAATTATGTTGCATCTACATCAAACCTTAAGAAGATGAAGTCTTCTTCGCTGGATGACACCATATTTCTCTGGCATCTTAGATTAGGTCACATCAATCTAAATAGGATCCAAAGACTGGCTAAGAATGGAGCGTTGGGTGATATTACAGTTACTCAGTTCCCAGTCTGCGAATCCTATATAGAAGGAAAGATGTCGACCAAACCCTTCAAAACGAAGGGTTATAGAGCTAAAGAAGTGTTTGAGCTAGTCCATTCTGACCTGTGTGGACCTATGTCCACACAAGCTCGTGGAGGGTACGAGTACTTTGTCACTTTCATTGATGATTACTCAATGTACGGAGATATATACCTGCTTCACCGCAAGTCTGAATGCTTTGAAAAATTCAAAGAATTTAAGGCGGAAGAGGAGACGGAGCTAGGTAAGAGTATCAAGTCACTACGGTTTGATCGCGGTGGCGAATAACTCAGTAACGAGTTCATGGACTATTTGGTGCAGTGTGGGATTACCTCTAGCTCACTACACCGGGCACACCACAGCAAAATGGTGTGTTAGAGCAAAGAAATAGGACTCTCTTAGAAATGGTTAGATCAATGATGAGTTATGCAACGTTGCCTATTTCATTCTGGGGGTATGCCTTAGAAACAACCGAATACTTATAAATCTTGCACCATCCAAGTCACCGATAAGACCCTTTCGAAGTTATGGTTTGGGCGCAGCCTAGTTTAAACCACATAAGGTATATGGCCCGAAAGACATGCCGAACAAGAAAGTCGACAAGTTGGAGGCTAGATCCAAGCAAGGTCGTTTATCGCTATCCTAGAGGAACGAAGTGTGGTTATTTCTATAGTCCCAGGATCATAAGGCGTTATTAGACTAACGCCCGATTCTTAGAAGAGGATTATATGAGAAACCATAACCAAAGTTGAAATCATACTTCAAGAATTAGAAGATGATCGATTCGCCACCGATTAAACCAAAGGTACGAGATGTCGCGGTTCAGTGGGAGGATCGACACCAAATACTTCAAGAAATTGAAGTGGGTCGAGTTCCACCGAGATACCGATCGCATAAGTGGCACCTATTCAGCAAGTTGTGCAAGATAGAGAACCACAGTTATCGCACCCATCGCTGCCATTGTGCCAAGAGTGCCTCGTCAGTAGTGGGAGGGTTGTTTGTTAACCCGAGCGATTTATGTCCGTGGGTGAATCTTCGATTTAGTCCTGTGAAACGAGCAAGCTATAATCGACCCATGGACATACAAAGGTGGCGATACAAGACATCGATGCAAGATCATGGCACACCACTATGGACTTAGAAATCGAGTCCATAACAACTCGATGTATACGAAAAGACACCTCTACCGATGCAAGGAAGCCATAGGTAGTAAGTGGGTATACAAGAGAAGAGAGATTCAGATGGAGAGGCTTCGCTTTTAAAGCCGTGCTTGTGGCGAAAGGGTACACTCGCATTGAGGGCATCGATTTTGATGAGACCTTTACTTGTAGCAATGCTCAAGTCTATCGTAATTTTTCCGCCATAGCAGCCCACTTAAACCTCGAGTTTTGGCAAATGGATGTGAAAATCGCTTAAACTAAGTTACCT
Source organism: Salvia rosmarinus (assembly GCA_036937905.1). Taxonomy (NCBI): domain Eukaryota; kingdom Viridiplantae; phylum Streptophyta; class Magnoliopsida; order Lamiales; family Lamiaceae; genus Salvia; species Salvia rosmarinus. The sequence continues at coordinate 41,798,380 of CM072816.1, read as the reverse complement.
GAAGAAGGTAGAAACATTTATATGCAAAGAACCCAAGGTTATGTGGTGAAGGGTGAAGAGCATTTATGGACTTAAGCAAGCTTCCCGATCACGGAACTTACGCTGACAAGGTGGTAAAGTCCCATGGATTTACCCATTGCTCAGCTAAAGTTGTGTGTATCGCTTCGACGACAACGTGATGTGGTATTTCCAGACTTTACGTAGATGACATCCTTCTACTGGAAACAATGTGAAGTTGTTATCGACGAAAGAGTTGGTTATCCGATCGTTTCAAATGAAAGACTTAGGAGATGCAGCAGACATTCTTGGGATCAAGGTTTACCGAGATCGCAAGAGAAAAATGTTGAGCTTATCTCACGCGTCTTACATTGATACTGTAATTACTCGTTTTAGCATGCAAACTGCCAAGAAAGGATTGCTACATTTCAGACATGGTGTTTCTTTATCTAAGGAGCAGTCACCTATGACCGCAGCGAGATAGAGGAAAAGAGACAAGTTCCTTACGCCCGCCGTAGGAAGTCTCATGTATGCAATGCTATGTACGAGACCGATATCCGCTATGCGGTAGGCATAGTAGCTAGATATCGCCTAACCTCGACAAGCTCATTGGACTGCGGTAAAACATATACTCAAGTACCTGAAAAGGACTAGAGATTATATGCTAGTTTACCAAGAGATAGTCTAATGCCTTTGGGTTATTCTGACTGGATTTAAAAGTCGATCGTGATGAGAAAAAGTCCGCCTGTGCTATGTGTTTACCTTGGGAGGAGGAGCCAGATCCTCATGGAGTGCAAAGCGGCGATGCATTGCGGACTCTACCATGGAAGCCGAATATGTAGCCGCTTCAGAGGCTGCTAAGGAGGCGGTATGGTTCAAGAACTACCTCATGGTTCTAGATGTGGTACCTGGTTTGCCCATGAGTATCATAGTATACTGTGATAACTCAGGTGCAGTGGCAAACTCCAAGGAACCACGGACCCACAAGGCAACCAAACACATAGAGAGAAAGTATCATGTCATACGAGAAATCATTAGACAAAGAGACGTGCCGATTGAAAATATTGATACTGCGGATAACCTAGCTGACCTATTCACGAAGAGCTTGCCGCAAAAAGTCTACTAAAAGCATATTCGAGGACTCGATTAAGAAGATGGCACCCACTTAGAAAGGAAACTTTGTAGAAGTGGGAGAAGCAAAGTGATGGTGTTGTTTGTAATAGCTAGTAGAGACACATTGTATACTAAAAGTTTGCTTTAGTATAAGTGGGATATTGTTGATTTGTACATCGGAAGCGCTTTGGTTGAGCTTGTATACAATGTCTCCTGTTACCACTATTACAATCTCCTATCTCGAATTGTTTACTTGATTGCATATGTATGTCCCTTTATCTCATATATAAGTTAGATCATACGTTGTGTTGTAGATCACGTAAGTCCGTATGATTGGTCAAGCTTAATGAGATATAAAAAGAATCACACCGAGACAACTTGAGGACGAGTTGTCGTGTATAGTCATGTATAGATAAGAAGTGACTTGACTTAGTTACTTGTCTATACCGGTATGTCTCTCGACGTATTGATGGATCACATGTGAGATGAGTTCTTCTATGTGACCGTCGTAAAGAACCTAAATCTCGGTGACTTTACGTTGATCTAAATCTCGATAAGGTATTAGATGAGTATAAGTTGCTGACATCACTTTGACTTGTTATGGGTGAGGGTTACATGAGATAACCCAATATTCTTCGCATCTGGGTGGTGGCAAGGTGCTTGTATGTCATGCTAGTTGCTCAGACGAGTCACCGTATCCGCTTAGGATGATGACGCCCCTTAAGGAGCTTAAAGGTTTATTGTACTAAACCCCGCAGTTGAGTTATCTCAAATACAATAATAAGGTCGAGTGGTACTACTTAATGAATTAAAGTAATTAATTATTTTAAGCAATGTAACGTCAGAATAATTAATGGACGACGATATCTTAAATACGGGATTCGTGAAGTCTCAAGTGCGAGCCCGACTCAACTTCGAAATAAAGGGTAAGTCAAGATTTATTTTCTAGTGGCATGAATAAATTTTATGAATTAATTTATGTTCGGCTGAATATGAGATAATTAATTTATTTGAGGCCCATCTTTATTCCTTGTGATTTGATCCCCGGTCCGCCCATCCGCACCTAGAGCTAAGAGAATTTTCCCCTCCTCACATGAGAGTCCCATCGACTGCTTTGATCCTCTCTATCTAAAGAGATATTATTATATTTATTAGATATGCGTAAATCCTATCATGATAGGATTTAGGTCGCATTATAAATATAAGGTGAGAGAAATTCAAAAGCTAATTCTAAGAGAAGGAATTTTCGAAATATACTATTCCATATAGTTAGGATTTTCGAAATCTCTAGGTGAGGAGAAAAGATGAATTTTCGCAGCAGTCTCCATAGATTGTCCTCACTCGACATTGGAGTTTAGGCAATCGGGACATAGTCCACAAGATCAAAGCACGAGTCTTAATCCAATCCCTTGCCCGATAAATTCGCAGGTAAACACGAGAAAGCACCAACGTGTTGCAATTAATTATATAGGTGCATGCTAGGTATATAATCAATATATGTTGAATTAAACATCCAAGATAGATCATCGGGAGAGGGTTAAAATCAGATTTCCCTACATTAACAGACGACGGAAATTTATTATGAACTTAGGATTCATAATTTGCACGAAACGATGTGGAGAAACATCGACGGAATGAAAGAATGCAAGGATTGAGTGTCATCTATCGTTATGGCCAGACGAACCTAATTGACGAAATATAGATTGTTAACTAAGTCGTATAGATAACGAAAATCCTAAAACCTAGAAGCTCTAAAACTTAAAAGTTATCAAATTCGTTGATTCTTAGCGATGCTTCTCGAAGGAAGCGAATGACGTACTAAATTATCTTTCTTACGTTGAAAAAGGTCCAGCGTGGACATAAACGAAAACGACAAAGGATCGCTAGCAAATACTTCAAGAAGGACAATTCTTGAGGTGTGCATTCTTATCTAAACAAAATATGGTTTTTATGAAAATCGTTACTGCATATGCTCTATTGCTTTCTTTAACTGCAAATGTTTAAATACGATATTGTGTGCCAAAATATTTACTGTTTTGTATATATCCATTCGGATTGGCTGGGCCAACAAGAGATATTATGAATTCGGATCCTACTGGCAAGATGCTAGTTAGGATTGTGTACACTTAGCCTATGAACCGCTCGCGGTCAGTCAAGCGCTCAGGTGAAGGGAGGCCTCCCTCCCGACGTGTTGCATAGCCAACTTGGATTATATGTTGTGAGAAAACGCCTGGCCAGGTAATGTTGCAAAAATAATTTTAAATGTTTATTAAGCACAAGGCCTTTCAAATAAAACCCTTGTGTCTCACTTTGGATGCAGCAGCACAATTTCGTGAAAATAGAACATATAATATTTCGACATGTGCCCACTGAGTACTTTGTACTTAACCCTGCATATTCGTTTTTGATGTGCAGGTTGAGCTGGTGATGGAACGAAGTGGAGTTGACCGGGATTTCTTTTATCGATGTAAATGGAACATTTTTTGGTTCACCTTGAGAATGCATCTTCATATACATATCTCACACGTTTATTCCGCTGTAAACTCTTTAAACTCTTTTGAATTCTAAATATATGTTAAACTCTTCAATATCCTAGTAGTGATTACATAATCAACTATTGTTCGGTCAGACTCTTTAAATCGACCTTATATGTAAATTATTCATTTTCTATCTCGATATCAATTATGCTTCAACATTTACTCATATTTCCTTACCAATGATATGACTTATCAATCAACACTAAAATCTCCTTTCTTTCCCGCTTCTTTAACCCAACCCAAGTCGCTGTCCGATAATGTATTCCTTCAGGATTAGCAGGATAGAGCTATGACAGTATCACTCCCTTTTATAAGATTAGAGACTTGGCTACAAACCTCGATCCCTACATTCCCAATTCAAATAGATTATATATAAATAAATAAGTGTTTGTATATATATATGGACGATATGTCATTCACCAACACCTTTCTTGAGCAACAGAAGCATTTAATTCATGTCAATATATAATATTTTTTTATTATAGTACATTAGAAATTATTATTAGAATAATTAAATTTACAAATTAGAATTTTGATTTTATTTATCTTTCTCTTAACTTAATAGATTGATACTTGAATGAATCAAATTTTGATTTTCGCGAAATTTGTAAATTTAATGATCCCGATAATAATTTATGAGGTATTAGAATAAAAATAATATTTCATCCGTTCACGATAAGTGTATCACAATTTTCTTATTAAGTATCCCTGAAAAGTATATCACTTTCAATTTTATGACACTACTTATTATTTAACCTCACAACCACTCGTTATTTATCAAAAAATTATTTCTACCACTCATAACCTAATATATGGTGGGACCATTTCTCCACTCAAATAACATCTGATGGTCCCTGGGGTACATGGGGGAGGAACAGAATACACATTTAGGCAAATATAAAACTTTTCCTTTTACAAGACTAGACTGGTTACTATGGCAGTAGCTATCTGGTAACTAATGGAAATTCAGTACTGATGTCAGTACTACTAGTCAGTTCAGATAAGGAGAGTCTTGTTCAGAGTGATATCAGTTAGCAAACCTGCTAATTACTGAGACAGCAGGTCAATTGGATTGATAACTGATATGCTTACAGAATGTGATGGTTACTTGTTTGCCTTTACTAAAAACTTATAGGTATAACACTTAATCGAATATGAGTTTAGTCAGTTTTTAGTTTGTCTCTTTAGTATAAAACTGATACTAATAGAGTGTTCCAAAACAATGTTGTGCTTCTGTGTTCTTGTAATACCCCGACCATCTAAACTTGATTTAGAATGAACCTAATTTTGAAATTAGGATTTTGTATCAGTAATAATAATAAAAGATTATAGAAATTACATATATGCATAAGAATTATGTAAATTTACAAGATTTTGGGATAGATCCCAAATTGAATTTAACTATTGCAATGTATATATACATACATATATAATATGTGTAAAAGTGAAAAAGAAAAATAAGAAAAAGTAAAAGAGAAGAAAAAGACAAAAGAATATATATATATATATATATATATATATATATATATATATATAGTTAATGAGTGGTACCGAAAAGTGATTATATATATATATATATATATATATAGTTAATGAGTGGTACCGAAAAGTGAGTTAATCCAATTTTATAAATATAATATTATATTATACCTACTATGTGTGCAAAATGTGAGATTGTGTGTGTCGTGTATATATATATAGTATGTATGTGCAAATGTGTAATAGTGTGTGTACGTGTAAGTGTGTAGTATAGCGTGCGTGTATGTTTTTTTTTTTTTAAAAGGAAAAAGAAAGAGGAAAAGTAAAAGCAATTATGCAAAAAGGTAATAGGATCAAACTTAACAAAGTTCTTACTATCATTTCTTGTGTATCGTCAGTACAGAGCAGAAAAAAAAGTTTCCTTCAATCCTTAATTCTCAATTAATCGTCTCGTTTTTGATCTTTCGTTAAATCCGAACCGATATTAAGGTTAGTATCGCCATTACCTACATTCCTATGGTTTAAAATTTAAATTTTGTGCATGTTTTGTATTTGTGTATTTGTTTTTGAAATGTATTAAAAATAGAGATGATGTCAAATGCTAGAATTCGAGAACTAATGTTGTTCGTATAATCCATATATGCTAGGATTATGAACATGGTTAAAAGTTATTAAGGTTAGGTTTTTGCTCATTTTTAAAGCCGAGCTATAGTCGATTTTTCGATTTTTATTGAATGAAGTGACTTTATATTTACAGTCTATGTTAGCGTACTAGCATATAGAATTAATTGGGAATTTTTCGTATGCATTAGGACAGAAAACCTATTTGGCTGAAAATCTAATGCTCCATGTTCGGATTATTCGATCTTTGTTTGTCAAATGTTATCACATATATGTATTCTATGATATATCTAGCATGACATATAAATTTATCATAATTTTCTGGATATGTTAGGTATTTTCCTAAAAATGTCATATATCTAAAGTTGGCCGTTCGAGGATACCGTAAATGCTATATGAAATGTAATTTGACATATGAGTTAGACAATGTATAATAAGTAAACGATTAAAGTTTGGAAGAAATTGATCGACGTTTGCTTAGTTAAGTGTGAGAAATCAAGAATAGTTTGTTATTAATATTCGAGTACGTTTGTGCGTAGAGTTGTGATTATCGCACATAGTTATGATTTATGCCTAGTTAAATATGGTTTTCTCTGAATAGTTGAAATAGACATGTGATACAAGAAATGAAACGAGGATTTAGAATTTTAATGTGATTCGATGTTGATGAATGATGTTAATGAATAAGCTTGTCCCAAGCTAAGAATAAATAAGAAGTTTAAGCTGATGAGAAAACATAATAAATGGATGAAAATAGTAGCTCCACTATGACCAAGTGAAACCAAATTGAGATATTTTATATCTCTTATTCAAGAATGATGATGCAAAATCCTAGGATATTAAAAGTTATCTAGTACGTTGATGATAATCGACGTTATCCAAGAACCAAATGAAGTACTAAACCTTTATTTTACGTAAAGGTAAAGTACGAAAGTAACAAAAAAAAGAAAGGAGAAGTACGCCGTATTGCTAAAAGTATATATCAGGTGGGCTTTCTTACGAAACGATGAACCTAAATTTTTCATCCATGATGCTTTACTGAAATCAAGTGATATGATGTATTTGATGATATTGATTGCCAAAATGTTTATGTTTATGTGTGAATCCTATCTGTGTTGGTTCGCCAACTATGAATGATAATCGAATTCGGATCCTATGCTAACCGAAGGTGCCTAGTACGAGTTAACATGTACACTATGGTGACTGTGTGCTGAACGGTTTTCTCGATCGGTCACAGCATCCGTGGGAGGTGGCCACCTTCCCGGCGCATATGTTACAGATATGGATCACGCTAACAGAAAATGGTCCGCCCGGGCAATCTTATGAAAATGAAAAGTATTTAGTAAGCAAATTGAGATATTTTATATCTCTTATTCAATAATGATGATGCAAAATCCTAGGATATTAAAAGTTATCTAGTACGTTGATGATAATCGACGTTATCCTAGAACCAAATGAAGTATTAAACCTTTCTTTTACGTAAAGGTAAAGTACGAAGGTAACAAAAAAAAGAAAGGAGAAGTACGCCGTATTGCTAAAAGTATATATCAGGTGGGCTTTCTTATGAAACGATGAACCTAAATTTTTCATCCATGATGCTTTACTGAAATCAAGTGATATGATGTATTTGATGATATTGATTGCCAACATGTTTATGTTTATGTGTGAATCCTATCTGTGTTGGTTCGCCAACTATGAATGATAATCGAATTCGGATCCTATGCTAGCCGAAGGTGCCTAGTACGGATTAACATGTACACTATGGTGACTGTGTGCTGAAAGGTTTTCTCGGTCGATCACAGCGTCCGTGGGAGGTGGCCACCTTCCCGGCGCATATATTACAGATATGGATCACGCTGACAGAAAATGGTCCGCCCGGGCAATCTTATGAAAATGAAAAGTATTTAGTAAGCACAGACATTTCCAATAAAACCCTATGTGTTACTGTGATGGGCAGTTCAATATATGTTATTCAAAGTATTTGGCATATGTCTACTGAGTACCTAGTACTCACCGCATATTCGCTTTTGATGTGCAGTTGAGGTGTGTTGCGATGGTGATGTGTTGAGCGGAGTAATCTTTTGACGATGTAAATATACGTAACCTTGAGTGCATATCATCATATATGCATCTCACACGATTCCGCTGCAAACATTTGAATATGCTGCCTATTGCTAGAATATGTAAACAATTACTCTTTTGTCGAGCATTCTCTTCTGGCTCGAATATGTAAATTATAGCACCTCGATCGCTGAGATCCTATGTATATTCAGTAACTATTGACTTCGCATCCTTTAACTAAATTAATACGTCGTTTTATCGCATATATTAACTATTGACTCCTCGTACTTTGATAGAGACGTAATATGATCTACGGTCTCATTTTAACCATTTAGGTTAAACGTTGAACTTATACCAACGTCTTTCGATAAAATGATTTCAATTATGAAATCTTTTCCTAAAAAGAGATATCATTATAAATTTAATACGTTTTGCACGTATTAATGTATTTATTCAACGTATATCATACATGTAGACTTAAGTCAACGTTTTTGACTTTTCTTAACATAGGTTCGATTTGTATACTGGAAGCAGTTTTGGTAAACGGAGCTGCACCATGTGTTGGATTTGTAAACTGGAAGCAGTTTTGGTTGAGCTTGTATACAATGTTTTCTGTTACCACTATTACAATCTCCTATCTGAATTGTTTACTTGATTGCATATGTATGTCCCTTTATCTCATATATAAGTTAGATCATACAGTGTGTTGTAGATCACAGAAGTCTGTATGATTGGTCAAGCTTAATGAGATATAAAAGAATCACGGTGAGACAACTTGAGAAAGAGTTGTCGGTATAGTCATGTATAGATAGATAAGTGACTTGACTTAGTTTCTTGTCTATACCGCACGCTCTCGACGTATTGATGGATCACAGTGAGATGAGATCTTCTATTTGACCGTTGTGAAGAACATAGATATCGGTGACTTTACGTTGATCTAAACCTCGATAAGGTATTAGGTGAGTATGAGTTGCTGACCATCACTTTGACTTGTTATGAGTGAGGGTTACATGAGATAACTCAATATTCTCCACATCTTGGGTGGTGGCAATGCTTGTATGTCATGCTAGTTGCCTGTATCGAGTCACCGTATCCGTTTAGGAAGATGACGTCCCCTTAAGGAACTCAAAATGTTTATTGTACTAAACCCTGCAGGTTGAGTTATCTCAAATACAATAATAAGGTTGAGTGGTACTACTTAAGGAATTAAAGAAATTAATTATTTTAAGCAGTCAGAACGCTGTAAATAATTAATGGACGTACGATATCTTAAATATGAGGATTCGTTAAGTCTAAGTGCGAGCCCGATTCAACTTCGGAAATAAAGGGATAAGTCAGCATTTATTCTCTAGTGGAATGAATAAATGTTTATGAATTAATTTATGTTCTGGGCTGAACATAAGATAATTAATTTATTTGAGGCCCATCTTTATTCCTTGCATTTGATCCCTAGGCTGGCCCTCTAGGCTTGGAACTAAGTGAATTTCGTCCACCTCCTTAGAGAGTCCCTCTAGGACTCTGTTCTAATCCTCTCTATATGAAGAGATATTATTATATTTATTAGATATGCAGAAATCCAATCTAGATAGGATTTAGGATTGCATTATAAATATGAGGTGAGAGAAAATCAAACAAGCTAATCCTAAGTGAAATTTTTGAAAACTATACTTCTCATTGTTGGGATTTTCGAAAACTTTTCAAGAATAATGAAGACAAATTTCTGCAATACTCTCCATAGATTGTCCTCACTCGACATTGGAGATTAGGCAATCGGGATACAGTCCAGAAGATCAAAGCACGAGTCTTGATCCAATTCTTGCCTGACAAATTCGCAGGTAAACACGAGAAAACACCAACGTGTTGCAATTAATTATATAGGTGCATGCTAGGAATATAATCAATGTATGGTGAATTAAACATTCAAGATAGATCATCGGGAGAGGGTTAAAATCAGATTTCCCTACACCATGTAGGCCGTATCTCCATGAGCGGGAATACACTTGGCGCGATGAGATTCTCGAGTGGCTCCACCCGGAGGTGCCCCATTCGGCATCTGATGGGCCTGTATTCTTGCCTGGCACTGCCAGGAACATGTTCGAGGCTGGACCTTCCCGTCCCCGATAACTCACCTTTCCGGTCCTACCACCAGTAGGATTCCACCCTCGCCATTGCCCACCCAGACCATCGTCGTCGATCATGCCATACCCGCACCCACCTCTACCTACCGGTTCTCCCTCAGTCCAGCCGCCGCCACCCCCGCATGCACCTTTGTACCATGATTCTGTGGAGATTGAAGATCCACGTGGCCTAGCTACAGGCATCGTGAGAGGAGCCTGTGCCCGTCTGGCTGCTGCTCCGTTCCCAGCCACTGCTTTTGAGGATATCATGGCCGAGATCCGTCGAGACCTGGCTGCTATGGAAGAAGTCATGGTCATTAGAGTCCAAGAGCCCATGGCTCCCGCACTCGAGGTCGAGGAGGAAGATCCAGAGGAGGACCCAAAGGAAGATCCAGAGGAAGACCCTGAGGAGGACCTGCCAGCTGATGATGAGATGGATGGAGTAGATAGTTCCCATACTTTCAGTCCTGACTCCGACACATGGAGCCCTGTCTAAACCCCGGGAGATCATGGATCTAGCTCTTAGGACAAGATAGTATTTTTGTCTATGTACCTTTGTATATCGTTTGATGCATGCAGAAACGATGAGTCGTTCCGATATGAAACCTTATTTTGGTGTCCACGGTAGTGTTTTGATTTTATTACGCACCGTAACTAGGTACACGGAGTGATGCTGATATTTGTTACTGGGCATCATACTCTGTACCCTGGTCTTTTGTAGATCTTGAAAATGCTGATGAAAGTCCTCGTAGAGGCATTTGATATGATAAGATGATAGCTCTCCGAGAGCCTTTTATTTTAATATTGTGATATATGGTGTTCGATGATGTGCTAGATTTATGCTCATAATTGTATATACATACCGTACTGACATATACATTGATCCTGATGGATAGTATAAGAAGATATTTAATTGCGTATATTTATGAAGGATATGATGCCGCCGAGAAGAAGGAATCTTGAGGTAACACCTGAGAGAGATGACACCCCTCCACCACCTCCACCACCATCGGAAAGACGGATTGAGGAACTATTCCTCAGACAGAATCCGCCAATTTTTAATGGGACTGGAAATCCCGTGGATGCTGAACTTTGGATTCGCGCACTGGAGCGAATCTTCAACTTCTTCCACTGCACCTCGCAGGAACGCTTGTCATGCGTGGCCTTCCAAATGACCGATGCCGCCGACTTCTGGTGGAGGCAAAGAGGAAGACCCTATCTGAAGAGGAACTGGAAGAATATACCTAGGAGGAATTTAAGGAGGAAGTGTACGAGAATTACATTTCTAAGAGCTACCGGAAAAGGAAGGAACATGAATTCTATAGTCTACGCCAGGGAAAGACAACGGTCACAGACTAAGACCGTACATTCTGCGAGATGTCGCGGTTGCGCCTCAGCTGGTCGACACCGATGAGAAGATGATAGAGAAGTTCCAGACGGGACTTCTCATGAAATCAGGGTTTCACTAGCAGGCCACATAAATCTGACTTACCGTGAGGCCCTCAGTAGGGCATTGGATATCGAGGCTGCCTTACCCGAGGATAGGAATGTCGTTGTGTATCCGTCGAATCATCAGGGGGATCATGGGAAGAGAAAGTGGGAAGGACCCCACCAAGGTCAAGGATTCAATGTTGGCCAGGCCGACAGGAGGCCATGGTAAGGGAATAACGTGCCATCTGGGCACGGACAAGGAAATGGATGCCCCATGGTACCCGCACCTGACGGGGGAAACCAGAAGTTCGTGAGACTCCCCGTGTGCCCAAGGTGCCACAGGAGTCACAAAGGGTCACTAATGATGGATGCTTCAAGTGTGGCCAGAAGGGTCACTACTCCAGGGACTGCCCAGGGATGCGCCAAGGAGGAAATGGCCATCCCAATGTGCCTAACCGAGTCCAACCGGTCCGCGCTATCCAAGTTCAACCGTTTCAACAGCAGCCCCTGGTTCAGTACTTCCAGCCGATCCAACGACACTATCAACCACGGCGACAATGACAACAACAATGGCGATAGCAGCAACAATATTGACAGCCGCTGCAACAACAGCAACATCAACCACCACCGCAAGCCAGGGCCTACGCCCTCAATCAAGAAAGAGAATTCCCGCAGGAACCACCAAGGAACTAAGAAAACTTGGCAGGTATGGGAACACTCCTTCAATTGCATGTTATCCTACTATTTGATACTGACGCCTCGCATTCTTTTATTGCTGAAGCATGCGTAGAGAACTTAGGACTAGATCCTAAATGCGCTGAATAAACATAAGAATTTCTTCACCAGTAGGAGGCATAAGAACGGTAACCCACACATGCTCGAACCTAGAACTTGGACTAGGCTCACTTAAGGTCATGAAAGATAACCTTCACGTGATACCTATGACAGATGTTGACATAATCCTAGGAATGCATTGGTTAACCGAACATAATGCGACCATCCAGTGTAATGAAAGGAAGATTTCTTTCCAACATCCCGGAGAGAAACCTACAGACTTTCACGGGATCAGCATGGGGAGGAGAGTCCTAATCGTATCCACGCTACAAGCAAGGACATTGCTGAAAAAGACAGAGAACCACGCCTACCTTGTCTATCTCCAAGAGGAAGACCAGAATGAGAGAATGATAGAAGACGTTCTGATCGTGAAGGAGTATCCCAATGTTTTTACAGACGAACTACCGGGATTACTGCCAAACCGACAGATTAAGTTCACGATCGATCTTGAACCAGGTTCTGTCCCTATGTCGAAGGCCCCATACCGAATGGCACCAAAAGAACTTGAGGAATTCAAGATCCAGCTACAAGAACTCTTGGAGTTAGGTTTCATTAGGCCTAGTGTGTCTCCATGGAAAGCACCTGTCATTTTCGTGAAGAAGAATGATGGCACATTGAGAATGTGCATAGACTATCGAGAGTTAAACAATATAACTCTTAAGAATAAGTATCATTTGCCCCGAATTAACGATCTTTTTGATCAGTTTAAGGGAGCAGGAGTCTTTTCGAAGATAGATTTAAAGTCTGGATACCATCAGCTGAGGATTAGACCAGATGATGTACCTAAAACAACTTTCTGTACAAGGTATGGTCATTTCGAATTCATCGTTATGCCCTTTAGACTTACAAATTGCCCAGCAGTGTTTATGGATATCATGAATAGGGTATTTCACCCATACTTAGACAAATTTGTCTTAGTATTGATAGACGATATCCTAATATACTCCAAGAATTACCAAGAACATGAAGAGCACTTGAGAACTATGCTACAAACATTAAGGCAAGAGAAACTCTTTGCCAAGTTTAGCAAGTGCGAATTCTGGTTAGGCGAGGTGATATTTTTAGGTCACATCGTGTCCGCCGAGGGAATCAAAGTAGACCCCTCTAAGATCGATACAGTTCGAGAATGGGAATCACCAAAGAACCCGAATGAAATTTGGAGTTTCTTAGGACTTCCCATATATTATCGAATATTTATCGAAGGATTTTCAACGATAGCCCGACCCATGACCCAATTGTTAAGAAAAGACATCAAGTACACTTGACCGTCGAGTGTGAGGCTAGTTTCCAGAGATTGAAGGAGTTCTCGACGACAAGACATGTACTCTCATGATGCCAAGCGGATAATGAGTACACAATCTACACGGATGCTTCGAAGAATGGATTAGGATGTGTTCTGATGCAAGAAGGTAAAGTTATAGCTTATGCTTCAAGGCAATTACGCCCACATGAGTTGAACTATCTTACGCACGACCTGAAATTAGCAGCTGTCGTACATGCCTTAAAGATTTGGAGACTCCGTCTCTATGGAGTTAGATGTGAGATCTACACTGACCATAAAAGCTTGAAGTATTTCTTTGAGCAGAAAGATCTTAACATGATGCAACGTAGATGGTTAGAACTGGTGAAAGATTACGATTATGGTATCAATTACCACCTAGGCAAGACTAATGTTGTAGCCGATGCTTTGAGTCGCAAATTCCACTCTAGTTTGGGATGTCTCCTCAGTCATGAAGAGATACTTATAAAAGAATTTCAGAAGATGAACATCGAAGTCATAGATCCGTCTCCGACGATAGAAGGCTGCATTGCAACGTTGATTGCAATCTCAGACTTAAGAGCCCGAATCTTAGAAGCTGGAGGAAGTACGAGCCAAGATCCAGGACAACAACCACAAAAATTTTAGAGAAGCAACATATGATGTTTTGTTGTATGACGAGAGAGTGTGTATTCCAGAAGATGAAGAGCTTAAGAGCGAAATCTTGAAAGAAGCCCATGAGACTTCTTACACCGCACACCCCGGAAGCACCAAAATGTACCAAGATCTCAAGGAGAAATTTTGGTAGGATAGAATGAAGTGAGACGTAGCTTCATTCGTAGAACATTGTTTGACGTGTCAACAAGTGAAAGCACTCCACCAGCGACCGTATGGAACTTTACAACTGCTGGACATACCGGAATGGAAATGGGATGATATAGCCAGGGATTTTATTACCGGGCTACCTAAATCACAAAGATAAAATACCGCTATTTGGGTCATTATCGATCGTTTGACCAAGAGCGCGCATATTCTACCAATTCCGATAACACATGGATAAGATAGATTAGCACAGTTGTATGTTCGAGAAGTCGTACATTTACATGGAGTTCCAAAGACTATCACGTCTGATAGAGATTCAAAATTTACATCCAGATTCTGGACGAACTTACAAAATGAATTGGGGACTCGACTACATTTAGTACCGCGTTTCACCCACAAACAAACGGAAAATCCGAGAGGACCATTCAAATGCTTAAAGACATGTTAAGGACTATTGTTCTCGATAGAGGAGAAAGTTGGGAACAAGTATTACCAATTGTGGAATTCGCCTACAACAACAACTACCAAGCAACTATTAGAATGGCCCCGTACGAAGCGCTTTATGGAAAGAAATGTCAATCACCACTTTACTAGGATGAAGTGGGAGAAAGAAGAGTGTTAGGCGACTCTATGGGAGAGATGATCGAGATCGTGAGATAAATCCGTCAACGGATCAAGGAGGCCTAAGACCAACAGAAGTCGTATGCCGACAAACGGCGTACAGAGCTACATTTTGAAGTGGGAAACAAAATTTTCTTGAAGATCTCCCCGTCAAAAGGAATCGTGTGATTCAGAATCAAAGGGAAGCTACGACCACGTTTCATAGGACCTATGAAATTTTGGAAAGGATAGGGCCAGCAGCTTACAGACTGGCATTGCCGCCATTGGAAATGTGCACAATGTGTTCCATGTTTCACTACTCAGAAAGTACATACATGACCTCAGCCATGTAATACCACCGACATATACTATCCTCGATGACAATATGAGTTATGTAGAATTGCCTATGAAAATTTTGGACCGACATATCCAAAAGCTAAGGAACAAAGAGATACCATTAGTAAAAGTTCTATGGCGACACCATAGACAAGAAGAAGCAACCTGGGAATTAGAATCAGCTATGAAAGAGAAATACCCAGATCTTTTCCAAGGTTAGCAAATTTCGGGAAGAAATTTATTTTAAGGGGGATGGTATGTAAAACCTGAAAAATTTAAAACTTTTATTAGTGATGATTAATTAAACCAATTGCTTATGGTGTTAAGACCTTAATTATGTTTAAGGTGACCAACGAAACAAATTAGAATCGATTCGGAGATCGAAAACTAGAGAAATAAAAAACTAGTGATTAATCCAACCGGATTAGGGTTTCCTGAATAGCATGAACATAGAATGAAAGATCTAGGATGAATCTCAACAACAGGATTGCATTTCTAGAATCGTCTCACGAAATCATGTGAGAGGCCAAAGAATTAGAATTTTCGAGCAGACTTGATTTATAAGGGTCTAAATCAATAAGAAATGATTTATAAGACACAAATTAATTATGAAAGGTCAAGAATTTGAAATAAATTCGAATGAGCATAATTTAATAGTCGGACGCTGTTTTTCCGCAATAATTCAGAATTGACTTACCAGATGGAATCCGAACTTTATGAAATTATTATAAACTATGAAATAAGCCTTTTAAGGCTATTTAAGAAAATAAAACCTTAAGGTTCTGAGAAATCAATCGAAAGCGTGATAAAACTTAAAGAACCGGTATTAACATACCAAATCGGGTAATTTGACTATTCTTTCTCCCAACTACCACCAAGGGCACCCCATATGAGCTTACAACGGCTCATTTTCTGCCAAATTATAGTAGCAACAGAGCCCTCTCATTCTCTCTCTTTGGAACAAACTTTCTCCTTTATTTTTTAAATTTCTTCACCATCTCAAAGCTTCAAACCTCCATTCCAACCTATTAAAACTCTAAAAATAAGTTTCTAATACAATACAAATGTAGTATTCATAATCCTCTTCCATCCTAATGGAGTGGAATTTTTTTTAGAATTTTTTTCATTTAAAACCCTAGTTTTGGCCTCCCTCATTTTCGGGGCTTTTGAGAAATCAAATGCTCTCAAGCTATGAATGAAATATGCTTAGAAATGTGTTTTAAGACTGTGTTTAAAGTTTGAGAATTTTTGGAGTATGTTTGATAATTTTTGATTTTGTTATAATTCTTTTTATAGAAGATAAAGCATGCTTTTGTGAATGTTATTTCATATTGTTGTTTGTTGATGTGTTAGGAGCATGTAGAATAAACATATTGTGACGTGAGGACAAAAAAATTCCAAACATTTAGTTCATATTATAAATATTTAGTTGTTGTTAAAGTTAATATTACATGCTTAGTGCATATTATAAACATGTTGTGAAGTGAGTAGAAATTATTGAGTATATATATATATATATATATATATATATATTATGTCATTACCAAAAATAAATATATATTAATGAGTATGTGTTTTAATTTTTATGTATGATATGAAATGATATTTCATGTTTAGTACATGATATAAACATGATATGATTTTTGTAGAATTTATTGAACACCAATGCTCAATGAATCACTATTACCGAAAATTTAGACTATTTTAGCTCATGGTTTAAAATTTTGTTTGATGATATTGAGTTGGTAATTAAATTCTATAGCATGATAGGAGCATAACATGATTTTATTGGAATTTATTGGATACTTATGCGAATTATTGCTAATTATCGAAAATTTAGCAAGGTGATTAAGTATAAGTTGATTTTAATTGTGAATGATGCCATGGTAGTTAATCTATAAGTTTAGAGTGAATGGTTGTGATTATAATGAATGAATGGAACACTCATGCACACATACACAATGGTTGTGTATTATGTTAGAAATTAAGGTTTTCTAATGCTTTAGTATGGTTTATGTTGTGTATGGTATTGTATGGTGTTGTATGGTTTTATTTATGCTATGCCGACAAACAAAACCTCAAACGTAAACAACATAGTACCTTATGTACGAGAATCCAAAAGAAATCGACAAATTTCGATAACTTAAGAAGGAATTAATGAGAATCGAAGTTAGACACAAATTAGGGTTTTCTATTAATAATAGGATACTCAAACATGAGTTCCTAAGTTAGAGAAACCGAAAGCCGACTTACAACGTTAATGCTCAACAACGAAAACCTCATACGATATTAGATTGAGCGTTAAGACAACCCCGACAACGAATAGCGATTATATAACTTACATAATCTTCGACAAGTTAAGAGAAGCAAATAATGTCGAAAAGTGTAAGCGAAGATTCAAGCATAGGATGTCGATCCCTATGTCTCAAATGACGAGTTTGCATTCACAAAATCTCTAAGTAATTACTCATGTGATAGTATGGGATCACTTGAATCATAAGTCAAGACTCCCATTTATTCATCGTGTTAATACGACAAGCCGTCAAGCATAACCTACTAAGACATAACTATATTTGTTTAGTCTAGTTAGTGGCTTGAGAATATCCTAATATACCAATCATAACTTGAATACTAACAATCTATAACTTAATAACGTTTAGAAGAACACTACGGTTAGAGTCGAGGTTAGACTCGGAATATATGACTCATAAGTTGAGGTTCGTCTATGAAAGATGAAGGGATATAGTTTGGGAATTGAGAATGTAAGATAATAAAAATTATCTTAAAACCATCTTAAGAAATCACAAAGAAACCCTAAATTGGGAACGTTAAGTCGTAATTTATAAACGACCCTCGATCAATAGAAGGAATCTAAGAGAAATTATTTTCTTATGAAGGGCCTGTTCGTACGTAGTGCGGAGGAAGGACAATCGTATCCTGCTTCGCTTAGAACCGATAGCTTGGGACTAGCAGGTGGGCTCTCTTGAAACAAAATTTTATGCATACCTTAAAGCATGATTTACAAAATCTTTATGAAATATTATTGCATGAACTGTTATTGACTGCCAACTGTTTATGTTTGTTGTGATCCTATCTGAGATTGGTATATCCAACGTGGTATAAGAATGTGTTGGTTGATAAACACACTTTTTACTAGTTTAATAATGACATATTATGACGAATTTAGATCAGTTTAAGTGCGTTTATATAGTTGATATTATGTTTTTAGCTAGCCTGGCCACGAGCTCCTCCCAGAAGTCTCTGTATTAAGGCTAGTGACCACCCTAGCGGTCGCTAGCTTGGCTGCGAGCTCCTCCCAAAAGTGTCTATAATATCACAACTAGTGACCGACCTAGCGATCGCTAGGCCGACCGCTAGGCGCCGCGGCCTGACGAGAATTTGGGCTTCAGCCCATCATCTATAAATACCCCGGACCATCCATTGGCGCCTCCATCTCATTTTTAGCCGATTTTTCACTCATATTCTTCAGTTTTTGTTCTAGCTTTAGATTTTTACTCTTCCAGACTTTAGTTTTTATCAATTCTATTTTTCGTTCACGCATTATAATCGGCATTGGAGAATTTCATCCGAAGGATTTCAAATTTGCAACTTTCTACTCGGGTTTGGATTCAAACCCCACAATTGTTCTTCAGAGACTCTATTACGGGTTTTATCAATACAATTTCCTATTTTTATTTTTATTTCGTCTTTTATTTCAATTTCTATGTCTAGCTGATTTCATGTTCTAATCCTAGGGTTTGTATGATTTTATCTTAAGTGTGGTAATTCCTGCTATTTGCTATTTACCTTCCAGTCATCGATTTGTGATTCATGGAGTTTAATCTTATGTGTTAATTTCTGATCAACTTTAATGCATATTAGTTGCCAATTGAATACTTAACAGTTTTAATTGTCAATCGATCATGAATGCACAATACGGGTAAGCCTTGAGTCGTAGCTAAGATAGGAACATCTGTAGGAAGAATTTTTTTTTGATCTATTTGGAGTTACTATTTTTCACCTTGAGACGTAACAGTAATAGGTAAATTAGTAATCCACAACCATTATTGTCGTAACTAAAATTGATGGTTACTTATGTGATCTTTCATCTTTGACTGGATTTAAAATTAGTTAATGGGAAGCAGGATAAATACACGCTTTCGGTAGAATTATTACATACCTAGGGTTAGTCTTTTTGTCTATTTGATTTTTATTATTATTTTTATTCGCCTTGATTCTCTTGACTTTTAATTATTATTAAAGTCCCAAAACTCTTTCAACCAAATCATTTGCTTGGATAATAATAAAGAATTAATTAGTTAGCTTTTATATTTTCACGTTACAATCCTTGTGTATACGATACTCGACTTACCTATCTAGTAGCATGTTTTTGTGTTAGAAAATAAGCTGATCAAATTATTGCGCCATTGCCGGGGATTGTTTAGATTATATAGGAATAACTTTTTGATTTAGAATTATTAATTCAAGCTTTATTTTTAAATTTTATTTTTTTTACTTGCCAGGACTAATTTCTTTCTTTACCTCCAGGTAGTTTATGATCACAAGGTCCCGGGGACAACCTGCACACCCTTTGGACCCTGAGATCGAAATCACCCAAAGGAGAAAAAAGCGAGAAATGAGACTGCAAGCAATGGCAGCAAACCCAAACAACGGAGGTGTCCCTCCCGAGCATGCCGCTCGTCTTCTGGTGGAATTCACTGAGATGCAATGCTAGATGACAAATATGGGAATCCTTCCTTGTCACGATCCAACTACTTAATCAGGTAATTAGGCCGTGACTTGGGGTTAAGAAGGAAATACAACAACAACGACTCAAAAATGTTAAGAAAAGAGATGACAACAACTTTCAAAATGAATGAATCGAACATTTACAGTTCAAGAACATAAACTATAATTGGATAAAGGTTGATTCTAGGTTCTCAAATCACAATAAAAGTTCGAATAAAGAAAATAATGGCTGAGAACGGATAATCACAACGGAATAACCAATATCAAGGAGGTACATATTCGAGCATACTTTGACAACTTGAGAATTTATCAACATCTTAAATCATGACAGAGCATTGAACATGATCACTTTGTTCTAGCAGGACACATAACAAATAAAGGCCAAAGTTCGTCAACAGAAAGTGTGGTTGAGAATTATGTGTGAAGACATAATTCTCTGGGCATCAAAACATGTGAACATCAATTGAATAACATCAACAAATTCTCAATATTATCATGAATCAAATCACTAAGAGAAGCTTCTTCGCACAACATTCGATTCCAGCATCCTCTCAAGCTCAACCTGCATATTTAGAAATATATGCAGGGCGTGAGTACAAAAATGCACTCAGTGGGTATACGCCAAAAACATTTAAAATTTGCTCTTAGAGCTATAAATTTGACTTGCCATAAAATAAACTTATGCATGGATTTTATTGAAATTACCTGCATAAAGCTTCTCAAAATTTGTTCATACATGCTCATATCTTTATATCATCATATCATATGCATATGCATGTTTTATGTCTGCATGCAGCTTTCTTTTCCTTCCCATATCCATGTATATTTTCTTTGTGTTGATCCGAGGAGTAAGCCTCCTCCTCAAACACACTTTAACTTCACATACCCGAGTTGGTCCCGAAGGATCTCAACTACGGTCATACCCGACGTCGGTCATTTCTTTCTTTTCTTTCTTTTCCGTGGATAGGTAGTGCATTATGCTTATGCTCATGCTCAAAACTTTGGCAAGTCAATCAATTTTCAAAACAATGCAATTAAATGCATATCATAAAATTTCATATTCTTTTCCATGCAAAAACATATTATATCATTTGAAAGTATATAAAAGCATAAGCATATTATTATAGAAAATACTTATACTCACCTGGCGATAGTCACTCAGGACTATACCTTCTGTCTTTCTCTTTCACTTCATTCTTCTTCCCACTTGGGTCATTAATCCATATGAAACGGCATACAAGCCTATCAAGAGCCAAACAAGAACATTACTCATCTTTAGTCATCGACACGACTATATCTTATCGATATCAAAACTAAGACTCTAAGGTCTATCAAAACTTGGGTCATTGCATCCTCTAACATCTTATTAACAAACAAATTCTATTGAATTTTCGGCAGCGTAACGATTATAAACGCATCGCCATATCAATACCAAACCATCCAAACATAGCCCAAACTCCACCAATTCATCACCATATATCTCAATGAGTATATAAAACTCAACAACAAGCTTCAATCATCTCATCTTAGCCATAACCGAAAATCCCCTTAAGACATACTTATGTCTAATGTCAAAACTCACGCGAGACGTCATCTAACACCAACGAACCTATATACATGATCAATTATTATTAAAGATCATCATTTTATCAATAAAACATAAAGATCAAAGCTTTGGCATTGAAAACTCATTTTCGCCGACAAACTAAAATTTTACAATTTTTGAATACGTCGGCAGAAAAATCCGAATAAATCATTTTAAACATTATTCATATCATAGAATCCAAATAAAAGTTAAAATGATCAAATAAAATAAAAAATCCAACAATATAAGGGCTTAGGGTTTCGGTCATTTTGGGCTTTTTCGTATAGTTTCGATTTCGAACGTTTTTCTTGCTCCAATCATGTTTATATCAATCCAATAACACATATATGAAGTAAATTCAATCATATTAACATCATATATCTAAGATCAAAGCATGCCCTTATTTTAAAAAATTTCATAAATTTCAAAATAATAACATATGCTTTACAAATTCAACGTTAAACAATACGTAGACGTCGAATCTATCATAATATTCATAAATAATCAACAAAACATAATCCTTCATAATTAATACATAATGAACAAAAATTTGATTTCAACATATGATCATGTTTTTAAAAATTTCAAACCGTAGATGTGTTCTCGGTGCGAGATTATACCTCTATTCGAAGACCGATCGAAAATTTAACGGTTGGATCTTCCCATTTTTACCATGAAGGTATCAAAATTTTGTGTGTGAAAATGTGTGTGTGAGTGTGTGTTACTTGAGTTGAGGGAGAGAAAATGAGGAAGAAATAAGCTTTGAAAAATATAAAGTAATCATATGTAATAATTATATTTAATTTTGATTTTCTTTTATTAGGGTGATTATTCACTCTATTCTAGAAACTCATTAATTTCCTTTATTTTTCTTATTTTCTTTAATATAAAATAATCACTTTTGTTGTAGAAAATAATTATAAATATTGTAGAATAATGTACAACGTTTTTATAGCGAGAAAATCGACAATAATTATCCGATAAAATAACCTCTATTTGAATATGTACTTTTAAACTCAATAATTATTATAAACATCAAAATATAATAATTAAACATATTTTTTACCTTAAAAACCATTTTAAAATATTTCGATCTTCATTCGAACTTAATCGGCAAAAGCCGATATCACGAAAACATAGATTTTCAAATTCTCAATTTTCTGAAATCAATACCTCTTTGAGCATGTATCTATCATTTCAAGACTATTTAAATCTAGGTCTTCTTATGTTCAACTAGATTTAAGAATCTTCTTTCAGATTCTATCCCAAATCTGTCTCAAATCCATCTTCTCAACTCAAAGCTTAACGCAAAAGCTTCTAACTTAAACAACTCTTTCTTAAGGATGCAATGCCCTTCTTATAAGCTCTTAATCAAGAGCTAATATCTTCTACAGAAATACGGGGTGTTACATTCCTACTCACGAGACACGACCACTGAACTATATGTATCGACCTCCTACTGAACAGTTTTAAGGAGGTGGATAAGGCCCTGTAGTGAGCTCTAACAACTTCGAACTGAAGCCAGCCCTAATCAGTATGGTACAAGGTGAACAATTTGGGGGAGGAGTGACAGAAGATCCAAATGCTCACCTGGAGACATTTTTGGATATATGTGACACCATCACGAAAAATGAGGTGCCATAAGACACTATCCGAATGCGCATGTTCGGATTCTCTATGCGCAACCAGGCAAATGATTGGTTCAAGAGCTTGGACCGTACAGGGATAACCAGCTGGGAGAAAATATGCAAAAAGTTTCTTTCAAAATACTTTCCGCCGACTAAAGCTCAGAAGATCATAGCAGAGATATCTCACTTCTCCCAACTAGGAGATGAGTCATTATTCGAGGCGTGGGAGAGATTTTGAGGCTTGTTGAGGAAATGCCCTCAATATGGATTTTCCAGGGAACAAGAGATTACTCATTTCTACAGTGGACTGACACACCACACTAGAAGCATAGTGGATACATCAGTAGGGGGTGTCTGTTAAACCGAAGAGTAGAGGATGCCAGCAGGATATTAGAATAGATGGATGCCAACAGCTATCAATAGCCTATGGAGAGAACAGATGTGACTAAGGCAGCTGTTGTAGAGGTCGACTCAAAATATGATGACCTCTTGAAAAAATTCACGCTTCTAAAGAGCCAGTTTGAAAAAGAGAGGAAAGCCAAGGGGATAGCTCAAGTCACCGCTGCAGAGCCGGACTTGATAGAGACGAAGGACATTAATTTTATAAATCAGAGGAACCATCAAGGGGGGAATCCGGCATATCATCCTAACAATAGGAATCATCCCAATTTTTCCTATGCCAACCCCAATAATTTCCAGCAACCTCCACCAGGCTTCACAGTGCAGAATGGAATTATTCAGGAGGAGAAGAAGCAATCTCTGGAGGAAATGATGCAGCAGTTGGTTGTAAGTAACCAACAATTAGCAACTCAGCAGAACTCCTTCATTAGTAATACTGGTCAGAAAATTACACATTTGGAATCCACGGTAACAGCAATGGGAAAACATATGAAGATGATGGAGAACCAGATTAGTCAGATAGATGCACAGCAGAATGGGCAGCATAAATCGGGCCAATTTCCTAGCACAACGAAGGTAAACCCGAAAAATCAGTGCAATGCCATCCAGGTGAGAAGAGGAACAGCCTATCAGAACCACCCGGAACAAGATAATGGTGATATGGAAGAAGCACTGGGATAGAATATTCGAGAAAAAGGTCGGATGCCGAACAGAGAGGAACTAGCGACAGACCTAGCGACCGCTAGCAAGAAGAATAATTGTTTTTCGCCTGAGCTAGCGACCGACCTAGTAACCGCTAGGCCGATCGCTAGGACGAGTACATAAGCTTTATCAAATGCTCGCAACCACACAAGCAGTCACGATGGAGGACGCGAGTCAGACCCAGCGAAGAAGCTTCTGATATTCTTTCCTCCAGTCCCTTTCCCAAGTCGGCTATCTAAGCCGAAATATGACGAGAAACTCACCCGGTTCATGGAAATGTTTCAAAAGGTGCACATCAACATACCATTACTATATGCACTTAGAGATATGCAGGGGTATGTTAAGTTCTTGAATGATGCAGTAGCCAACAAGAAGAAGTTGGGAAGATTTGAGACCATCAATTTGTCTCAAGAATACAGTGCAATGCTGCAAAAGAAGTTGAAGCTAAAGCAGAAAGAGCCAGGCAACTTCACCATAGCTTGTGTCATTGGAGGGCATGTCAAGCCCAAATTCCCGAAGGAAGGCACGGATGACGGGGTATGACTAGGGGTTGGAAATAAGAAGTGGGGAAGAATGGGGAAAACCATATATATACATATGAGGTTCACTTACATGCCAAAAATTGGGCAGCATCTCCTCTATAAAAAGATAAATCCAAAAAGAAACTGAAACTTAAAATAAGCAAACAAACACATCTTTGCAACATTGTTGTCGGAAAGCTCGGCACGCACACGTTGGTCGTATACAATCGACTACAATCACGGGGGCTGAACAGTCGGACAACCAATAACAATTATTGGGGTAGGAGCATCCTACTACACCTAAAGTCAAGAAAATGATGGGATATCAGAGAGCCTAGCTCGCCAAAAGGAGTTGGCCGACTAGCTCTGCTCATGAGGTCGTTACTGTCTCGACTACTACATGAGGGCTTTGGCCAAGCGTCCAAGAGGGGCTGACTACTCGCACTCTCCATCAAAAACAAAAAAGAAAATGGTAGGGAAATCACAGCGTAAACCAACTGAACTTAAAATACTTCAAACATAATAGTCATAGAACTCAACTGAGTTTCTAGACGATAGCCATAAAACATACACACTTAAGAGCGTACAGCGGAACGTAACATACTTAAAACAAAAATAGAGAACAACAAACCCGCCTCAGCCACTCATGACGTCCGCCCGTTTATTAACCTGAAATCATTTGAAAAGATTTTGGGCTGAGTACTAGCGAACTCAGTGGGTCATGCATTTTCGCAAATAGTTCATATGAACAAAAGAAGAAAGTCCATGTCATACGGTAAACATAGAAGGTTTTAAAACATAAATCCACTTCCATGAAACAAAAACCTTTTACTTGGGGCCCAATAGCGCATTCCATTGTTACTCTAAGCTTCTGATCTCCGGGACAAACCACACTTCGTGATCACATTAACATAAACCAGGTGAGACTCTGGGACGAACCACACTTCGAGATCAATCTCCGGGCTGGCAACGGGAAGAACCCAGATGCCACATCATATGTCGGTACGCCAGTGGGGATCAATCCATGGCAGTACGGACTCGTGTACACAACCCTTAGTAAGTGTGTTAGACCCACTAAGAGCCACAATTGCTTTATAGAGAGCATTAAACAGATAGAGATGCGCCAAAATATTTTCATGGACATTCAACATTTTTTTTTGAAATATCAGAGCTTAATAACTCAAGATATGTATTCAAAATATAACCCACCTATACCGATGAAAACGTCTACTGGGAGAGATCTACAGATCCTACTATACCGATCATGCTGGCCAGTACCTGGTAACAATACGGAACAACTTTTGGAGTCACATTCCACGAAGGAAGACAACAATACGATCAAAACGGAGGTTTTTGACTTTTCGAACCTATATTTGGCAATATCCGGGTTTTCAAATCAACCCGATGCAGAAGGCAAAATTGTTCAGGGCATTGAAATCTATAAAGGGGTACCTTAAAAACATGCATGCGTGCAAGTTGATACAAAACTTAGCAGCGAAGAAGTATCAAAACATGATGCTTATCCTCAGATCTAGGATAAATCATCTGTAACCGATGCATGAAAATGGAAACATAAGCAATATGCAATTTTAGGAACATAGAATGACAAGCCATGTCAAAAAATGATAACCCGAATATGTATTTCCTTTAGAAACTCAAATGACGAAAAAAATCCCCGTATGTAAAAACACAAAAAACAAGAAAAATTAATCGGTATGCTAGTAGAACACATAGCCCGAAACTCAAAACCTAAAGGGCCCATAGTCAAAAAGTGGCCCGTCGACCACCAAATCGGCGCCCAACCGACGACGACGGCGGCGTGAGCTAGGCGGCGGCGGTTTTGGCCGGTTTGGCCGGCCTCCGGCCATTTCCTCGCCTCGTCCATTTAGAGACCCGAGTTCTACGCTATGCTATCTATGAAAAGACGGAATCAAAACAAGGAAAGGATAAAATTTAAAAACGAAGGCACCGGGAGAGGGAGATCGGTGTGGTGTGGTGGCGGCGGCAAGAATGGCGCCCGCAGCCGAGCCCTCCCGGCTCGATCCCCACTCCTCCAGCGTTTCCGCAGCGTACCTGGAGATGCTCGACTCTTCTGTAAACACAGAGAGATGCTTGAAATGAACGTCTGAAAATGAAGGCCCTAGGCCCCTATTTATAGATTTTCAGAAACTCGCTTGCGCAAGCGCATGTGCAACGCTATTTTAATTAAGAGTGTGCTTGCAATCGCTGGCATCAGCGCTAGCCAAAAAATACTTTAAAAATCTTAACTTGACTTTTTGAAATATGTTTTCAAAAATTTAAGAGCCTACAGGCTCGTATTTAAAAATCCTTCACATTGACTATTCATTTGCAAATTTTGGAAATCATGTGAATATAATGCATATGAAAAACGGATTTAATACGGACGTCAGATCTCGTTCTAGGTCCAAACAAAGTCCAACTTTTTCCAAACTTCACTAAAAAATCTAACGAATATTTTAAAAATATTCTACGAAGAAACGGGTCGTCACATCCCTCCCTCCTTATAAAAATTTCATCCCCGAAATTTACCTGTCTAGGTCTTTGAAGTCGGGACACCAGACTAAAATCTTATTCTCTAATTCCCATGTAGCCTCTTCCTCATCGTTGTTATTCCATAGTACTTTCACAAGGTGAACTTTCTATTTCTCCAAATTTGAACCTTTCGATCAAAGACCTTTATTAGTCTTTTTCCTCATAACTCATATCCTGAGCTAGCACAACTTCATCATAACATGTTTACTGAGACCAAATAGTCGTCATATCCCATAATGATCCTTTCTCATGTTCATTCTCGAACCTCCGATAGAATCACACCTTCCTTCATTCCTTCTTATAACAATTCACATTTATATTTCCATTCACATTGCAATTATTGGGGTAGGAGCATCCTACTACACCTCAAGTCAAGAAAATGATGGGGTATTAGAGAGCCTAGCTCGCCAAAAGGAGTTAGCCGACTAGCTCTGCTCATGAGGTCGTTACTGTCTCGACTACTACATGAGGGCTTTGGCCAAGCGTCCAAGAGGGGTTGACTACTCGCACTCTCCATCAAAAGCAAAAAAGAAAATGGTAGAGAAATCACAGCGTAAACCAACTGAACATAAAATACTTCAAACATAATAGTCATAGAACTCAACTGAGTTTCTAGACGATAGCCATAAAACATACACACTTAAGAGCGTACAGCAGAACGTAACATACTTAAAACAAAAATAGAGAACAACAAACCCGCCTCAGCCGCTCATGCGTCCGCCCGTTTATTAACCTGAAATCATTTGAAAAGATTTTGGGCTGAGTACTAGCGCACTCAGTGGGTCATGCATTTTCGCAAACAGTTCATATAAACAAAACGAAGAAAGTCCATGTCATACGGTAAACATAGAAGGTTATAAAACATAAATCCACTTCCATGAAACCAAAAACCTTTTACTTGGGGCCCATTAGCGCATTCCATTGTTACTCTAAGCTTCTGATCTCCGGGACGAACCACACTTCGAGATCACATTAACATAACCGGTGAGACTCGGGACGAACCACACTTCGAGATCAATCTCGGCCGGCAACGGGTAGAACCGGAAGCCACATCATATGTCGGTACGCCAGTGGGGATCAATCCATGGCAGTACAGACTCGTGTATACAACCCTTAGTAAGTGTGTTAGACCCACTAAGAGCCACAATTACTTTACAGAGAGCATTAAACAGATAGAGATGCGCCAAAATATTTTCATTGACAGTCAGCATTTTTTTTGAAATATCAGAGCTTAATAACTCAAGATATTTACTCAAAATATAACCCACCTATACCGACGAAAACGTCGAGAGATCTACAGATCCAACTATACCGATCATGCTGGCAAGTACCTGATAACAATACGGAACAACTTTTGGAGTCACATTCAACGAAGCAAGACAACAATTCGATCAGAACGGAGATCGAAGTAAAATAGAGGTTTTGACTTTTCGAACCCATATTTGGTAATATCCGGGTTTTCAAATCAACCTGATGCAGAAGGCAAAAATGTTCAGGGCATTGAAATCTATAAAGGGGTACCTTAAAAACATGCATGCGTGTGTTGTCGTTTTTATGTAACACAATCTAAGGTACGCATGTGCACGTAATCAACAAGTAATACCCGGAAGTATTCCGAGATCGAATCCACAGGGATCGCTATATAAGTCACGTTGACAACAACTTTGTTTAATAGGAAAGCAATAAAGGGAAATTAAACAGGCAGTAGCTCTTTAATATAAAACACAACTAAAAACCTATGCTAAGAGAAAGCTACGGCAAGGCGAGGTATAATACCAAACACAACGACGAGAAAAACAGCTGATAGCAAGAAAGAGAAACAGACTTGACCTCTCGATTCCACCCATGCTTTGTACTAATAATGCTACAGTATTATCGTTTCCTCATCGCTATGACATGAACTTCTCTGATTCTTAGTATTTTTCCAAATCTAAGATTATATTCTACAAGGCCACTCAATATATTCTTATATCGAACTGCTCTTAGAATACCTTTACTAATCCATTCATATTTTCCACGCAAGGTAAACACATATTCCTATGCTATTCACACACATAATATTTAAATCATGTTCTTACGTCACTCTCTTGTTTTTCACTCTACAAGAACTTCCCAGAAATCATAGAGCTAAAATCTCACCCATGGTGATCAAGCACAAGCAAGATAAATAATTCCTAAGAGAGCGATAGCAATTTAACAAGATATGCGTAGTAATGAGTTCAACCCAAGAGCATGGGGTTCATCAAGAGATAAAGCCATACAGGTTTAGCTCATAGCGAGCTGTTCAATAAAATTCAGAAAAACTAATAACATAACAAGCTAAAAGGAATCGAGAAAAAGAAAATAGAACTCGTCGCCGGAATCACGTGCTCGTTCTTGGATCGTCGCCTCTTCCGATGGCTTCCTCTCCAAGAGATCACTCCTTTGATTCCTCTCCAGAACAGAAAATTTTGTGTCTCTCTCCTCTCCTGCCCCCAATAGATGATCTTCTCCAACTAATTTGTGTCCTTTTTAATAACATCCTCTGGTTCTTTTTAGGGGTGCAGACTGCGCACCTGCCAGCCCTTCAACCTCTGATTTTTATTCCTTTTTCTGTTGGCTCTGATAGATAACAAATCGCGCGTCCTCTTTATGCTGTCGTGGCCAGCTGCCACGTGGCTGTGGTCCTGCAGATCTCCTCTCAGTCTTCAGCCAAAACCTTCCACACTTCGTCGTTGGTCATCCACCAGCACGGGCTCGTCCACCAGTACGAGCTCGTCTACGTTTATGAACTTGACTTCGCTCCAAACTCGACTTCTATTACGAGCTCAACTTCGCCTTACGATGTCGTCTTTGCTTACGAGGTCAACTTCGCTTACGAGATCGACTTCTCTTACGAGGTCGACTTCTCTTACGAGGTCGACTTCGCTTACGAGGTCGTTGCTCGTCGCCGCTCGTCCATAAATACGAGCTCGTCCATTTACCTATCTAGGTCTTTTAATTCAGGACACCGGACTAACATCTTATTCTCTAATTCCCATGTAGCCTCTTCCTCATCGTTGTTATTCCATAGTACTTTCACAAGGTGAACTTTCGATTTCTCCAAATTTGAACCTTTCGATCAAAGACCTTTATTAGTCTTTTTCCTCATAACTCATATCCTGAGCTAGCACAACTTCTTCATAACATGTTTACTGAGACCAAATAGTCGTCATATCCCATAATGATCCTTGCTCATGTTCACTCTCAATCCTCCGATAGAATCACACCTTCCTTCAATCCATCTCATAACAATTCACAATTCTATTTCCATTCCCATTGCACAGGTATCAACTATGCACATCAACATAGCTTTAAATCAAATAACTTTTCCTATGAATATTCAATACAATCTTTCATCATAAACATTCTTTCAAACTTAGCCATATGGTTTCAATAGTCCCAAACATGGCAACATTTCAAAATTCAATCACCTCATTTCGTACTCCCGATATAACAAATTTTAAAAACTCTTGTCATATGGTGCCATACTTCCAACATAATATTTGAAAATACTTTGAATACTTGTACGCACTTTGAAATAAAAACTTGTTAAAAACTATGTACCTTACTTTAATCATGGCGGTGTAATAGCGAGCTGAGGGTTGTTGTATACGAAACAAACGACATAATTTAACAAAGAGCATCAGGTTTATCTGGACCCTTTCCCTAATACCATTCTTGGTATCAGATAACAAAGCTAGATGTCAGAGCCAGATCAACCGCTCTGATACCATTCTTGGTATCCAATAGCGTAAATACGGGACCAAGAACATCGCTCGATACTATTCTCGTATCGGATAATCGTAAATACGGGGCCAAGAACACCGTGCGATACCATTCATCACACCCCAATTCCCGAGGGAAGGCACGGATGCCGGGGTATGACTAGGGGTTGGAAGTAAGAAACGGGGAAGAATGGGGAAAACCATATATATACATAAGAGGTTCACTTACATGCCAAAAATTGGACAACATCTCCTCTATAAAAAGATAAATCCAAAAAGAAACAGAAACTGAAAATAAGCAAACAAATACATCTTTGCAACATTGGTGTCGGAAAGCTCGGCACGCCACGTTGGTCGTATACAACCGACTACAATCACGGGGGTTCAACAGTCGGACAACCAATAACAATTATTGGGGTAGGAGCATCCTACTACACCTCAAGTCAAGAAAATGATGGGGTATCAGAGAGCCTAGCTCGCCAAAAGGAGTTGGCCGATCAGCTCGGCTCATGAGGTCGTTATTATCTTGACTACTACATGAGGTCTTTGGCCAACGTCCAGGAGGGGCTGAGTACTCGCACTCTTCATCAAAAGCAATAAAGAAAACGGTAGAGACATCACAGCGTAAACCAACTTCAAACATAATAGTCATAGAACTCAACTAAGTTTCTAGACGATAGCCACAAAACACACACACTTAAGAGCGTACACGGAACGTAACATACTAAAAACAAAAATAGAGAACAACCAACCCGCCTCAACCGCTCATCACGTCCGCCCGTTTATTAACCTGAAATCATTTGAAAAGATTTTTGGCTGAGTACTAGCGCACTCAGTGGGTCATGCATTTTGCAAACAGTTTATATAAACAAAACGAAGAAAGTCCATGTCATACGGTAAACATAGAAGGTTTTAAAACATAAATTCATTTCCATGAAACCAAAAACCTTTTACTTGGGGCCCATTAGCGCATTCCATTGTTACTCTAAGCTTCTGATCTCAAGGACGAACCACACTTCGAGATCACATTAACATAAACCAGGTGAGACTCCGGGACGAACCACACTTCGAGATCAATCATCGGGTTGGCAACGGGCAGAACCCAGAAGCCACATCATATGTCGGTACGCCAATGGGGATCAATCCACGGCAGTACGGACTCGTGTACACAACCCTTAGTAAGTGTGTTAGACCCACTAAAAGCCATAATTGCTTTACAGAGAGCATTAAACAGATATAGATGCGACAAAATATTTTCATGGACATTCAGCATTTTGTTTTGAAATATCAGAGCTTAATAACTCAAGATATGTACTCAAAATATAACTCACCTATACCGACGAAAACGTCTACTGGGAGAGATCTACAGATCCAACTATACCGATCATGCTGGCAAGTACCTGGTAACAATACGGAACAACTTTTGGAGTCATATTCCATGAAGCAAGACAACAATGTGATCAAAACGGAGATCGAAGTTAAACGGAGGTTTTTGACTTTTCGAACCCACATTTGGCAATATCCGGGTTTTCAAATCAACTTGATACAGAAGGCAAAAATATTCAGGGCATTGAAATCTATAAAGGGGTACCTTGAAAACATGCATGCGTGCAAGTTGATACAAAACTTAGCAGCGAAGAAGCATCAAAACATGATGCTTATCCTCATATCTAGTATAAACCATCTGTAACCGATGCATGAAAAAGGAAACATAAGCAATATGCAATTTTAGGAACATAGAATGACAAGCCATGTCGAAAAAGGATAACCCGGGCATGTACTTCCTTTAGAAACTCAAAATGATGAAAAACATCCCGGTATGTAAAAACACGAAAAACGAGAAAAATGAATCGGTACGCTAGTAGAACAAATAGCCCGAAACTCAAAACCTAAAGGGCCCATAGCCAAAAAGTGGTCCGTCGGCCACCAAATCGGCGGCCAACCGGCGATGACGGCGTGAGCTAGGCGGCGGTGGTTTTGGCCGATTTGGCCGGCCTCCGGCCATTTCCTCGCCTCGTCCCTTTAGAGACCCGAGTTCTATGCTATGCTATCTATGAAAAGACGGAATCAAAACAAGGAAATGATAAAATTTAAAAACTAAGGCACCAGGGGAGGCTGATCGGCTGTGGTAGGCCGGCAGTAGCGCAATGGCGCCGCCGCCGAGCCCTCCCGGCTCGATCCCCACTCCTCCAGCGTTTCCGGGGCGTACCTGGTGCTGCTCGACTCTTCCGTAAACACAGAGAGATGTTTGAAATGAACGTTTGAAAATGAAGTCCCTAGGCCCCTATTTATAGATTTTCAGAAGCTCGCTTGCGCAAGCGCATGTGCAACGCTGATGCAATTAAGAGTGTGCTTGCACAATCGCTGGCATCAGCGATAGCCGAAAAATACTTTAAAAATCATAACTTGATCATTTGAAATCTGTTTTCAAAAATTTAAGAGCCTACAAGTTCGTATTTAAAAATCCTTCACAATGACTATTCATTTGCAAATTTTGGAAATCATTTGAATATAATGCATATGAAAAACGGATTTATACTGGACGCCGATCTCGTTCTAGGTCCAAACAAAGTCCAACTTTTTCCAAACTTCACCGAAAAATCTAACGAGTATTTTAATAATATTCTACGAAGAAACGGGTCATCACAGGGTAGACTTTCTCCCGAGTATTATGTGATTTAGGGGCAAGCATCAACCTGATGCCGTTGTCCATATTTAACAGATTGGAGATTAGAGAGATCAAGCCTACTACTATTGTTCTTCAGATGGCAGACACATCAGTCACCTATCCAAAGGGGATAGTGGAAGACGTGTTCGTCAAGGTTAGAGATTTCATCTTTCCAATAGACTTTGTGGTCCTTGATATGCCAGAAGATGGAAACACGCCTCTCATCCTAGGGAGACCGTTCTTAGCCACAAGCAGGGCATTAATTGATGTACAGGATGGAGACCTTACCTTCAGGGTCAATGATGAAGAGATGAAAATCTCTATATACGATGCAATGAAGCAACCTTAAGAGAAGATAGTGAAAGACTATCGAGTCATTGAGCAGTTGTCCTCCACCCAACTACAGTCAGCAGACCCTGTTGAGTTTTGCATGCAGAACTCAATTTTCACTTCCTCTAAGCTTGACGAAGCATGTGATGAGATCCTGGAATACCTCGAGGCCATGGAAGAAGTAAAGGCCCTCCCTCAGGAGTCAGTGCCTCACTTAGATGTGAGGAAACCAGTTGGAGGAGAAGACACTACAGTGGCGACAGAAGAGCACACGCCAAAAGTAGAATTGAAAGAATTACCTGACCACCTCCAGTGTGTTTTTCTAGGAGATGATAATACTTGTCCAGTTATAGTCACCTCGGAGTTGACAGAGGAAGAATTAGTTAAGCTTATGGCCGTGCTGAAGCAGTACAAGTCCGCAATTGGGTGGACTATTTTGGATATCAAGGGGGTCAGCCCTTCGATTTGCATGCACCGGATATTGTTAGAGACCGAGTACAAACCAAAGGTGCAACCTAAATGCTAACTGAATCCAGCAATGCAAGAGGTCGTGAGAAATGAGATGCTGAAGCTGTTGGATGAAAGCATGATCTATGCTATATCAGACAGTGAGTGGGTGAGCCCAACTCAAGTGGTATCCAAGAAAGGGGGTGTCACTGTGATTCGAGATGACAAGAACGAGCTTGTGGCAACAAGGCTCGTGATAGGATGGCGAGTTTGTATTGATTATCGTGCATTGAATGCAGCCACAAGGAATGACCATTTTCCCCTGCCCTTTATTGATCAGATGTTGGACAGACTGGCAGGATATGGGTTCTACTGCTTCCTAGATGGATATTCGGGGTACAATCAGATTGCCATCGCCCCAGAGGACCAACACAAGATGACTTTCACTTATCCATATGGAGTATTTGCTTATAGGAGAATGTCGTTTGGATTATGCAATGCACCAGCATTATGGAGGTATTTATGGACAACTTTTTTGTTTTTGGTTCTTCTTTTGACCATTGTCTCCACAATCTGTCCCAAGTGCTACATAGGTGTCAGGAGACAAACTTAGTACTCAACTAGGAGAAGTGCCATTTTATGGTAAAGGAAGGTGTGATGCTGGGCCACAAGGTATCTGCTAAAGGCTTGGAAGTGGACCGAGCCAAGATCGTTGCAATCGAGAAGCTACCTCCTCCCACCAATGTCAAATCTATTAGGAGCTTTCTCGGACACGCCATCTTTTATAGACGTTTTATCAAGGATTTTTCCACGATCATGAAGCCGCTGTGTGGATTGCTAGAAAAGGACACTAAGTTTGTGTTCACCAGTGACTGCATGGGGGCATTTGAGAAACTCAAGCAGGCTCTAATCTCAACCCAAGTTTTGGTCTCACCTGATTGGAGCCAACCTTTCGAGCTTATGTGGGATGCCAGTGACTGGGCGTTGGGAGCTGTACTGGGGCAGAAAAGAGACAAGCTATTCAGAGTCATATACTATGCCAGTAAGACACTTGACTCGGCTCAGATGAACTACAGTACCACAGAGAAGGAGCTACTTGCAGTGGTCTATGCTTTTGACAAGTTTAGACCTTATTTCATGGGCATCCACACTATTGTCCATACCGACCTTGCAGTTGTTCGCTATCTATTTAACAAGAAAGACTCGAAGCCCAAATTAGTGAGATGGATTCTCTTCCTCCAGGAATTTGATATGGGGGTCAAAGACAGGAAAGGCTGTGAGAATGTGGTAGCAGACCACTTATCAAGACTGGAGAAGCCAGTAGAAGTGGAAGATAAGAGAATACGGATCAAAGAGAGCTTCCCAGACTAACACATTCTCAGTATAGTTGATCATACTCCATGGTACGCTGATTTCGTCAATTATCTGGTTATTGGAGTAATGCCCCCTTCTTGCAGTTCACATCATAGGAAGAAATTTCTCCACGACGTGAAATTCTATTATTGGGATGATCCCCACCTTTACCGCCGATGTGTCGATGGCCTGATACGTCTCTGTGTCCCCCAAGGGGAATGGGAGAAGATTATTCATGAGTGCCACAGTTCTTGGAGTGGAGGACATTTTACAGCCGCCAAGACTGCAGCAAAGGTATATCTGAGTGGTTTCTATTGGCCTTCCATCTTTAAGGACTGCCAAACATTTTTGAAGAGCTGCGACAGATGCCAAAGAATGGGAAACGTCACAAAAAAAAGGACTATATGCCTCAAAATAGCATCTTGGAAGTGGAGTTATTTGATGTATGGGGAATTGACTCTATGGGTCCGTTCCCCATGTCTTGTGGATTCACATATATCCTGCTTGCTGTGGAATATGTGTCTCGATGGGTGGAGGCAATTCCCATTGCCACTAGCGACTCCAAGTTAGTAGTTAAATTTCTTCATAAAAATATTCTAACTCGCTTTGGTGTACCTAGGGCCTTGATCAGTGATAGAGGGTCCCATTTCAACAACAAGTGGCTAGGCAATGTCCTAGCCAAATATGGAGTAAAGCATAGGATCACCTCACCATACCATCCACAAGCCAATGGGGAAACTGAGCTTGCAAATCGAGAAATCAAGAGGATGTTGGAGAAATCAGTAGTTCAGCGAAAGGATTGGGCTAAACAGTTGGATGATGCTCCATGGGCTTACAGGACCGCCTATAAAGCCCCTATAGGTTTATCCCCATATCAGCTAGTATTTGGCAAATCTTGCCATCTTCCGGTTGAGTTGGAGCATACAGCCTATTGGGCTACTAGAAAGATAAACATGGATTTTAAGGAGGCCGGGTTGAAAAGGAGCGAACAACTGCTAGAACTAGATGAATGAAGGAACGAAGCCTTCGAGAACTCCCGCATTTACAAAGAAAGAGCAAGGAAGTTCCATGACCTTACAATTCGCCCATAGGGGTTCTCACCGGGTAATGAAGTGCTGCATTACAATGCCCGACTCCGTCTCTTCCCGGGAAAGCTAAAATCAAGATGGTCAGGACCATATACTGTCTACAGGGGACATGCCAATGGGAGCTACGAGCTGCTAGATTACAACGACAACATCTTTCAGGTCAATGGCCAATACCTCAAGTCATAGTTCAAGTCTCACTTCAACCGTGAAGTCAAGGTGACCAACCTTAGTGAACCATGAAGAGAGGTAACGTCGAGCTAGCGACGAAAAATTTAGCACTTGTTAGGAGGTAACCCAATGTGTTTACGTGTTTAAGTTTTTTTTTTCGTTTTTTTAGCTTGTTTTATTTTGAGATTTTGTCTTTTCGTGTCGCTTTAGGTCTTTTTAATGTCCCAAAATATCAAAACATATATAAAAAAAATAAAAAATTGGGTCACGACTAGCAACCTAGCTAGCGGTCGCTAGCCAGGTCACTAGCTGGAGTACATAACGTTTTCTACAAGAATTAGCGACCGCCATAGCGATCTTTAGGGCGGCCGCTAGGTCCGACCCGACCCGAAATCAAGCACCGACCCGCACGTTTTCTTTTGGTTTTTTGAAGCTCCCCCTTTCATTTTTCACGCCCACTCCTTTACACTTTCAACATCATTTCCACTCAAGGTATGCTCATTTTGTTCAAATCTCCTTTGATTTTAGCTGTAAGCATGAATTAGAAGAGTTTGACCAATTATTTTCTTCTTTTTTGTGGGATATTAAGGGAGTATATGAACTAGAACCTATTTTGTTAGATTTTTATGGTTTTTGAGCATGTTTCTTACATTGTTATGTGTATGTGTTCATTTTAGTTGTTTTGTTGGATTAATTCACCTACATTGTGTTATTGGGTAGAAATCACGAAAACCCTAGTTTGTACAGATCACGACTAGCGACCAAGCTAGCAGTCGCTAGTTTGGTCGCTAGCCGAAGTAGCTCGCGACCACCCTAGCAGGCGCTAGGACGGCTGCGAGCCAAACTATAATCCGTTTTATAGTACATTTTGGGCCTATGTGTGTATTCTTTCACTTGTCATGCTATATATGAACCCAATGTTTATGTGGGGGGAAGTATTTTTTAATTCCAAGTTTGGGGGAAAATTATATCGAATTGGGTTCACGTTTGTTTTGATTTTTTTAGAATGGTGTACCTGATCTAACATTTACATATCTTTTAGGTACAATATGCCGCCCTGCATGTCCGAAAATAAAAGAAAGGGGAAGGAGCCGGCTTCATCTTCTCAGCGGAAAACTATTGACCAGTTTCACCCCCATACTTATGGAGTTCAATTACCGAGTCCCACCTCTAGGGACAGATGGAGAAGATTGGTGCAACTGAAGCACCGTCACTGCCGGTTCATGTGTATTGACACATGCCAGGCTATGGGAATAGCCAATGATGTTACTTGGCTTGCCGAGCGATCCGACCTATACTCCATCATCAATGCAAATTACATGCCATACCGGATCCTGACACTGGAATTCCTGTTGATCGTCAATGTCCACAAAACACACGGGTTGCCAGATTACCTAACATTCCGTTGGGAAATGAGCCTCGACGGCTCACAGTTGACGAGCTGAATGACATCATCCACGGCTCTCCCGACGGAGGCTACATTGGTTATATTGAGAGTTCGGCCTTTGAGATGTGGCCTTTATTTATTGATCCAGAACTGGAGAACAATTCGGACTATGATGCCACGAGGGCAAAGGCTAGCTCAATCCGGAATCTAGCATTCGATACTTCCACCGCCTCCTCACTTTCACCATACATGCCCGCACAAATGCCGGCACCTGCCTATCCGAGGACATGAATATAATGATAGGCACTGCAGCTGGTAGAAAAATGCATGCCGGGATGTTCCTCGCGCAGCATTTCCAGATGCAGTCAGAAGTCTCAAAATACGAGGATTTGCATTGGTGCCTTCGTCACCCCTATTGCCGACTACTATGGGGTGCTAATTCGTGAGGACGCAGTCTCCCATGACATTTTCCTGGATAAATCATATTTATATGTCCAGACGTTCCTCAAACGAGACCCTCGACGTTACCTCTGGCTGCTCTACGATAATCACGGCCAATCTATCTTTCGGTTGCCCAACAATGTTCTCACCAACATAATCAAAGATAACGCGGCCAACCCGAACTGGAACATGGGGTCCGAAGCGCACTCTAACTGGGCTCAACATCTCAATGCCAAGGGAGAGATAGAGGAAGATGA
This sequence comes from Salvia rosmarinus, assembly GCA_036937905.1. Classification (NCBI taxonomy): domain Eukaryota; kingdom Viridiplantae; phylum Streptophyta; class Magnoliopsida; order Lamiales; family Lamiaceae; genus Salvia; species Salvia rosmarinus. Next base: position 41,759,152 of record CM072816.1, on the reverse strand, counting down.
AGCGGATGAAGAGGCGGAATATGAGAGATGTGGCGAGCTACACCCACCACCCCACCACGACGACCCCCAGGTCTATGAGCGCCTGGACCGGATTGATGGTCGCCTCGACCACATTGATCAGAACATAAGCTCTCTCATGGCCCAACAGCAGGCCTTCCTTGCCCAAAAGTAGGCCTCCTACGAGTACCAACAGTAGATGATGCAGATAATGAAATAATGGGAGCAATGGCGAGGATTCTATCCTTCGCCGGAGTAGCGGCATATCAGGTAAGGTCTCTCTCCCAACCACATCTTTTCTGCAACCTTATTGCACTACACGTCACAATAAGTTTGGGAGGAGTTGTGTAGTTGGTTGTTAGGCCCTTTTTTATGTTTTTGCTTAGTCTTGCTAATTGTTATGTTTTGGGCATTTGTGTCTTTAGTTTTCGTTGTCGTGTCTGTTGTTCAACGAGCTTAAGTGAAAAGTGTTACCTATGTAGCCAATGATGTTAGAAATTTTTGATAATAAAACGTTGATGGTGCACATGATGTGTTACAAAACGACGCATATATAACTTGTGATTGCTTATCCTATTGTTTTTCACCATTTGTCTGAGCTGTGAGACTTGAGTTTCACTGTATATTAACTACATGTTACAGTTTCTTTTAAATGTGTGATACCATGCATGTAATTATCTTCAAGAACTTGCCGTATTTTCTGTGTCGAGACTGTAATATGTGTTTTGAATCTTGAAATGATAAAAGGTCATCTTTGTGAACCACGAATTTACCCATACACTAACCCAATAATATACCATTTGTCACCTACTTTGAGCCTTTATTAGACCTTATTATTTGTTAACCGGATGATAAGAGGTGAGGATGGGTATGAGAATCAAAGGGTGAAATGATTTGATGTATTATGTCGGGTTTAAAGCTCGTGAATTACCTCTGCGGAAAATAAACGACCCTATAAGCTCTATTAAAAAAATGATATGAATAAAGTGAGCATAAAGGGATAGTTAATGAAAGTATAGGTATCACGAATTTGAATGACTGTTGATTTAGCAAATTGGAAAAAGGGAAATGGACAAAGTCCATATGCATTGAAAAATATAAATGGGGGTACTCGGAGTCGCATTTGAATCACTTAGCCATATATCACCTTACCCTAACCAATGTGCCTACATTACAACCCGTGAAAGACATTTTTTATCCTAATTTGAACATGTTTGGCGTAGTGGAGATATTAGAGAAATGGCAAGCTTATGGTAAGATTTTGCATGACATTGATCTTTGAGTGTATACACGTCCTGGATTTTCTTCTGAGCTTGAGTGTACACTATATTATACACATGTCTTTGAGAGGGTTGAATTGAATAGGATTTTGCTTTCAATTGTTGTACATTGTCGAGTTGACTAATATCGTCATGTGTACTGTTGTTTTTAAACTTTGAAAGATTTCTAAGTCCTGTTATAGCTACCGTCTGTGCTAATGCTCGTTGATCTTTTGTTGAGTCTTTATTTTTGTTTGAGGACAAACAATGTTTTAAGTTTTAGGGTTTCATAAAAGCACTTTTTACTAGTTTAATAATGATATATTATGATGAATTTAGATCAGTTTAAGTGCGTTTATATAGTTGATATTATGTTTTTACCATTTTGAGAAGATACTGCTCTTGGCGTTCCTTTTTGGTGTTTTATAAGCTTTTCAGGTGATAATCGATGCACAAGGCAAAGAAGTAACCAAAGATAAAAAGGATCAGGAGGCTAGCGACCACCCTAGCGGTTGCTAGCCTGGCCACAAGCTCCTCCCAGAAGTCTCTGTATTGAGGCTAGCGACCACCCTAGCAGTCGCTAGCCTGGCTGCTAGCTCCTCCCAAAAGTGTATGTATCATAGCTAGAGACCGACCTAGTGATCGCTAGGCCGGCTGCTAGGCACCGTGGCCTGACAAGAATTAGGGCTTCGGCTCATCATCTATAAATACCCTGGACCATCCATTGGCGTCTCTATCTCGTTTTTAACCGATTTTTCACTCATATTCTTCAGTTTTTATTCTAGCTTCAGATTTTTACTCTTCCAGACTTTAGTTTTTATCAATTCTATTTTCCGTTCATGCATTGTAATCGGTATTGGAGCAATTCATCCTAAGGATTTCAGATTTTCAACTTTCTACTTCGGTTTGGATTCAAACCCCACAATTGTTCTTCAGATACTCCATTACGGGTTTTATCAATACAATTTCCTATTTTTATTTTAATTTCTTCTTTTATTTCAATTTCTATGTCTAGCTAATTTCATATTCTAATCCTAGGGTTTGTATGATTTTATCCTAAGTGTGGTAGTTTCTGCTATTTACCTTCCAATCATCGATTTGTGATTCATGGATCTTAATCTTATGTGTTAATTTCTGATCAACTTTAATGCATATCTAGTTGCCAATTGAATACTTAATAGTTTAATTGTCAATCAATCTTGAATGCACAATACGGGTAAGACTTGAGTCGTATCTGAGATAGGAACATCCGTAGGAAGTATATTCTTGTGATCTATTTGGAGTTACTAATTTTCACCTTGAGACGTAACAGTAATAAGTAAATTAGTAATCCACAACCATTATTGTCGTAACTGAAATTGATGGTTACTTCTGTGATCTTTCATCTTTGACTGGATTAAAAAATTGGTTAATAGGAAGCAGGATAAGTACACGCTTTGGGTAGCATTATTACATCCATAGGGTTAGTCTTTTTGTCTATTTGATTTTTATTATTATTTTTATTCGTCTTGATTCTCTTGACTTTGAATTATTTATTTAAAGTCCCAAAACTCTTTCAACCAAATTGTTTGTTTAGATAATAATAAAGAATTAATTAGTTAGCTTCTATATTTTCGCGTTACAATCCCTGTGGATACGATACTCGACTTACCTATCTACTAGCATGTTTTCGTGTTAGAAAATAGGCTGATCAAGTTGGTCCACCAACGTTAAAAAAGGGTAATGATCGGATCTGACTTAGTAACTGACTAACTCGGATTGTGTACACATGTGACTGTGTGTTAAGATTAGCTACTGCGACCAGTCACGGCGACTATGTGTAGGTGGCCACCTCCATAGTTCGCAAATGAATGAATGAATGATTAGATATGGAACAACATGGATGAAATGGTCCGGCCGGACACTTTTTAGAAAATGATAAAATATTTAATATGCATGAGTCTTTTCAAATAAAATCCTCATGCGCTATTGTGGGCAGTTCAATGACTTTACAAGAAAATATTTTCGGCAATGAGTCCACTGAGTACTTTTGTACTTAGCCCTGCATCTCGTTTTTGATGTGCAGGTTGAGCAGGGATTGACGATGAGTGCGATGTGGTGCAGAGTGGCAGGTGTTTTGTTGCTATAATAGAAAGGTTTCTAGAACCTTGGGCATGTATCGTCATATGCATGTCCACACGTTTATTGGTACTAAACTCTGATACTGTTTTGGTGTCTTTTGATTATAACTGCTATTCATTATCGTATTGAACTTGAGGTCGTACATCGTTCCTTGAATTGCGCCCTGATTGGGTTACATTTGAATATTGAACCTTTTGACAAGTTCTTCTATGAATTGGTTGGTATTGAAATAGTTTATTCCTTTCAGTTCATGCATTTTATGAGTAGTTAAGTGGTTAATTGTATTGATTAGTTATGTATATATCCGCTGCATTATCATACCAGTGACAATCCATTTGATCCGTAGTTCCTTGAGAAGTCGGGTCGTCACAATCCCGGATGTCTTTTCTCCAATATTGAGTGAGATCAATCCATGGAGAATACTGCAAAACTTCACCTCTTATATCTTTCTATGTGATTTTCGAAAATCACAATAAGCATGGGATCAATCTGATTTTCTCTCACCTTATAATTATAACGCATTCCTGGAATCTTATTTAGATAGGATCCTTGCATATCTAATAAATACAATAATTATCTTTAATCCATGAAGATAATTCATATCTAGAAAAATTATTTTTTGATATCAGATAATATCTATCTAGATATAGGAGATGTATTAAAATAATACATAAATCAGAATAGAGTCCCACTAGGACTCTATATAGAGGAGGATAAAAAATTCAGCAGTAAAGACCTTGATGGGCCAGCCCAGGGATCAAATGCAAGGAATAAAGATGGACCTAAAATGAATTAATTATCTTATGTTCAGCCCAGAACATAAATTAATTTATAAACATTTATTCATTCCACTAGAGAACAAATGCTGACTTACCCCTTTATTACCGAAGTTGAGTCGGGCCTGCACTTAGACTTACGAATTCCCGTATTTAAGATACCGCACGTCCATTTATTTATAGCACTCTGACTGCTTACAATAATTAATCTCTTTAATTTCTTAAGTCGTACGACTCAACCTTATTATCGTACTTGAGCTAATTCAACCTACAGGGTTTAGGACAATAAACTTTTTGAGCTCTTTAAGGGGACATCATCATCCTAAATGGATACAATGACTCGATACAAGTAACTAGCATGACATACAAGCACTGCCAGCACCCAAGATATGGATAATCTTGGGTTATCTCATGTAACCCTCACCCATTACAAGTCAAAGTGATGGTCAGTAATCATACTCACCTAAAACCTTATCGAGGTTTAGATCAATATAAAGTCATCAAGATCTAGGTTCTTCATTGCGGTCAGATAGAAGAACTCATCTCAATGTGATCCATCAATATGTTAAGACGTACTAGCATAGACAAACAACCAAGTCAAGTCACTTCTTATCTATACTGCAGCCTATACCAACAACTCATCCTCAAGTTGTATCAGTTGTGATCTTTTATATCTCAACTAGCTTGACCAATCATACAGACTTATGTGATCTTCTACACACTGTATAATCTAACTTTTGTATGAGATAAAGGGACAACATATGCAATCAAGTAAACAATTCAGACAAGAGATTGTAATAGTGGTAACAGGAAACATTGTATACAAACTCAACCATTCTACTTTCAGTATACTAATCCAACAAGTACTAGTTACATTCAGTGGGTACATGCCAAAAAATTAAAAGATGCTCTTAGAGCTATACGTTGACTTGCCACATCTTAAGCAAAAACACTTGGATTTTAGTGAAATAACTTGTGCATGCTAAAACATATAAAATTTACTTTCATGCTCATAAATGATTGATGCAACATCTTAAAATGAATCTATATCGATAATATCTTACTGTGTCTGTCTCGTAGGACACTCGTTCACAACAATACCATATCTACGTACTTTGTGTTGAGAAGTAGGCCTCATTCTCAAATACTATGACCGGCCAACTGACGCTAGTTCACGATCACAAATGTGTACATAAACCCTTACTGGCAGCTCATCCAGCATAAGGTTGATATTTCAATTCTCTCGTAGATTGACAAGATGCATCATATTATAAAAACTTGGTAAGTCACACTTTTTTTCAACAACATGCATATCAAGCATATCAAATAAACAATAATCTTTTAGCTCGAACAATATTTTAGTTAAGAAATGTCCACCTGAATGTCCCTTTACTCAAAGGAACTAAACCTTCACTTCTTCCCACTCTTTACTGCTCCGCTTGATCTTTTTAATAAAAAAGGAATATCTATAAGTGCGGGAAGAAAAATAAACATAGAAGGAGGTTTATCTCAACACTCCATTATTATAAGTCCTCGAGGACTTCCACTTCTAATCTATAGGGCTATTTGCATCTGCTAATTATCCAAATTATGATTTAACTTAGATAAACTCATATCTTATCATCAAAAATCATGTGTTAACTATTCACACATATTCTTATCACATTCACAATCATACAAGACATCCAAGTGCTATATCAAGTAATAGTTAACAATATTTTCAAATAATCACAATTCAATTCTCAAGCATATCATATTCATCAAAAATTGATGATTCATTTATCGAAATAATAATAAACCAAGTTTAGATAAGACTTGGAAAATCTTTTAAGCTTGGAAATAAATCAAGATAATATCTTTATAAGTTCAAAACAAAGTTTAGAACATGAATTCAAGCTCAAATTAATCAAGAAAAATCAAAATCCATTTGTTTATTGCTCTTCATATTTTCGGCGTTTTGGGGAAAATAGTTTAGTATTCCAATTAACTTCAACTTATCTTGCAATCATGTTCAATACACATCATAGACCACATATATACATTTGTTCTCAACATATAAATCAGGACTCATATGAAATCCCCAAATCAAGGATAAACTAACCTTTTTCATTTTTCACAATCGTACTCCGAAAAATCCAATTAAATCATACTAAGCTTTATTCATATCATAGATCTCAAATATCAAGTCAATTTGAACAAATAAAATCAAAAATCAAACATTACACAAGCCTTAGTTTTCAGTCACTTCTTGATTTCACCTAGGGTTTGATTTTCTTTCGATTTCTTGCTCAAAACACGTTCAAATACATTCAATTACACTTATATGATCTCAATTTAAACAAATCAACACAAAAATCTCGAGATCCAAGCTAGGGTTCATCACTTTTTCACAAATTCATCAAGAACACTAATTGATTCAAAAATCAAGCATGAATTAACTCCTAGACGATAGATCTATCACATAATGAAGCAATTATCGAACAAAACAAGCTCTTGATGAAGAACCCAAAATGGATTTTTCAAGCCACAATGTGTTCTAGACCTAGGAGTTACCTTTATTTGAAGTTGGATTGAAGATTAAACGGAGAAATCATTCTTATGGAGCTTGAAAGTAAGAACAATGGTGGTGTGTGTGACTGTATGTGTTTTTGTCCATTTAGGGATAGAAGAGAGAGAGAGAGAAGATCATGAATAGTGTGGTGTGCTAAAGAAGTTTTTCTATAACTAAGTGATACTTTAGGATAAACAGATAAACCATATCTTGTAAATTATTTTTTTTCAAACGACCTTTTTATCCTTTCATTTGTGTTCTTTACTACCCAATAATGGGTTTCACAGGAACTATTCAAAATCTTTTAAAGAAGGTGAGAGTTTTAAAATAACTTCAGTCTAATCAAATAAAATTGAATTAAAGAAATACCAAGGGGGGTAATCACTTGTATATATATATATATATAGGGGTAGGGTGTGTTTTTTCGGGTTACACATTAAACCACATAAAGAAAATAGAAAATACCTAATAGAGCTCACACAAAACTCTTTTGATGGAGAAAACATGGACGGAGCTTTCTTCTCCTCTGAAATTCACAGCAGTATTTGTACAGATTTTTTTTAATGGGATATTAGGATATATTATTTGGCTCTTAAAGATGGGTATAGAATTTGTTATCGGCTATAGGAGTAAGAAAACAGAAAGCTTAGAAACTCGTAGTTGTTTGAGAATGCAAGGATTTTATTGATTTCTCTCCGGGTTGTCCTCAATGAGGTAATATAATGCCTATATATAGGCAAAAACAAGTATTACAATAAATAAATAATGGTGTTATTCACCACTATTCTAAAAAGAGACTATCTACCAAACTAAAGAAGAAACGTTACGCCACATATCATTTCTTACTTTAATGCTATCTATTATTGATCACATTAATGTTGTCTATTATTGATCACATTAATGCTATCTATTATTGATCACATGTCATTCTATACGTGTAAAAGAAAAACAGAAAAAGGAAGAAAATTAAAAGAAGAATAGTTACAAATTAATAATTGTCATAAATCTGTCTATCAGAAATCTCTATTAGTTTCTGGAATTGTGTTGCAGCTTTGAGAATCATCAATGTCTTCTTCTTCTTTATCTGTATTGATGATAGCATTTTCTTCATCTGTAAGGCTATCACCTTCACCGCTGAAAGGAAGGAACATATTACAATTTGGTGTTACCCATATTTGTAAATAATGTCCTTTAGCAGCAAGTTTGTACTTCATCCATAATTCAATTTTAGGGATATTTTCAAACTTATGAAATATGTTAATTTGTTCTTCAGAATACTGAAATGAAAAATGATCTGGTTCCCTCTTTTTAAATTTGGTTTGAAGATATCGTCCAGAATATTCAATGTCTGTCAAGTAAATTCTTTTTCTGGCCGGATGATAACTGTGTGATGTAGCTTCTAGAAGAGAAGCTAAAATTTTGCTGTAAACCTTTGGTTTGGAAGATAAGGATGACATATTGTTAGTTGTTCAATAAAAAATTTCTCCCATTTTATTCATTAGGTCTTCTGTTTTTTCTGTAAGACTGAATTCCATGAAATCAATCATATCATTGTGGTAAAAATTGATTATCATTTCATCTGGCATGTCGGTCATGTTTAAATCAATTTGTAGAAGCAGAAGGCCAGGAACTCTGATATGTTCATCTGTTAAGATTTCTTCTTTCTGTATAAATTTATAAACATCAGGCATTTGTATAATTTTTACGCCTTTGTATTTTAACTCATTAAAATAAATTTCAACAAGTTTATTTTGTAAACTAACAAGGATTTGAGGAAATCCCTGTAAAATCTTTGTAGAAATAATCTCCTTAAGGTCAGGAACAATCTCCAGGACTGGTTCCATTGTCTATCTCCAAGGAATATCAAAAATTCTAGTTTTAAAATTTTCAAAACTTCTTGGAGGTGGAACATACTGTTTTTGTTTTCAAAAATCAATTTTTGATTCAACTTTGTAACAGTTGATTCTTTGACCGAGATCGTCTAATCTTTGAAATTACAATCATTTTGTAAACTTTTTAATTGATTGTTTAGATCAGAAGTTTTCTTTTGAAATTCACAAGTTGTGATTCATAATTTTTTAGCAAAGATGACTGATGTTGAATCACACCACTTGGGTTTTCTTGTGCAATCTGAGCAAAACTTTTGACTTCCTACGGTTCAATAAAATTCACAGTAAACAAAGGCTTCTCTAGCATTTGATAATGCTTTTAAAATCAGTAATAACATTTCAAAGAGGTTTAGGACAATTAATATATTTTCGAACAGTATTAAAGTTATGAAAAACTTCAATTTTTGTTCCTCTGAAAATAACATAATGTGTAAACTTCTTTTGAGATTGCTCTGGTTTTTGATTTTGTTCAGAAAAGTAAAATGCCAAAGCATATAAAACTTGGACTTTAAAAATTGTAGCTTTTGGCAATGTCTGAATATGTTATAGATTATCAAGGATAACATGTTGTCTCTGTGTAACCTTTGTAATTGCTCTAAACTGCATAACATGATTTGACCATTTTTGTAAAGTTACCGTTCCATATTGAACTTCATCTTTGTAATATTTGGTTTCTCTTATTTTGGAGAACTGTGTAACACTTTTGCTTTCCTCGTCTGAAGAAATATCCATTGGATAATTTCTCTCAGAACCTGAACTGTATAATTTTTCTTCCCTTCGTGTCTAAGAGACTTCGGGCTGTGTAATTTTATGATTTCCTTTTGAAGGCTTTATAATTTTTCTATCCATTTCCTGCATAAAAAAGACGATTTATCTTTCTAGATAATAGACCAACAATATTATTATCTTTACATTTTATATGTCAAATTTTACTCTATAATTATTTCCTTGAATTATTTGTTGTAAATTTATCCATCTTGTCTTATTAACTTTTTTACTATTAGCATTATTAATAAATTTTACAATAGCTTCACAATCTGTTCTGACAGTGAACTCATTTTTAACCAAATTTTAAATTTTTCTAAAGAATTTATTAATGCATGTATTTCATAATCTAAAGATGTCCAATTGAAACCTAATTTATTAAAGTTTCCACTAGCATAAGGAGCTATTCTTTCTTCATTTTTTGGACAAAATTTATGGGGGTTACAAATTAATACTGCTCCCCATCCTTCTTTGCATCCATCACATTGAATAATTATATAACTATCACTTGTAGATAATTCTAAAGGTTTAATATTTTTTATTTCATTTTTAATTTTTTGTATAAGTTTTTCATCTTCTATATTAAAATGTCGTTGACCATTTTTAGTAGTTTTACTATATAACGGACCAACTAATTTACTAAAATTTGGAACAAACTTTCTAGCATAATTTACTAGTCCTAAAAATGATTGTATTTATTTTAAATTTGTTAATTTATTCGGAAATTCTAAAATTTTAGTAGCAATATGGGTTGTAATTCTATTTTTCCATTTCCAATTTCTAATCCTAAAAATGAAAATTTTCTTTTAAATAATTTCATTTTCCTTTTACTGACTACTATACCATTCTTTTCAATTTCCTTAAATATAATATTTAAATGTTCTTCATGTTCTTTTAAATTATTACTTGCTACAAGAATATCATCAATATATACTAGACAAAATTTATATTTTAAAATATACTATCCGTAAATCTTTGAAAGATAGCAAGCGTATTTTTAACCCAAAACTTAATACATTCCATTCAAATTGTCCTTCTCGACAAGTAAAAGCAGTTCATGGTTTAAACCATTCTTCTAATTTTAACTGATTATGTCCACTTTTTAAATCAAATTTACTAAATATCTTTTTATTTTGTATAAGTGCTACCAAAATTTCTTTATTTGGTATATTATAAGCATCATCTTCACAGTTATCATTTAATCTTTTATAATTATATATTATACTAGGTTTTCCTCTTTTTATTTCCGAATGATTTCTAACTATAAAAACTGTAGATCTATGAGGACTTTTTGAATGTCTAATTAATCTTTGTTTTAGTATTTCATTAATTTGTTTTCTGAACTCTTCTACATCTTCTACACTATACTCTCCATTTTTTGTTCTAATTGTAATTTCAGGTAACTTTATTTTTATTTTACAAACATAATTTACTCTTGCCTTTATAATATCTTCTCCTATTAATCCTAATTTTTCTAATCTTAATATTATATGATAATTTTTACTTGTGGTAATATCATGCCCTTTTTCTAATTCTTGTGAAATAAATTGTGAGAATAATTTTATAGTTTCATTTTCAATGAAATTATTTTGCTTATTTTGTATTTGTTTTAAAAAAATCTAATTCTCCTAGTCCACCACGCTTTCGGGCAAACTCTGATGTATGTGTATATCTATGTGTTCGAAAACTATAAACTTGTTTACTTAAGGTAATAAAGTTTTTAGCAATGGTCAAGTTACCATTTAAACTAGTAATAAAATTTAGTCCTAATAAGAAATCTTTAGAATTTGTTTCTTTTGGGTTTATTATTACCTGAGGTAAATCATATTTTAAACTATAATTACCAACAAAATTTAAAAATTGTATTTCAGTTGGTTCTAAACGGTGTGTAATTTTCATGATTCTATTTTCGACTGTTCTAGTTTCCATTTTATAATTTAATAATTATGAAATTTAGGATTTACTAAACTATATCCTATTAAACTTTTAGTACTTCCAGTATCTAATATAGCATTTAAATCTTCATAATTTTCATTATCTATCCATAGTCTACATTGAATATTTATTAGAGTTGTTGTTGCTGGGTTTTTTGTATTATTACTATTATTTATTAATATTTTTTCTTCTTCCTCTATTTGTTTTGCCATTTGATTTAATTCAATATTTTCAAATTTTTTATAATCATTTAATATATATTCTATAACTTCTATCCTTTTTTGGAGCTCATCATATTTATTTTTTAATTTTAAATATTTATGATTATATAGTTCTAACATTACTTCATGTTTTTCCAATTTTTCTTTATAAATATCAATATTTTTATTTTCTTCAATTGTAGCCTTTCCTTTTAATTCAGTTTTTATTCCAAATAGTCTTTCTAAATATAAGAACCATATTTCTTCAAAACATTTATTACATTGGTATCTTCTTGTAATTTCAGGATATAATTTACAATTAATACATGGAATATGGTTATTTCCTTTTTCTTTAATCCAATAAAGTAAACAATTATTTAGTGTATTCATATATGTATATGTTGCTACTATAGGATCTATTTCTTTTTCTTTTTCATATTCTGTATAAATACTATAGATTGATTCATTATCAGAGTCTTCTGAGTTTATAACTTCTATATTATATTCTCCTATTTCTTCTATTAAATTTGTTCTTTCATAATTTTTATTTTTATTAGGACATTTATTAACTAAGTGTTTTTCTGAATCACATATAAAACATCTACACTTTCTTTTGTAAGGTTTCTTAACATATCTATTTCTATCTTTATTCTTATTATATTTATAAGTAGTACTTTTTCTAATACCTTTTTATATAGTTTTTTGTAATATCCATAAGCTTGAGGTGTATAAATAGCAGTTTTACAAAATGCTCATGCTTGTCTTTTTATTTGTTCTTTTATTACTGCATCTTTACATCTATCTTCCAAATATTTAAATGTAAAAGTTATTCTTGGTCCTATTCCTAAATTCGGAGTAGTCACATCCCAATCTTCATGTATTTGTTTTCCTAAGTCTCCTGGAAGTTTTATAAAATATATATTACATAATTCATCTTCCATTGCTCTACCAGTTTGTGATAATAATCTAACAAAGTCATTTGTAAATTCTCTTATATATTTAAAATCTGAAATACTTAATTGTTCTAAATTCTTATTGCTGTGTCTTGCAAAAATGTGTTATCTTTTGCTGGATCAACACCTATTATTAATAATCTTATTGCACTTGTAAAATTATAAGGATTATCTCCTAATATTTTTAATTGATTTATTTCATCAGGAGCTTGAGATTTTTTACTTTGCCATAATCCTAAGGCTGTTGGACCTAAAGTTGTTTCTAAATAAGAAAACATATCCATATATCCTCTTTTTTCTTTTTCCCAATTTCTTACTACCGTTTGTTCTCAAACTAAAACTTCATCTCCCATAATTGCTAGCTTTGTTCTTCTATATATAACATATCTCAACTATATAATTTTTCTATTGGAGCTCGTTTATCTTTTCAAATTATTTGGGATTCTCCTTGATATTGGGCTTGGGTTGATGTCCAATTTTGTCTACCTTGTCCTGTTGTACTATCATTTCCTTTTTGTATAAATTCTGGTTTATGTCTTTTATTACTAGGAGTCATAGAAACGTCCATAAAATTAGTTTCTCTATTATTATTTTTATAGAAATCACTAATCATGATTTTTCCTTGTTCAATTTCTGAAACTAATGGTAAGTTAAAATATTTTTCTAATTCTTTATAAGCTTGATTAGAGTCCATTCCTAATTTTGTAATACATTCTATTAACATATATCATCAACTTGATCTTGTAAATTTATTTCAGTAAATTTTTTTATTAATTATTTCATATATTGTTTTTTTGTTTCTTAAAATTTGAATCCTGTTTCAAATTCTATATTACTTTATAAATTATTCTCATAATCTTCTTTATTAAATTGATAATATCCTATCATTTCTGTTTCAGTTAATTCTAATGTGTCTATTTCTTCATAATCTGTATCATAAATTGGTTATGTATCATAATATTCATTATTAAGCTATAGTTTACTTCCATATCATCATCATCTTCACTTTCCTCGTTTTTATTGTTTCTTTTTACAATATTTGTAAATCTTAAATTGACTAGTCCATTATTATCATAAATGATACTTTTTTGTGGAACCAGAACTTTATTAGATTTCTTTTTTAAATCTTCTAAATTCCATTCTAATCCTGCTAATTCAGTAGGATCAATTTTTTGTGGTTCTATCATTTTAATTCCTTTTGAAGCAATAACTTTTATCATTTTTTCAATATTAACTTTATATTTCATACTTGAAGATGTACTCATTTTTCCTAATACTCCAATGCTTATTACTAAATTATTTTCTTCGTAATTTGTATATCATTTAGTTTGTATTGCAATTTTTATTTTACTTATATCTCTTATATATTTTAAAATATTAGGGGCACAATAAAATAATGTTGAATTCTTGTTTAAATCTACTTTCATTCCTGATATAATAACTCTTTTAACATCTTGTTGCCATGATTGGTCTGTAATTAATACTAAATCTTTTGTTCCTACCTCTTGTCTTCCAAATGCTTTTATTCCTATTATTATTAATCTTATATGTGAAAATAGTTGATTACTTTTAATTAATTTTTTTATAGTTTCTGGTGATAGTAAACCTATAAATTATGTTGTACCATCAATTACTCTAGTACTTACTTCTCTACTTCCTTTAATAAAACTTGTGTTTATATTTATTATTCCTGCTTGATATAAAACTCTTGGTTGTAAAATATCAAAACTATGATTATTGTAAATTTCTATCAACATCTATTTCTTCTTCTAACTGTATAGTATGTTGAGAACTATTGCTTCCAGATCATCTTCTAGAATTTCAAATTCGATGTAAAAATGTATCTGAAGTAATAATTTCATTTATATTACTTGTAGAATTTCTCCCTTGCTGTATAGTTTGTGAATGTCCAGAAATGGTCTAAAATTATTCATTTTTTAGGTTTCCAATAATTGTATATTGTAGGGGTTATTTTTCTAGGTCTTTCTTGTGAACCTAAGCTTAAATTATTTATAGCTTGTGTAATATTATCTATATCTTGTCTATTGGTCTATTATTTATTCTTTTTTTTAATTTATTAAAAGTTTCACTGACTTGTAATTCAGTTTTTCCTAATAATTTTTTAGTTTCTAATTCAATTTTCTTTGGTTTTAAATTTTCTATTAAGTAACTTAACTGATTAATTTCATATTTACTAGGCAAATTTTTATTAACTGTTTAATTTATGAGATGATTTGATTATTTTGTTCTTTAATATAGTCAAAATTTTCACTAACATGTTTAATTAATTTATTCTTTTCTTGATTACTTTGTATTATTTCTTTAAGTGAGTTATAATTATCATTTTTATTCTTTTCTACATTACGGTTTAAATTTATAATTAAATTTGTAATACTATTTAAATGATTATTTTCTGAATGTAATATGTGTTTAAATTTTCGCTCAAATTGACAAATAAAATTATGATTATCACAAGATATTTTACGCTTATCTTTAAGATTTTCTGGGTCTGAAAAATCAGATTGAACAAAAGAGTTTTGATCTATGATTGAAAAATTTCTTACCCTAAAGCTTCAAACAAATCTGTATACCATCCTTAGTCTTATGATTAAACATATCCCATTTTTATTTTAAAAACAACATAATAAAACAACATAGTATACATATATATGGTTTAAGAGTTTCTCAAAATCAACTGTAACAGCCCACTATTCCTAAGGACGGATTAACAGGGACTATTACTTGGAACGAGAATTAAGAAGCTTAGAAAGAAAATGGGATATCGAATTGTGAGACATATACCAAGAATACTTCTAAAACTTCAAAGCATTTGAGATTAAGCAAACATAATTTACATACGAGAGACTAGACCATCAGACCTTTAACGAAGGGTTCAACTGATCTGAAGGAATTTAGTTCTCTACTCAAAATATAACTTAGTGTTCTTGCAGCGGAAAACATGTGAAGTACACATATGAAGATGTGCACTCAAGGTTCTACTATCAGCGATAAAAGTTTCCTACTGCTCAACACTGCTCCATCGCATCACCAGCTCAACCTGCACATTTAAAAACAAACATGTCGGGCTGAGTACAAAGACTCAATGGGCTTATGCCAAAAACATTTATCATAACTTTGAATTATACTGCTCCATCAAGACGCACACGAGGTTTTATTTGAAATGCTCGTGCTTACTAAATATTTTTCGTCATTTTCCATAAACTTTGTCGGCGGACATATTTTCTGTCTGTATGATCCATATCCCATCTCATATAACTCATCTTGCGCCGTAGAAGGAGGCTCCTTCCACGACGCCGTAACCGGCCGAACAAACCTTTCAAAGACACGGTCACCGTGGCGGGTGAGCAAACCTTTCGGCAAGTGCATTACCTTAGTGTACACGTTAATCCTTGCTAGAATTCTCCTCTAGCATAGGATCCGAATTGATTAAACTTCGTTGGCAAACAACACTGATAGGATCCATACATAAAACATAAACATTTTGGACAGGTAATTAAATAATAGCATTTCATCATCATTTCTCAAAAGAAAGCATCGTAAATAAAACATTTATCATTTTATTTTATCCTTGAGGAGAAAAAGCCCACCTGGTATATTTGCTTCTCAAAACGATTTCCTTCTCACTTCAACGTTCACTTTCGCGCTCCACCTTTACGTAAGAAACTAATTTAGTACGTGAAGTATTTGTTTTTGGAAATTGTCAAGATCTAAAATAACTCGATAACTTTTGAATCTTATTAAGACTTATTAACTAAATATGAATCTTCTAAAGACTTCGTATCCATTAACCAAATTAGTACGTATTTTCATCGAATATTCTAACTTATAGCTTCTCATTTTTAAATGCGACGAAACCTTGCTTCGGAGAACATACTCATAATTTATGTCAATCGTTGACTCATATTAACATTTTTCGATAAAAATATTTCAATTACGAAGTCGACTCTTATAAATGAGATATTCTTATATCTCTAATGCGTCTTACACGTCTTAGTGTATCTATTCAACGAAACTCATATTTATACTAGGCGTAAAATATAACTCTACTCACGCACTAACATACTTCACACATTCATACATTAACTAAGTCATTTTTACTTCAAAACATTTATTTCTCAACATTCATAATTAGAACTATTAACTTACATATATATACTCAAATTCTAATGTATTACTAATCATATTCCACAAGTCTCGATTTTTCACCTTACAACCAATCATGTCCAATTGCACACATATAAATGAAATTAACTTGAGCATAACACTTTATATTGCAAAACCTTACGTCACTTAACAAAAGGTTTCGACGTAAAAATATTATACCTCGTTTTAAAAATCACATAAATTCATAGTATGTCTTAAACATATTTTTGGGACTAAATATGTGATTACACTTAATAAAATAAATTTGAAACTTTAACTTTCCATTCTTAAGGTTTTCGGCCCTTTTGACAAAAATTTCAAAATTTATGCATAAATTTCTAAAAATTCACATAACACACTATATTAACATAGGATCAATAATATCAAATAACATTAGACATAGAAAATTTTGACATCATAACTCTTCACTTTATAGTTCTCGAAAAAAAATTAAATTAAATAAAAATTTTGAAAAATTCTAATTAATTCATACAACACACTATCTTCATCATACATCAATAATATACCATAATGTCCATCATACACAAATCAAACATCAATATATCATACCTTATAGTTTTCAAAAAATTGGAACATCAACTAAATAATTTTCAAAAATTCTAATTAATTCACACAACACATTATTATCATCATACATCAATAATATGCCATAGTATCCATTATAAAAAATCACACATCAATATATCATATCCTATAGTTTTCAAAAATTTCATGAAATAATATCCAATATTTTCCAAAATTTATGAATTAATTCATACATGCTTAAACATTACTAACTATCATCAATCCATGCTCAAAACAACAATCAAAATTCATTTCCATCAACATATGATTTTTGAAATAATAATAAAAATTTAAACATGCTCAACTTTGCATTAAATTCATAATACATGCTTACAATCATCATATAAACATCTTTAATTAACAACTTAAACATTTAACAAAATTTCTCAAATTTCACATAAATAACAAAAGCATATAACCTAAAATTTCATGGATGAATTTTTAATATTTTTGCATATATAAGAAGCTTGTACAATTTCTAACCTTTTAATCGGAATCGATCTGCGAAGAAAAGGTTTTTTAACTTAGATTTGAAGAGAAAATTTTGAAGAACACTCCTCTATTTTTTTCTCTCAACTCTCGGCCCTCATGAATGAAATGGAGATGATTTTTATTTTTTTGATGTTAATATACATTAATTTCACCTTTAGCAAAATATCTAATTTAAAAGTCAACAATTTACACTACTTTATCTCCTAAAATACTACACCTTCACTAGGAAACAAAATAATACATTATCACTTCATTTATTAATTATTTCATCTTATCACTAAATTTAATACCTTTCATTATCAAACCTATCATTATCAATAAAAGATGAAAAAAAAAATTCTTCTTTTCACACTTGAAGTTTTCGGCACTTTCACTCTTATTATACCCATCACTTTATTTTTTTTAAATCATTCACCTTATCTCATACATAATTTAAATACCTATCACTTTCAACAATTAACCATCACTTTCAATAAAGTTTGATTTTTCTTCCTTTCACATTTTTTTTCAAAATTTTCGGCCATCTCACACCAATAACACATATCACTTCTTTTATTAATAAATATCTTATATCTACATTAATAACATCTCAACATCATAATAATTATACATCATTATCACAAAGAAAGGAAATTTCTCTCTTTCACACCTACATTGATATTTTTGGTCACTATGCATAATAATATGCTATATGTCTTATTTTTTTCATTTAATAGCAATGTGACATAATATAGGTCTTAGATGATAGAATAAATCATAGGAAAAATAAATAAGAACAATTCTATGTCCTAAAATGGAATTTTCAAACTATAGTTAGAAATTAAGAATAAATTGTCCAATCTTCATTCCTTTAATAACTAAATTATTTTAATGAAGGAATATATAAAAAAATGCTCTTGTTTCATAAAATAATCATAAGACTTTCAATATTGTAATTCTTTAAACGTTATACTAAATAATCGAATCGTCTCAAAATGTTGATAATCGAATCGTCTAAAAAACGTTAATAATAAAGTCGTAATCACCTTATTCGTTCTTCGATAATAAGGAATTAAATTCTATGCTTCGTCGCTTAGAAAATAAGGTAAGATTAACTATCGAAAATTAATCGTCGTTAGAAAAATGCTCTTGAAGCCTGAAGGAATAACATATATATATATTCCTTAATCCACTAATCGTTTATGAATATAATATGAAAATCCTCATATTATGGATAATCGAAATTTGGGCTTCGATAAATTACTATTTCGATTATCGAAATAAAACCCTAATTAACGATTTATATTATCGTAACTTAGCTTTAAAACCTTGGGATATTACATTCTACCCCCTTAAAAGAAATTTCGTCCCGAAATTTGCATACCTTAGAAAAGTTTGGGGTATCTTTCCATCATAGCATCCTCCAGTTCCCACGTGGCTTCCTCTTGTCCATGGTGTCTCCATAGGACTTTCACTAAAGGTATGAACTTGTTTCTTATCTGTTGAACCTTATGATCTAAGATAGCCGTAGGTTCTTCCTCATAACTCATATCTGGGTTAAGGATCACATCATCATGATGGATCACGTGTTTTGGATCATACACGTACTTTCTTAACTGTGACACGTGGAAAACATTATGTATATTCCCCAGACTTGGCGGAAGTGCCAATCTATAGGATATTGGGCCTATTCTTTCTAAGATCTCGTAAGGTCTTATAAAACGTGGTCTCAACTTTCTCTTTACTCCGAACCTTATAATTCCTCTCGATGGAGAGACTTTAAGAAAAACTTTATCTCCACACTCAAACTACAGCTCAGTTCTACGCGTATCTGCCTAAAATTTGTGTCTATCCTGAGCTTCGTTTATCCTTTGTCTAATCTGGAGGACAATCTCAATCATCTCACTTACTGTGTCAGGCCCTAAAACTTTCCTTTCACCTACTTCATCCCAATAAAGCAGTGACCGACACTTCTTTCCATACAATGCTTCATATGGGGCCATATCAATCGTTGCTTGATAGCTATTGTTGTAGGCGAACTCAATAAGTGGCAAAACATGTTCCCAACTTGCACCTCGATCTAACACTACCGTCCTCAACATATCCTCAAGTGTTTGTATTGTCCTTTCTGATTGTCCATCTGACTGTGGGTGGAAAGCTGTGCTAAAGTTCAACTTCGTGCGTAACTCTTTTTGTAAGCTAACCCAAAATCTAGAAGTGAACTTGGAATCTCTATCTGATGTGATGGATTTTGGTACCCTATGTAGGCGTACGATTTCTCTTATGTACAATTGAGCTAACTTATCAGATCCATGAGTAATCTGAATTGGCATAAAATGTGCACATTTCGTGAGTCAATCCACTACTACCCATATAGCAGTGTTACCTCTTTTTGACTTTGGCAGCCCTGTCACAAAATCCATTGCTATGTCATCCCATTTCCATTTGGGTATCTATAGAGGCTGTAACTTTCCATAGGGTCGCTGATGCAATGCCTTCACTTGCTGGCAAATGAGACAGCGCTCGACAAATGAGGCTACGTCTCGTTTCATTCCTTCCCACCAAAACTTTTCTCGCAAATCCTGATACCTCTTAGTGCTGCCTGGATGAGCGGTATAAGGAGTATCATGGGCTTTACTCATGATTTCATTTCTAAGTTCATTATTGTTTGGAATACATAACCTATCCTCAAACAATATAGCATTATCAGACGCTCCTTTAAAATCCTTCAGCCCTTTTGTCCTCAACTTACCCGTATCCTTTCCAATTTTTCATCTTTTCTTTGTTCTCCTATTATCCTTTCCCTCAAACCAAATGTCACCGTGAGTATGGTGATACGACTCATGATCGTCTCTGGTTGCTCGACTATTTCTATTTTCATTTTCTTAAACTCTTCAATGAGTTTTTCCTTCTTTTGTAAAGAGGTATCCCAATTTAGACTGATTTTTACGACTTAGGGCATTAGCTACTGCATTTGCCTTTCCTGGGTGATAGTTTATACCACAGTCGTAATCTTTTACTAATTCGAGCCATCTTCTCTGTCTCATGTTCAAGTCTTTTTGCTCGAAGAAGTATTTCAAACTTTTATGATCTATGAAGATCTCACACCTTACTCCATAGAGGTGGTGTCTCCAAATCTTTAGTGTATGTACTACTGCTGTTAGTTCCAAGTCGTGAGTTGGGTAGTTCAATTCATGTGGTCTAAGTTGTCGTGATGCATAGGCTATCACCTTTCCCTCTTGCATTAGCACACAACCTAGTCCGTTTTTAAGCATCAGTATAGACTACATACTCTTTATCTGATTCTGGAACTGCTAGTACTGGTGCACTAGTAAATGTTTTCCTTGAGTTTTTGGAAACTTGCCTCACATTCGTCAGACCACGTAAATTTGATTCCTTTTCGGAGTAGCTGTGTCATCGGCCTTGCTATCTTAGAGAATCCTTAAATGAATCTCCGATAGTAGCAAGCTAATCCTAAGAAACTCCTGATCTTATTTTGGGTCGTTGGCGACTTCCATTCTTGCACTGCTTCAATCTTTCCGCATCCACTTTGATTCCTTCTAAAGACACAATGTGCCCAAGGAACATCACTTCTTTAAGCCAAAATTCACATTTGCTAAACTTGGCAAAAAGTTATTCAACCCTTAATGTCTGCAAGACAGTTCTCAAGTGTTCTTTATGCTCTTTCTCATTCTTCGAATAGATGAGGATATCATCTATGAAGACTAAGACAAATTTGTCTAAGTACGGGTGGAACACTCTATTCATGAGGTCGATGAACACGGCTGATGCATTTGTTAGTCCGAATGGCATAACTATAAACTCATAGTGGTCATATCTTGTTCGGAAAGCCGTTTTGGTTACATCTCATGTCACACCTTGAGTTGATGGTAACCTGATTCGAGGTTGATATTTGAGAACACACTTGCTCCTTTTAATTGATCGAACAAATCATCTATCCTTGGCAGTGGATATTTGTTCTTAAGTATAAGCTTATTCAGTTCTCGATAATCTATGCACATTCTCAAAGTGTCATCTTTCTTCTTTACAAAAAAGACAGGTGCTTCCCCAAGGTGATACACTAGGTCTGATAAAAACTAGATCTAACAACTCTTGAATTTGAATTTTTAGTTCTTCCAGTTCCTTTGAAGCCATTCGATACGGCGTTTTTGACACTAGGGCTGATCCTGGTTCCAGGTCGATAGTGAACTCAAACTGCCTGTCAGGGGATAATCCTGGTAAATTATTAGGAAAAACATCTTGAAATTCCCGAAGAATTTCCATATCCTCTACTTTTATTTTCGCTTTCTCTTCTCCGTTTAGGTAGATAAGAAATGCTCGACATCCTTTCTTGTTCATCATTCTCCTTGCCTGTTGTTTTGCATGTTTTTGTTTTGTTTTTCTTTGTTTGTTTTCGGCGAATTGATTCCTTTTTGGTCATATTAGAATATCTTTTGTTGGAATTATTTTCGTTTGGGTTTTATGTAGGGAAATGATTGCGTTGAACCTTTCTTGCTTGAAGAGCGCACCCAAGCACCGGACTCGGCGTAGCCGGCGCTGGGTGCGCAAATACGTCGCATACATCGAAGTGAAGAGCCGCGTCCGGCGCCTGATGTGCGTCCGACGCTTGGTACGCTCCGAAGATCTCTCGCGTCCGGCGCTTGGCGTGAGTCCGGCGCTGGACGCCCTTGTGCACGAATCATCCCGAGAACTCACGCGTCCGGCACTGTAACGCATCCGGCGCTGGGAGCATGAACCCGAAGACCACCGCGTCCGACGCTGGGTGGCATATGCAAGATCTGCCCCGAGACTCCATGCGCCCGCGCGCGCATTACGTCCGGCTTGTGCCTTTCAGTGTTTTCATCCAGAGGCTCGACGAGTCCGGTGCTTGGTGTGAGTTCGGCGCTGGGATGCCTTATTTGCGAACGACGAGTCCGGCGCTTGGCGTGAGTTCGGCGCTGGGATGTCTTATTTGCGAACGCACGCGTCCGGCGCTGGGCTCGCGTCCGGCGCTGCGCGTTAATTTGGGCCGATATAAATACGTTTTCAAACGCTGTAACCTTACGTTCACTTTTCATTATTTTATTTTTTTCCGTCTTTTGTTCGTGAGCTTCCAGACGAGAATTTTCTCTCTTTCTTAGTTCGGTATTTATTCTTTCTCTTGTCTTTGGATTTGATTGAAGAATTATTGTAAGGATTATTGGATTCGTACTCTAAAGTTTGATTATCAATTCCATCGTTCGTTTGATTCGTAAGTTTCTTCTATTGCTTTATTCCGTTTAATCTTTTTCGTATTTGATTGTTTTTTATTCCTACGTTGGTTATGATTAGTATTGATATTCGTCCAAGTAATCTTGTCTTCCGTTTAATCTTTTCCATTCATGTCTAGGGTTTATAATTTCGATTCCATATTCTTCGATTTAGGGTTTAATTCTTGCCTAGATAATTTATCTGCTTTGTCAATTTTCGCCTAGTTAATTCGTCTTTCCTTCTTTAATATTTTCTTGCCTAGGTAATCTATCAACCCCCTTTTGAGATTAGAGTGTTTAGGAATTTAATTGTTTTCGTGTGGAAACTTAGTAACGCCCTGTTAAGTTTTCCTTGAGAGACGACTAGGGTTAACTTTCCCTACTATAACACCTCATTCGATTGTGAGTCAATTAAGAGTATACTTTTGATTGAAACAAATTTTGGCGCCGTTGCCGGGGAGAACTTTAGGCGTTTATTAATGTTGCATGTTTTTCGTTTTTATTCTTCTCCTTGCCTTTCTTATTTTGTACCGTAGTTGCGTTTGATCTCATTTGTTGAGTGTTGTGTATGCAGGGACACCGAAGCCTAAATCCTAGATTGGCATCCCCGTTGAAGTATACTCGTAAGCCGAGAAAACCGTGACTGCCTAGTGTGGCAGACTTTGATCACTCCGATTGTGATAGCTTCTGTGAGGACAGTTCTCTCATAATTGAAAGGGGATTTACTACCGTCGAAAATCTTTTGTTTGAAGAATTCCCTCCGAGGATCATGGGTGACCGAATGAACAACAATCATGACGGGAACACTGCCCCTCGCCTGATGGGGGATTACTTTCGCCCTAAGATAGGGGAAACTACTAATCCATTCGTGTTGTTCCCCGCGGCACGTGGGTATGAGTTGAAGCCAAATCATTTCAACCTCATTCCCACTTTTCATGGCATGGCAAATGAGGATGCCCTAAGTTTTATCGAGAGAATATAATCAAGTGGTGCGCCTATTCCTCTGTTGGGCTGAACGAAGAACATTGAAGATGCGTTGTTTTTCGTATTCTCTGAAGGATAAAGCCAAGTCTTGGCTTATGTGCTTTCCCGCCGACTCTCTGATAAATTGGAACTCTGTGGTGGAGCAGTTCATGTTGAGGTTCTATCCGCAGCAGAAGACCAAGGATCTTCGATCAAAAATTATGAGCGTTGGCGGGATCTAGATGAGCCGTTCCATGAAGCGAGAGAAAGATTCAAAGAGCTTCAAAGGCAATGCCCACATCACTTCTTTTCGTTGGTTCTTTTGTGCCAATTCTTCTATAACGGGATCCTAAAATCCGATCAGGAAAAGGCCGACGACGCAGCAGGGGGCAACATAGATCATATCACAGCCGAGGTTCTTGACAAAATCTTTGATGTCATGGCGAGAAATTCCCTCCAGAAGGCATCTAGTACGTGCGATCTTACACAACTCATTGGAGCCGGATCGGTTTGACGGCGGATGGCGCAGCTCATGAGAGAGATGAACGAGATGAAGATGAAGCGGTGAGTTCCTTCACCACCCCAGAGTTCGCCGCTCCTTCCCGGGAGTTCGGCGCACCTCCACAGATTTCTATGCATCCTTGTGGAATTTGCATGGAAATGGGACATCTGCAGATATTTGTCCAAATATGGGAGCACCCGTCTATGAAGACGGAGTAGAGGCTTATTCTATGCAAGGTTTCCGGCCTCGACCACCTTATGAGCCGAGGCGAACTATGAGCAAAACCAAAGAACAAGACAACTCAAGATGGAAGAACCGAGCCAAGGTCGTGGTTCAGTTCAAACCCACGCACTCGACGCCTCCCGCGCGCAGCGGTACCGCCGACAGCAGAAGATCCGGCGGCAAGCTTATGGTCGCGATGTCGTGATCCTCGGCAGCCATATCGACACCGCCTTACCCACAAGATCCTTACCAGAAGCAGACCTCGCCGCAAGAAGACCTTTACTCACGCGGCGAGCCTCCGCCGCAGAAGATACCCTCATCGCCTCCGCCGCAAAGCGCTTCCACGTGGTCCCCGTAATCTTAGCGATTCTGCGAGGATCCCTCGGTGCCTACATCGCTAAGAACAATCAGAGGAATGAAAGTACGGAGGCGACGATGAGGCGTCTTGAGGAAACTATGGGTCAGATTACCACTTCTCTTAATGAGATGAGGCAGCAGAGTGAAAAGAACAAGTTGCCCGGGCAAGCTCATCAAGCTCATGCCGTGACGGTGCTCCGAAGTGGAAAGGTTATCGATAACATGGTGACTATGCCGACTCCTGTACCTTCACCGGCACCCACTGTCGTTGTTGATCAACCTCATGTTGAAGAAGAGGTTCCTGAGAAGAAAGATGAGAGTGAGTTGCACAAAGCCGCCAATCCGTATGTTCCACCGGGAAAATCTTCAAAGACTTTGTTCAAGCCCCGGGTCCTTTATCCCCATCGGTTGACGAATGCCAAGCAGGACCAACAGTTCAGCGATTTCAACAAGTTGTTGTCTCAAGTACATGTTTGGTATGAATTTTTGCTGATTCTTGGTATTGTTTTGCATGTTGTCTTCATTAGTTTATCCCATTTATGCCGTTAGTTCGATTATTATTTATCGTTCCGGACTTACTTGGTTCGTTTCAATGTTTTGCAGAAAATTGGCATTAAATAGGATGAAATTAATCTACCAAGGATCAATTATAATGAAGATCATCGCGATAGGAGTTCATAGGCGAAAGCGGATCCTAATTCGGAGTTTGGACGAAGGAGAACGAGACGAATTGTTGAAGTCGCGCACGGCCCCGTCGCATGGCCGAGCATCCGCACGCCGCACGCCCGCACGCACACCGCGCGCCCGCGCGCCCAGTGCCGGCTCACTCGGCGTCGTGCGCGCTTTTCCTCGCGCTTAGAGTGAGCGCGCACTCACCTGCCGCACGCCTTGCGCGCCCAAAGTGCCCAGCGCCCACCGTCCGAAAGCACGCCGCGCGCCCGCCCGCGCGCTGAACGCCGGTTCACTCCGAGCGCGTGTTCCCAATTTCCCTCACTTGCTCGGATTGAATGCCGGCTCATCGCGCGCTTCGCCCCTTTCCGCCCACGCCTCGCGCATCCCCCGCACTGTCGTGTTCACTCGGCATCGAGCGGGCGCGCTTTCACCGCGCCGCTCGATTGCCTTCATATATAGGCTATTTTAGGTTATTCGAGAGGGTCCGATTTTTACGTTTTAACTTTGAATTTCTCTCGAGCGCCGCAGGAGCTGTTCTTCTTCAATTTTCTTGGTTTCAGGCATTGATTCATATGCTGTGATCGGTACTCTATTTCTTTACGAATTCTAGCAACATCAGTTATTTGATTTACGTATTCTAGCAATAACAGTGTGTAATTTTGGATTTGGATTGAAAGTAATTGATCAGCTATTTGTTCCATTGTTCTTGATCATTCGTTTACATATTGATTCGTTCTGCTTTCGTTTAATCCCTGTCTTGTTAGGTTCTTGATTAGTTCTTGTTTTCCGGCTTTAATAATCTGAATTTTATGCAAGTGGTGTTGAACCTTAATTTCATGATTAATCGTTCTTTGTTGAATTTCATCATTTCTTGTTTGGAGATCTGATTTAATTGCTTTTGATTTGTTTCCTGTTCCAGTGTTTAGTAGTTAATCATCTAGGGTTTGACAGCCTCTAGTTTAGATCTATTGCTTTCGTAGTTTAGCTCGGGATTGACAACCACAGCTTAGGTTTCTTGTTTAATTCTCGTGTTTGATTCCTGCATGTTCCAAAAACCCATATTGGTATTAGAGTGTTTAGGATTTAATCGTTTTCATGAGCAACACGAACATTAGGCCTGTTAAGTTTTCCTTGAGAGACGCTTAGGTTAACTTTCCTACTATAACACCTCGTGCATTTATTGCGAGTAAATTGAGTATACTTTGATTGAAACAAATTTTGGCACCGCTGTCGGGAAAACTTTAAGCGTATTGTTTGTGTTGATTTGTTTTCCGTGTTTCTTTTGTTTTATTTCGTTATTCTCCGATTCGTGTGATCTTTTCTTGTTTGAGTGTTGTGTATGCTAGGTCATTGCAGTCTAAATAGACCGCTTGCTACCCCGTTGGACCACACTCGAAGAACTAAAAGGTCGCTTTTTCCGGAACTGGAGGAGTTTGGTGCCACTTCCGAGAGTGGTGAACAGTCAGAGCAGATTATCAGAGATCAACCAGTTGTTGAAGATACTCTCCCGTTGAGAGAGATGGGTGAGAACGCACATGCTCTGCGTGATTTCTATTGGCCGGTGATTGGGGCCGCTACGTCCCCAATTGTTCTTGGACCGGCAGCCCGAGATTACGAGTTGAAACCGAACCACTTCTCGCTTATGTCTACTTTTCATGGGCTAGCTAGTGAGGACGCCTTGGGGTTCATAAGAGAATTACCTCGTCATCTTGCATCCTTCCACTGGGAGGACTAAATGAAGATCAGTTGAAGATGCGGTGTTTCCCGTACACCCGAAGGATAGAGCAAAGTCATGGTTCCCGCTCTCCTCGCCAACTCTCTCGCAGAATCGAACGCCGTGGTAGATAAGTTCATGACGAAATACTACCCGAACAAGAAGAGTCAAGAGTTGAGGTCACGGATCATGACTTTCAATCGGGACGTCCGACGAGCCATTCCATGAAGCCAGGAACGGTTCGTGGACTTGTTGCAGTGTGCCCTCATCATGCCTTGCTGCATCGAAATTTTGTATCAATTCTTCTATGATGGATCGACTCAAAGTTTCGAAGACATGGTGGACAACGCCGCAGTGGAGACATTGGGTCTAGAACGGCATCGATATCGTTGAAATTTTTGAAGCCATGGCTACGCTACTTCACAGCAGGTCCAATGAGGTGGAAGAACCAAAGCACATGCCGTCACCCCTTCCTTCGACATGAATAAGCAAGTGGTTGAGCTTATGAGGAGGTGCAAGAACTCGAGTTAAAGAAGCTGATCCACCAAGGCTCTACACAAGGAATTAAGGAACCCTGTGGAATCAGAATGAACTTGGGCACAATGTTGATACTTGCCCTAGGACGGGAGATCATAACTCAAGGGGAAGTCAAGCATATGCTATGCAAGGATTTCAACCTAAGCAATAGATTTGAGCCTAATCAAGAATAATTCAACGGGATGGAGGAACCAACATCAAGGGTAGAATTCGAACGAATCGCCATATCAAAACCTCCACAAAGAGCCGTAGTTTCAAAGAACAAAGACATTATTCCCAAGCAGTTAGTTCTCCCAGCAGGTTCCCTCGAGAGCAAAGAATATCACGGCACCTCCGTCGCCACCTCAGAGGATGGCTTTTGAGGATATGATCACTCAAAGAATGGATGCTCTCGCCCAAAGATTAGATGCTCAAGACTCCACAAACAAGCGTTTAGAGACGCAAATGGGACAGCTTGCTAGCACGCTGAATGAGCTCTTGCAGCAAGGAGTCGCGGGGAAGCTCCCGAGCCAGCCTCATCAGGCTCATGCGATCACTGTTCTTAGGAGTGATCGAATTTTTCCAAATAAAGTGGGAGAGTTATCAAGCAAGCATCTGCAATCACCGGAGGTTCGAAATAAGAAAGAGACTGGGTTCAGACTGCATAAGTCAGCAAACCCTTATACCCCTCCGATACCCTTCCTACACGGGTTGAAGAACGAGAACCGTGGATCGGCAATTCAATGAGATCTATGAGCTCTCGTCCAAGGTGAATGTAAATTTGCCTCTTCCGACATCATCAAAAATATGCCGCCTACGCCAAGTTCTTCAAAGAGCTAGCTTCAAGAAGAGAAGATTTGGAGAAAATGAGAAGGTGATGATCTCCGGCGCCTAATTCCATCCTACAAAGAACAATCGCCTCTCAAACTCGGGATCCGTAGTTTTGTTATTAAGATTGCTTTGGATAACGGAAAGAAATTTCTGGCATGCTAGATTTGGGGGCTGGGATTAATCTTATGCCCTATTCTATGTTCAAGCGATTAGGATTAGGTGAACTTAAACCCACTAGAATGTGTCTACAATTAGCCGATAGGTCCGTGAGATACCCTAAGGGTATTGTCGAGGATGTATTAGTTAAGATGGGTGGGTTGATTGTTCCCATCGATTTTGTCGTGTTGGATATGGGGGATGTTAGGGAAGATGGGGTAGAACACTCACTTTTGTTGGGGAGGCCATTCATGGCCACAACCAACACGCTTATTGATGTTAAGAATGGCACATTGAAAATGACTGTACTTGGTGAATCTGTGTCCTTCTCTACACATGATAATGTGATATCTCCCCCTTTTAAATGCATTGATTATCACGTTTCCATAGATGTTGTTGATCCCTTGGTCGAGAATGTTTTATCGCAGGGTATGAATGCAAATTTCTATAAGGGGAAAGTGAAACAGATGCTGGATCGGCAGAAAGTTAACAAGGACTTAAAGTCGGGAATGAAGGTCTTACTTCTTCGGCCTGCTTGAAGCCTATCCCCGAGAAGCTCAAGTCGGGTGGAGTGGTCCTTACATCTTGGAATGTGTTTCACGGGCAAGATATCGCGATCCCAACACCAACAAATCATTCGCTGTGAACGGTCAGCGAGTCAATCATGAGGAGTCGGAAGGAGTGGTGAGCGTTCTGCTCGTCGGTCCCCAATATCTTTGACCGGATTATGTCGGGCTCACGACGTTAAACTGAGTACTACGTGGGAGTTTACCCATGAATTTTTGTTGTTTTTCTTTTTCTTTTTCTTTTATCCTTTGATTTATCTGGTTTTGTTATCCTGATCTTTCTCTCTCTGTTAATGCAGCTTTTATAGTGGAGACTGGTGCTTAAAAGATGTATATTTGTCCTTCAAAGATGGCGTTCAAGTTGTCCAAATGCTCAAGAGTAATACTGAAGCCATTCACGGTTGTCGCTCAATTTGAACCGGTTGCTCGAAGGAATATGAAGCTATTCACGGTGACGCTCAATCGAACCCACCACAAGGAATCTGAAGTTATTCTCTCACCGGCGCTCAAAATGAACCAAAGATTCAAAATTTGGTCGAGAGCTTTTCTCGGCGTTCGGCGGCTGCTCATAAATGGGCGAATGATTTTACGATTTTGCGCCAAACCAAATCAAGGCCAACCACCGGGAAGAGGCCTCAAACCGCGCTCAACATTCATATATTAAAAAAAAAAAGGCAAAAGAGGTGAACCGGTGCTCAGTGAACCGGTCATAAATGAGGGTTGTTGCCCTATTTTCGTTCCATTCCAGATTTCAAGTCCGCCACTTTCCGCGCCGCATGAGAAAAAAACTAAAACCGAGCTGCGCCTCCTCACCGTGCCATATACTCACCGGCGCTCGCCAAAGACGTCAAGGCCCCCGCGCGCTGGCCACGGCTGCTCCTCATGAACACCCGTTCTCCTTCCGCCCGCCTCCATAGCGCTTGCGCTCTCCGCACGCCACCTCGAGCGCTCTCACCGGGCAGAACCACGCACCGCCGGCTCAAGAATCGGCGTTCGGAAGAGCGGGCGCTCACTCTACCGCCCGCCTCGCCCAACGTGCGCGCCGATCCCTCCGCGACCCAGCTCACCCAGCCATCCGTCTCCTCAGCCGATGCGTTTTCCCAGCGCCGGCTCACCTGCCGAGCTGCCTCGCCCCACCTGCCGTGCGCTCGCCCCCCCCTCTCGCACACCTACGCGCGCACGCTCAATTCAGCCACCCAACCTTTTCAGCTCCGACTTTCACAAGCTGCTCTCCTAGCGTCTCGTACACATGGTTCGCACAAAAAACCCTCTCGCCTCTTTGGCGAAACGAGCAAGAACTGACGAAGGTGCTTCGGGATCCGGTGAACAACCGAAAGATTTACGGGAGAATTACAATGCCCCGTTCGCTATTCTTTCGCCCCAAGAAGGTATCTTCTTCTCAGTTATTCACCAAAAGGGTATAAGTCATCCTCGTTCTTTTGATTGGTCTATTTTAGCTTCATTGGGTGTTGATGGTGCTGTGAAAAGATATTTGAAAGTATGGGTTCTGTTTAGTTTGGCAACTATGGAACCCGAAGATGGTTATAAGAATTTGCTTAGGGAATTTTGTGTGTCACTCGAGACTAGTGAAGATTTTATGTCTGCGTTCTGTCGGTTGGGGGAGACTAGATTTTCCGTTACACCTAAGGTTGCGCGTGAGGTTTTGGGTTTTCATAGTATCGGTTTTTCTGATGTACCAAGGGATTTCCCTATGGCTGAGACATGGAAAATTTTAACTGGTTTTGACAATTGGTCATCAGCAGGCACTCCTAGTGCCTTTATTCAGGACCCTACTTTGGTTATCGCTCATAAGTTCCTAGCATACAACCTAACAGGGAAAGAGCAAGCCAATAAAGTGAGTGCTATAGAGCTTTTCTTCTTGTGGTGTGCTGTGAATAATAAGAAGGTTTGTGCAGCACCGTTCTTATGGCGGCGATTTGAGTATATGAGGCGGCACCGTAAGGCCAAACTCTCCTTGAGCCAATACCCTTTTATGCTTGCCAAATACTTTGTGGGAGTGACTAGAGATGATATACCTGCTTCGGGCTCCGCTGTTATTGAGAATCTTCCCATCACTTTCAGTGATTTCCGGTTGATTGCTTCTGACCCGGGAACATTGCTTCCTTATGAAGCACGGCGTACTGTTCAAGAGTATATCACATTCAAACAGAACCGACCATCCGGGTCTAATGTCGGGACAACTACCCCAATGGATGAAGATTCCCCTGATGATCAGGCCACCGAAGAAGGACAAGCGGCACCCAATGTCACACCCCTCCTTGCTTACCCCTACTCCCATCAGTCCCACGGCGACGCCTTCGGTGACCTTAGGGCGCATTTTGATTCCAGCTTTGGCCAGTTTCAGCAGACCACTTCACAGCAGTTTGGGGACTTTAGCTCCTCCTGGAATCAGAACTTTGAGAGGTATCGGCAGCAGATGGGTCAGCAATTCACAGAGTTCACCAATCTTGACCTGTGGTTTTGAGAGTTCCGAATGAGGTTTATCGCCTCGACGCCTTAAACAAGTCGGGCTCAACGCCTTCACCAATCTTCCCAAAGAAGCGTTTGGGGATTTTCGTCAAGATGTTTACCGCGTTTAGACACACATGAGCAGCATTGGTCGACCTTCAAGCCAGTGGGACGCCTGGTCCCTATCCCACACCGCCTCCACAACCATTATCACGGACCAACGGTGAGGCTTCACCGTTGGAGAGTATGTATATGTTGAAATGGAGGATGGGATTCTCGCCTCTTCTCGTAAATTGAGAAATGGGTATGGAAACCACGATAGGAGACTCGAGTTCATCGAGAATTCACCTTCACCATTGTTCCAAATCATAAGACTTTCTATGTTTATTGTTGAGATTATATAAATGGAGGATGGAATTTCGCCTCTTCTCGTAAATTGAGAAATGGGCATGGAAACCACGATAGAGACTCGAGTTCATCGAGACTTCACCTTCAACATTGTTCCAAAATCATTAATATTTTCTTTGTGTTCTCAAAAGAAACTTGTTGCTAAAGGTAACCATTTTAGTTAATTCACCCCTAACGAGAGTTGGGTCCGAGCAAAATGATCCTCTTGTTTATTCGACTTTCTCACATCTTAGATTTGTTTCGCATTAACTTGATTACGTATTCATCATGTTGGGGGAATTTCAAATAGAGGTTTGATTGATTGGATTAAGAGTTAAAGTTGCATAAGTTATTTTTCTACTCTTGTTAGTATAGACTTTGCTTGAGGACAAGCAAATGGATAAGTGTGGGGGAGTTGTTTGGTATGAATTTGTGCTGATTCTTGGTATTGTTTTGCATGTTGTCTTCATTAGTTTATCCCATTTATGCCGTTAGTTCGATTATTATTTATCGTTCCGGACTTACTTGGTTCGTTTCAATGTTTTGCAGAAAATCGGCATTAAAAGGATGAAATGAATCTACCAAGGATCAACTATAATGAAGAGCATCGCGATAGGAGTTCATAGGCGAAAGCGGATCCTAATTCGGAGTTCGGACGAAGGAGAACGAGACGAATTGTTGAAGTCGCGCACGGCCCCGTCGCATGGCCGAGCATCCGCGCGCACGCACGCCGCACGCCCGCACGCACACGCGCACACCAAGCAAGCACACGACGCGTGCCTAGCACCGGATCACTCGAGCGTGCGGCGCTTTTTCCCTCGCGCGCCTGCTGCTGACGCTTGCGCGCCTGGGCGCCACCGTCTGCCAAGACGCGCGCGCCCGCCCGCGCTGAACGCCGGTTCACCCGAGCGAAGCGTTTCAATTCGCACGCTGGATTGAACGCCGCTCACCGCGTGCTTCCCTTTTCCGCCAACGCCAGCGCGCGCCCCGCGCACTGCCGTGTTCACTCGGCAATCGAAGCGCGCGCTTTCACCGCGCCGATTGCCTTCATATATATAGGCTATTTTTGGTTATTCGAGAGGGTCCGATTTTACGTTTGAATTTCGAATTTCTCTCGAGCCGCAGAGTCGTTCTTCTTCAATTTTGGTTTCGGGCATCGATTCATATGTTGTGATCGGTACTCTATTTCTTTACTAATTCTAGCAACATCGTTATTCGATTTACGATTCTAGCAATAACGATTGTGTAATTTTGGATTTGGATTGAAAGTAATTGATCAGCTATTTGTTCCATTGTTCTTGATCATTCGCTTACATATTGATTTGTTCTCGCTCGCTTAATCCCCGCCTTGTTAGGTTCTTGATTAGTTCTTGTTTTCCCGCTTTAATAATCAATTTTATGCAAGTGGTGTTGAACCTTAATTTCATTATTAATCGCTCTTTGTTGAATTTCATCGCTTCTTGTTTGGAGATCCGATTTAATTGTTTTTATTTGTTTCTTGTTCCGTTGTTTAGTAGTTAATCATCTAGGTTTAATGTTTCTAGTTTAGATCTATTGCTTTCGTAGTTTAGCTCTGGATTGACAACCCTGGCTTAGGTTTGCTGTTTAATTCTCGTGTTTGATTCCTGCATGTTCCAAAAACCTATATTGGTATTAGAGTGTTTAGGATTTAATCATTTTCTGTGAGCAACACGAACATTAGGCCCTGTTAAGTTTTCCTTGAGAGACGACTAGGGTTAACTTTCCCTACTATAACACCTCGTACGATTGCGAGTCAATTGAGAGTATACTTTTGATTGAAACAGTACACGTCAACCTGCCTCTGTTGGACGTCATCCGGGCTATCCACGCCTATATGAAATTCTTTAAGGAGCTCACCTCCAAGAAGAGGAACTGGGGAGACATTGCTAATGTGGTCGTCTCCGAGACGGCTAATTCAATCATGCAACTTCCCCTTCCACCCAAGCTTCGAGATCCAGGTAGCTTTATCATTAAGATTGCTATGGGGAATGGGAAAGAGGCCTTAGGTATGCTTGATTTGGGGGTGGGAATTAATTTGATGCCTTTTTCTATCTTTCAAGAATTAGGTCTTAAGGAATTGAAACCCACAGGCATGACCCTTCAATTAGCTGAGAGATCTATGAGATACCCCAAGGGGGTAGTGGAAAATGTTATGGTTAATGTGGGGGGTCTGATAATTTTGATGGATTTTGTGGTCTTGGAAGTTGGGGATGTACGGGAGGATAGTAGGTCTCACACTGTTCACCTCGGTAGACCGTTTATGGCCACCACTAATACCTTGATAGATGTTAAGAGTGGTCTTATTAAGATGACTGTTTTAGGGACCACGGTTACATTTTCTGTGAGAGATAGCCTTAATGCCCCTACTGCTCATTATATTGATAATTGTGCTTTTGTCGATGCTGTTGAGCCTTTGGTCGAGAATGTATTTTTGCAGGCACACGCAGTTGAAGAGGTTTGCATGGGATCGGCCGACGAGCAAGAATTAGCACGCGAAATGGCAAGCTTCCCGAGCCACCGTTGAACTCAAGGAGCTTCCAACGATTCAAGTATGTGTTCTTAGAGGAAGAGAGCCGAGCGCTGATCATCTCCTCGACTTTGGCTCGATATGAGGAAGATGCGTTGATTGGTGTTTTGAAGAGGAACAAGCTTGCCTTCGGGTGGAGTTTGGCTGATATTCGTGGCATTAACCCCACCACATATATGCATCGTATCACCTTGGAAGAAGGAGCTCGCCCAACGAGAGACGGACAAAGAAGGTTGAACCCTGTGATATCTGAAGTAGTGAAGAAGGAGATCTACAAACTCCTTGGCGAAGGCCTCATCTTTCCGTCGTCGATAGTGAATGGGTGAGTCCGTGCATTTAGTGCCAAAAAGAGGGCATTATCATTCATCGAAAATAGCAAGGGAGTTGGTGCTACCGAGCCACCACGGATGGCGATGCATTGACTACCGGAAATTGAATGCCGCCATCAAAGGATCACTTCCTCTACCCTTCATTGATCAAATGCTTGATAGGTTAGCCGACATGATTTTTATTGTTTTCGACGGTTTGTCCGATATTATCAGTTGCCATAGCTCCGAAGATCAATCCAAGACGGCGCTCACGAGCCCGCATGGGATATTTGCTTACCGCCGTATGCCGCTTGGTCTTTTGCAATGCACCGAACCTTCCAACGGTGCATGATGTCCATCTTCTCGGATATGATCGGTGATCTACGGAGGTATTTATGGATGACTTTTCTATTTTGGCTCGTCATTTGATGACTGCTTAGCTAAGATTGATCATGTGCTTAATAGATGTGTCGAGAGTCATTTGACTTTAAGTTGGGAGAATAGTCATTTCATGGTTAAGAGCGGTATAGTACTCGGGCACTTGGTTTCTCATGATGGGATTGGGGTGGATAGGGCCAAAATCGATGTTATAGGGAAATTGCCCCCACCTGTTGACGTTAAGGGGATTAGTAGTTTCTTAGGGCATGCGGGCTTCTACGGTAGGTTTATTAAGGATTTTTCAAAAATCTCTCAATCCTTAGGTCGTTTGCTTGCCCAAGACGTGTCATTTGTGTTTAATAATGATTGTATGCATGCTTTCTCTGTGTTGAAAGAGAAGTTGACTAGTGCCCCCGTGGTTGTAGCCCCGAACCGAATGAACATTTTGAGATCATGTGTGATGCTAGCAATCATGTCAGAGGTGCTGTTTTAGGGCAACGTGTTGATAAGATGCTCCGTGTAATTTACTATGCTAGTTCTACCTTAAATCATGCGCAGGTGAATTACATGACAACTGAAAAAGAAATGTTAGCTGTGGTTTTTGCTTTAGAAAAATTTCGCTCTTATATCATAGGTTCTAAAGTGATTGTTCATAGTGACCATGTCGCTTTAAGGTACTTGTTAACCAAACCTCAAGCCAAGCCTAGGTTGATCCGCTGGGTACTTCTCCTTCAAGAATTCGATTTGGAGATTAAGGATAGGAAAGGGAGTGAGATTGTGTGGTCGATCATTTGTCTCGCCTTAAATCCCGAGTGTTAAACTTTGCACGAGATATTGCTAATGATTTTCCTTATGAAAATAGTTTTATGGTCTCATCTTCCCGTGGTTCACCGACATTGTGAACTATCTTGCTTGTGGGAGACGAGACTCGGTCTAACCTTTCGTGAAAGGAAGTTTTAACCTTGTGCAGATAATATTTCGGACGAGCCATATCTGCTCAAATTGGAAGGATGATGTGATCCGTCGATGTGTGCTCGAGGAAGAGCAATTCAAGTGTTGGAAAGATGCCACAATGGTAATTATGGAGGCATTTCATGACAAAAGATCCTGCTCAAGGTCTTCCAATCGATTCTATCGCCATCATTGTTCAAAGACGCCTGGCGTTCTACCGTGCTTGTGATCGATGCCAACAAGACGGGATCTATAGGTGCCCTAATGAGACGCCTCAATAATATTCTTGTGGTAGAAATTTTCGATGTGTGGGAATCAATTTCATGGGACCCTTCCCTAAATCTTTGGTTTTCAATATATTACGCTACTGTTGACTACGTGTCCAAGTGGGTCGAGGCTATTCCCACTAGGACATGTGATTCTTACATCGCCTCAAGTTTGTGCAGAGAATATTGTGCAGATTTGGTTTTCCCAAAGCAATCATTAGTGATGGAGGAAGCATTTTTGCAACAAGTTGTTCGAGAAGTTGATGAAGAAGTGGGATTAACCACAAGGTGGCGACGCCTTATCACCCACGTGACATCGGGACAAGCCGAGACTAGCAATCGGCAAATCAAGGGATCCTAGAGAAAATGGTCCAACCTTCTCGAAAAGATTGGTCCACCAAATTACCCGATGCACTATGGGCGCATCGCACCGCATACAAAAGCATTCTTGGAATGAGTCCTCACTGCTTGGTGTTTGGGAAGGCGTGCCATCTTCGGTGGAGATTGAGCACAAGGCCTGTGGGCCATCAAAACCATTTCTTTGGAGTTGCAAGATGCTTCCCAACGCCGGATGTTACAACTCCTGAGCTTCAAGAATTACGCAGTGAGGCATATGACAATGCCCGAATTTACAAAGAAAAGTGAAGGCCATCCACGACAAACACATAGTGCACAAGGATTTGAAGCCCGGTATGAAGGTTTTATTGTTCAATTCCGAAGCTTTTTCGGGAAGTTGAAGTCTCGCTGGAGTGGCTCGCTCTTCATCATGGAAGTGAAGCCGTATGGTTCGCTTGTACTCACTAAAGAAGGTTCGTATTTAATCGCTCGAGGTCAATAGTCAACGTGTGAAGCCCTATGTGTAAGGGGTCCGACTTTCTTCACGGTGGAATCTATTTCCGTCACTGACCCTTAATCGCCATGATTTGTCCTTGTCAAGCTAATGACAAGAACGAGCTTCGTGGGAGGCAACCCACGCTTTTATGTTTTGTTCGTGTTTTCCTTCGTTTTGTCTTTGTTTGTGTTTTGATGTCTTTTTGTGGTTTTGTGTGGTGCAGGTTGAGGAGTAATTTTATCTAGAATTGAATTATGGATCGAAAAAGTTGAAGCAGGCGTAATCACGTCCAGGGAGGTACCCCAGGCGCCGGACGCGACGAAACCGGTGCTGGGGTACGAATCATCGGCTTCGTCCGAAAGCTCACCCAGCGCCGGATGCGCCAGCGCCGGACGCGGGTGATAGTCAAATATTAGGCAGTGAACTTTTCCCAAAGACCGACGCGATTTAAGCACCGGACCCAGGTGAATCAAGAGTCAAGAAGATGGTGACCCGGTACGGACGAAACGGTTACCGGACGTGGGGTGAATCAAGAATGGGCAAGAAAGTTGACCCAATACGGATGCAACGAAGCACCTGGACGCTGGGTGAATCAAGAAATAGAAATGACTCAATCACGGACGCAATGAAACCGGCGCAGGGTCAATTTTCGATTTTCTTATCTCTTTAAAAATATATATATATATAATTTATATATATACGTGAATTAGGGTTTCTATCTCTTATTTGCGCCGCTTACACTCTCTTCTTCTCTCGCGCAGCTTCACTCTCAGAACATATCTTCTCCTCCGTCCAACATCGCCCCTCTCCCGTCGCCGCTTTATCGCCTCCGTCCGGCCGCCTCAAGTGCTGCACTCATTCCTCGGCCCGCATCCTTCCGGCGCCTCACCCACAGCCACCGCCGCACACCTTCGCCTTTCCGTCCGCATTTCACCAGTGGCCGCTGCTCGCTCTCAAGACCGCATCCGTCCGGCACCTTACCTCCACCGGCATCGCGCGACTTTCCCCAAGTCCGGCGTTTCCTTCCGTGTCCAGCCCGAAGCGCTGCTTCATCTCCTCAGTCCGGCGCTGGCCACGAAGCGCCGAGCGTCTCACGCCAAGCTCCGTCTCCGTCCGGCGCCTTCGCTCCATTCGGCGCCACGCGTCTCTCGCCCACACCCGTCCGGTGCTGCGACCGCACGCCGCGCGCCAAGCCTCCACGCCCGTCCGGCGCTTGCCTCTTTCATCACGCGCTGTGCGTCTCAGCTCCTGTGCTCAGCCTCATTTGGAAATTCAGTGCCTATTTCCACGTGTTTCGTTATGGTGCGGACTAAGAATGCTCCCGGGTCCAGTTCCCGTCACCCTCATACCGACGATATTTCTATGGAGGAACCTGAGGAGGATATTAGTATTATATACTCTGCCACTTTCCCAATTTATAATCCGGTGGAAGGTACACACTATCGTCGTTTTGCATTTCAAGAAATCACACCTCCGCGTCAATTCAACTGGCAATTGATGCAGGTTTAGGTCTTGAGGATAGGGTTAAGAAGTATTTGAAAAATTTGGGATTGCTTCAATATGCTTTGATGGATTTACCTGGTTACAACCCATTGTTGCTCGAATTCTACTGCACGATGTGTATTGATGATGAATCTGATTCCTTGTCTTGTCGTCTGCATTGGGTAAGAGTATGTTATAACACCTCAGACATGAAGGGGTGTTTGGTTTTCGACTTCGGTGCACGTGGTGTGCCCCATTCATTCAATGTTAGAGAGGCCCGGAAGGAGCTATCGATTTAATAATCGGTCATCACCGAATGCCGAGTGGTTTTATCAGGACGATGCATTGGCAATGGTCCACAAGTTTATAGCTTTCAATGTTTTCGAAATGAGCAGCTAATAAGGTGAATACCGCCGAGGTCTTCCTTTCACATGTCAGAAAGAAGACGAAGATTTCACGACATACTTTATTTGGGACCACTTGTACTGGTCCGGTGGCATAAGAAATGTCGGCCAACCCCGTGCCAAATCCCCACCGGTCCGGCAAAGGAACTTAGGGATCATAAATAACGATGGACCACCGCCTGTGCCAAGATCACATTCGACCTAAGATGATTGATCTTAGTGAGCTGCGAGGCGCTCCCTTTGCATATAACGAGACCACTCTGGTACCTCATAATCAGAGGAATTGCGTGAAGAGATATATGCTCGCGCAATACGCAGCAGCCCAAGAAGCCGAGGCAGCCCAAGCAGCAGGTGCAGGACCATCACATGCACCTTCGGGTGATATGGTCATTTATGATACCACTGTTCCATCGGATGATGAAGGCGTCCAACATACCGATGTAGGAGGGGATACAGAGCCAATTCAGAGCGACGCCGATCCAAATCATCCGCAGTTCCCTCCTCAGCAACAGGCATCGGGTCAAGGTTATAATTTAATACGTGAGGAGTCGACAGTTTAGAGTGAATTGGCGAGCCATCGGACGTAGTTTCACAAGACATATATTCTAGATTTGATCAGCAAAATCAACGCCTCGACGAACGTAATCGCCAGGCATGAGCGTAACCGCGTTGAATGAATATAATCGCAGATGATCGAATGTAATCAACGCATGGCCGCCCGAAGCACAAAGGGAACGCTGGACTACCTTTTCACGGCGCCTCCTCCACCATCGCTATCCGACCAATAGTGATTCTTCACTATCGAGCGTTTGTGTTTCGCTCGCTTTCCTTGTTTCGTTGTTTTGCTTCTCTCCGCTTTCCTGCTTTTGTAGGTTTTGTCCTTTGTTGATCCCCGCTGCTCCATTTCTTCGCCGTGGAAGTTTTCTCTACCTATCTCTTATTCATTTATCCGCAATGAGGACCTCGCCTGTTTTAAGTGTGGGGGGGTTTTCTTTCCGTTTGGTTTGTTTTGTTTGTTTTCTATCGTTTCTGTCTTTGTTGTGTTTTGTCGTTTCTTAACTTGTTGTTTGGAT
This sequence comes from Salvia rosmarinus, assembly GCA_036937905.1. Classification (NCBI taxonomy): domain Eukaryota; kingdom Viridiplantae; phylum Streptophyta; class Magnoliopsida; order Lamiales; family Lamiaceae; genus Salvia; species Salvia rosmarinus. Next base: position 41,718,640 of record CM072816.1, on the reverse strand, counting down.
TAGAGATGATTTTATCTTCTTGAAATCAATGGTGTATGAAGAATTATGCTTTAAGTTGAATTAATTGTGTTTTGATCTGAATTTCTTTGCATCTTGGTGTATGGTTTTTAGTTTGATGAAACTTAGGTGTCAATTTGAACTGTGGGACATAATTAGGAAACTATGTTTAGACAAGGTGTGTGATCGGATGTCATATGCTTCGTAAATGGAACCCGTCTCAGATGATCTTTCAAGAAAAGTGGACAATAAAAAAAAAAAAAAAAAAGAGAAAAGAAAAGAAAATATGTCGTTGTTGTGAAATAAGTGGGCTTAAAATTCGAATAAGGGGCTCTACCCCTCTTGCTTATGTTGTCTCTCGAATGGAGACTCTTTGCTATGGGTATAGATATCTACGTTAGATACTCGAGTGTACAACTCAAGGTTCCACCTAACGATTATTGTCCTATAATCGATTTTAAATTCCACAAATTCTTATTTTTTTTGTCATTTGGGATATCTTACATGAAAGGAACCATATAAGTTGTATATTGATTTCAAATCATGTTGAGTCGAAGCACGCCTATTCTATGATAAGTCACATGTTTGGATTGACGAACGAGGATCATTGTATCGAGAACTATATTATTGAGACGCATTGAAGGGGTGTGAATATGTGATTGATTCTATTTGCAGATTGATTCTATGTGTACCATTCCTTTCAAGAAACTAAAATTTGCTCGAGGACAAGCAAAGAGTTAAGTGTGGGGGTATTGTTTTGCATGTTTTTGTTTTGTTTTTCTTTGTTAGTTTTCGCTAATTGATTCCTTTTGGTCATATTAGAATATCTTTTGTTGGAATTATTTTCGTTTGGGTTTTGTGTAGGAAATGATTGCGCTGAACATTTCTTGTTGAAGAGTGCACCCAAGCTGCGCCGGGCGCGTGGCGCGCAAACATCGTGATACATCGAGTGAAGAGCGCGTCCAGCGCCGATGTGCATCCGCGCTGGTACGCCCAAGAGCTCGCGTCCGACGCTTGGCGTGAGTCCGGCGCTCGACGCCCTTGTGCACGAATCATCCCGAGAGCGCACGCGTCCGAACGCATCCGCTGGAGCATGAACCAAGACCACCGTGATCCGCGCCGCCCTGCAGACGGCGTTAGGTGGCATATGCAAGATCTGCCCCGAGACTCCATGCGTCCGGCGCCGCATTGCGTCCGACGCTGTGCCTTTCAGTGTTTTCATCCAGAGGCTCGACGAGTCCGGCGCTTGGTGTGAGTCCGGCGCTGGGATGCCTTATTTGCGAACGATGAGTCTGGCGCTTGGCGTGAGTCCGACGCTGGGATGCCTTATTTGCGAACGCACGCGTCCGGCACTGCGCGTTAATTTGGGCCGCTATATATACGTTTTCAAACGCTATAACCCTACGTTCACTTTTCATTATTTTATTTTTTTCCGTCTTTTGTTCGTGAGCTTCCAGACGAGAATTTTCTCTCTTTCTTAGTTCAGTATTTATTCTTTCTCTTGTCTTTCGATTTGATCAAGAATTATTGTAAGGATTATCGATTCGCATCAAGTTTGATTATCAATTCCATCGCTCGCTTGATTCGTAAGTTTCTTCTATTTCTTTATTCCGCTTAATCTTTCGTATTTTATTGTTTTGATTCCTAAGTTGGTTATGATTAGTATTGATATTCGCCTCAAGTAATCTTGTCTTTCGCTTAATCTTTTCCATTCATGTCTGTGGTTTATAATTTCGATTCCATATTCTTCGATTTAGGTTTAATTTCGCCTAGATAATTTATCCGCTTTGTCAATTTTCGCCTAGTTAATTCGCTTTCCTTCTTTAATATTTTCTTGCCTGTAATCTATCAACCCCTTTTGAGATTAGAGTGTTTAGAATTTAATTGTTTTCGTGTGGCAACTTAGTAACGCCCTGTTAAGTTTTCCTTGAGAGACGACTAGGGTTAACTTTCCCTACTATAACACCTCATTCGATTGTGAGTCAATTAAGAGTATACTTTTGATTGAAACAAGTGCGGATATAATTGGTACCTTTTTCCCCATGTTGATTCCGTGAAAAATCGCAGGTTCTTTTTCGGAAAATTGGAATGAAATCTTCCTTTCCTTGCATAGGATTGTGGAATAGTTTTCGGCTAGCCAATCCATTCCTAGGATTATATCTACGTCCCCCATAGGTATTATGTTCAAGTTGTTTGCTAGAACCCTAAGTGATCCTAGGTTCAACTCTAAGTTCGAGCAAACATGTGTGAAAGTCATAATTCCTCCTATGGGTGAAGAGATTCTCATTTCCTGATTTGCTTGTTCTGATTTGAGTTCTAACGTATCTGCGCATGCTTTTGCGATGAAAGAATGTGAAGCAACCGTATCGAACAAAAGTATTATAGGTATGTTGAGAAGTTTTCTCATACCGGCTTGGCTTTCCTGGTTTTGTTCGTTCTGTTTTTTGGTGTAGAGCATAGGCTCTAGCCTGGGGTGTCCATGTCTGTCCAGGTAAATTTCCATCTCATTTACTCGTGTCCTTATCCTCGTGGCACCATATTTCCTTGCTAGGGCCTCCTTTCACCTTGTTCACCATATCCTTTTTGGTTTTTATTACTGTTATTCCCTTCTCAATTGCATTTTGCGGCTAAGTCTGCGTCGGTTTATCCTCTGGCATTGTCGTCTCGACAGTTTAATCTTATCGTAGATATCATAATGTATCCATCACTATCACCCATTCTTAATTCAGTCTGAATGATTCAGTGTTCTTTTCCTCTCTATCGCTCTTAGGAATATATCTCTCATATATTCTTACTTTAAAATCCTTTCAAGAGAAATCCTCATGTTGGCATTTGTAGCACCATCATTAATAATATCCTATTTGGATATACGTCATTTCCCTTAATCTTCATTGATTAACCAAGTGTTTTCGCATAAGTTAAAATATCCTTTGTCCACTAGGGATGTATCAGACTTTTGCCCTAGACGTCATGTATCTTTACCATCTTCTTGACATTCTATGTTTGCTTCATTTCAATGTCAAAGGTACCCAAAATTCCACTTTATTTTTCATCATATAAGTATGAGAAACATGCTTTCCAATTAGCTTCATCTTAAAGTCTTTCCATGTGAATCTCTTCCTTTGTTCCCTTGAATGTATTTCCCCCACAAACTTCTCTAGAAGTTGTCTTGCTTGTTAAATTTCAAAACACACAAGACATGCATTTTGTATCTATGTAACATAGAGTACCAAGGTTTCATCTCAAATAATGAATCTACTTCTTAATCTACTTATTTGCTTCGAAGGAATTACCTTACTTATCGTAGTCAGACTGTTTCTGAAACTTATATAATATCCTAGGCTATCTCATAACTGAATAGCTCGTAGTTTCTTCAGCTATTCTCAACTCTTGTCTCTTTTTCTTGACTATGATATCTGAAAGTAATATTGCTTTTATTATACCTCGGTTCTCACATTCAGGGTTAAAACTGTCATTGTTATCATATAGCCTAGTAGGGTAGTACGTTTGTGCACCATAACTTAAGTCCCAAATATAAGTGCCTCATTACCATGTCTCGTTCGAGGGTATATTCTCCATACTTTGTTTAAACACTAGGGCTAGCCTAGCTATTCACACTTATCCATATTTATGATTCATCAATCTCACTATCATTAGTTTCACTAATGTCTCAAATACTCGAAATTAATTCCGTTCAAGTAGAATCCTAAGGGTTGAGGTATAAAGCGAGAGACTTGTTAACTGGGATGCTATCATTCTTTAAATATCCATTAAAAAGAGTCTCGTACACCTCCATGTTTTAGATATGTCCAACCTACTAACGAGGTCTTAAGGACAATCAACTATCTTAAAGATAAGTTGTAATTTCTCTTGTTATAACATAATAAGAGGAAGTTATTTTCCAAGAATATTCTATACTTTCCTTTACTTCTACTTTAGCACTCAATGCTAAAGATGTAGGGAAAACTGATTTTAACCCTCTCCCGAGGATCTATCTTCGATGTTTAATTCACCATACATTGATTATATCCCTAGCATGCACCTATATAATTAATTGCAACACGAGGAGTTTTCTCGTGTTTACCGCGAACTGTCGGGAATGAATAGATCAAGACTCGTGCTTTGATCTTTCGAATCGATCCCGCTTCGCTTAAACTCCAATGCCGAGCGAGGACAATCTATGGAGAGTGCTTTAGAAATTTGCCTTCTTCCTTCTTACAAAGTTTTCAAAATCACTCTATTTTGGAATAGAATTTCTAAAATATGCTTAAGGATTAACATTGATTTTCTCTCACCTTATATTTATAATGCAACCCTAAACCCTATCTAGATAGGATTTATGCATATCTAATAAATATAATCATATCACTTAAGATAGAGAGGATCAAGCGAGTCCCAGATGGACTCTATAAGGAGGGGGGCGAAAATCACTAAGCTCCAGCCCTGGATGGGCCACCTGTGGATCAAATGCAAGGAATAAAGATGGGCCTCAAATAAATTAATTATCTTATGTTCACCTTAACATAAATTAATTCATAAACATTTATTCATGCCACTAGAGAATAAATGCTGACTTACCCCTTTATTACCGAAGGTGAGTCGGGCTTGCACTTAGACTTTACGAATCCCCGTATTTAAGATATCAGACGTCCATTAATTATTTACGCTGCTCGATCGCTTAAAATAATTAATGTCTTTAATTCCATAAGTAGTACCACTCAACCTTATTATTGTACTTGAGATAACTCAACCTCGCGGGGTTTAGTACAATAAACCTTTGAGCTCCTTAAGGACGCCATCATCCTAAACGGATACGGTGACTTGACACGTAACTAGATGACATACAAGATCGCCACCACCCAAGATGCAGAGAATCTTGGTTATCTCATGTAACCTCACCCATAGCAAGTCAAAGTGATGGTCAAGAACTCATACTCACCTAATACCTTATCGAGATTTAGATCAACGTAAGTCTCCGAGATCTAGGTTCTTCACGACGGTCAAATAGAAGAACTCATCTCATCGTGATCCATCAATACGCCGAGACGTACCAAGATAGACAAGCAACCAAGTCAAGTCACTTCTTATCTACACCGCAGACTCTATACCGACAACTCGTCCTCAAGTTGTCTCGGTTGTGATACTTTTACATCTCATTAAGCTTGACCAATCATACAGACTTCTGTGATCTACAACACACTGTATGATCTAACTTATATATGAGATAAAAGGACATACATATGCAATCAAGTAAACAATTCAGATAGGAGATTGTAATAGTGGTAACAGGAAACATTGTATACAAGCTCAACCAAACTGCTTTCAGTAAACAAATCCAACAAAAGAGTATCTCGTTCATAACTTTATTATCATAACACTCACATGGTGGTATAACTTTACTGTCATCAGTATCTGGAAAGTCGATCAAGGGTCCTCACATCTATGTGCATCATAGGGGAAAAATATATCTTGTCTTATCGAGAACTTCTCTACATCATAACTTGATGTCTATCACTTACTGATCCGAAAACTTACGTGACAAGATACGTCAACCTACATCATACTTATCAGTTTCAAGGATTGAAGATAGCTCATCATGACAGCTTACAAGAGGTACGGGTTCACAATTCAAGATGACAAATTTTAAAGTTTGAACCAATATGTTCTTTGAACGGAATAATTGGAAGATAGGGTCCAAAGACCATAATGATAACTACTGAGATCTCTTTGGTCATATGGGCTGGCCAGACCCGTCACAAATACTTCTCAATCACATGAGGGCTTGGTTTCAAAAGGATACTTTAAAAATTTTCTGGTTGTAAACTTCTTTCAGAAAAAGTGAGAAACTCAAGTGATTTCTCAATTGAAACTAGGTCATAGAGTTAAACTCAATGACAGAACTTGGTTAATGAATAAAATTCTAAACTTCATATTACTCGTAATGGGTCATCATAAATTGTAAGGATTATCAACATACCACCATACATCTCAAGCTCTACTTATACCACTGAAAAAACCAAATTCTCAATTTTCCTTCAAAATTTCTACCACATCGTGGTCTCTCATTTTGTATAAATTACAATACTAGCATCAACTGATTCTTTGATCACATATCTATTTCGTTTCTAATGAAAAAGTGATAGTCAATTTGGAGTTCTGTCGCGTGTGAACATCCAAAGGAAAGACTACACTCATGTCACTATCGTATAATGACATTCATCATCTAAAAATCATCATTCAATTCTTGCCATCATCATTTCCATCTCTGCTCTTTGGTTTTCTTCTCTTTGTTTTTGTTGTTCTCGTCTTTCAACTCGTATTATTCTCATTTTCATCCGCTCTTTTGTTATCATTTCCATCCTCGCTTTTGTTCTCATGATGGAATAAAATTCTCATAAAGCATCCTTCACTACAAGAATTTCGCTAACAAACCACGGGGAATGCCCATGGTCTATTTTAAAAATCCGCGTGGTCTACAAAGGTGTAGTCTATTACGTGCGGCTATAGACCACGCGGATTTTCCGTGGTCATTCAGCTATAGATCACGGTGAAAACCGCGTGTCTATAATGTTATAGACAACGGCCACCGGCGCGTGAACCACGACCTTTCCCCGTCGTTTATGACATTATGACCACGCGGTTTTCACCGTGGTTCATAATCGAATAGACCACGCGCATTTCCACGTGGTCTATAACCGAATAATATATTTTGTTATTTTATTATTTATTTAATAATTGTTTTCATAATTTGAATGCATGTTTCGCTAATTAAAAATAATAATCCAAAATAGATATAAAATATTTCTCATAATATTTATATCAAAATCAAGGTACACATTTCATAAGCATTCAAAATGTTATATCCGGGAAATTCTCAATCTACATGTATTTTCTAACTAGCTAAAAGTATTTTCTAACTAGCTACTAAAATTTATCCAAAATATCCATTCACCATCTTCAACAACAAATATTTTCTAACTAGCTACTAAAATTCATCAAAAAAATCAACTTCACCATCTTCAAGCATTTCACCATCTTTGCTTCAACAACATCAATCATCTAACTTGATTTCATCTACATTATTAGAATAAGATGTAAAATGGTAAGAAATAAAATTTAGTACATAAAATCATTATGTTCAACAAAAGTATGAAACTTACCATCATCAACCATCATAGAAATCAATGACTAACTCGGACCACTCTATACTGACTTCATCGATTTCTTTTTCGAGTAAAAGCCTTTAGAAAACTATTAAAACAAAATAAACATTCTATTAGTAAAAAGTAAAGAATTAGTATTTAGAAAATTATGGATTAAAATGTCACTTTATGATTACCATAGTAGGAATTGCAATGGTGTTATCCCAACCATAACCCTCAATAATATCTCTCATGTAGCGCATGACATAGAATCCACATCGCTTTCCATCGTGTTGTTCTCGACACTATGTGAAATGCATAATTAGAGTTATGTACATTTTGAACGACAAAAAATTTCATAATTAAGTGTTATGGCGAGTGTTTCATACCTTGACCATTTCCCACAAGATATTATGTATCCCTCTATTTCCTATGCTCATATTGAACATTTTTAGGGCCCTACAAAACATATATATAGTGGATTATGATACAAAACACATACAATAAGTAAAACCTCAATATAAACAAACTTACGTTTTCATGATAGACTTGTACTCCTCCACATGACCTTCATCACTTAAAGGATCCATCACATATATTGTCTCAATTAGAAGAATTGATCACTCCAGTCTTTAAAGCAATATAGAGCAAATATTTAATTTGACAAGAAAGTAGCTCACCTTTTGGTTTAACTTTGACATAGAGATCCACCCCCCATAATTGTTTTTTGGGCTTTCCAAATCAAGAAAGTCCCCCTCAAATAAATATATATCCACCTCCACTGCCGTAGGCATAAGCAGTGCAGAGGCAATTTTTTGAGCATGAAAACTCGCATGCATTATTTGTTAAATCCTCAGAGTCATGGTTTTGAGGCAATCCGTTGGTGACTACCTTAATAAATCCCACTTTATCAGTACAATAAAGCGGTCTTCTTCTTACACATCTACTGGAAATTGGATAAATCCCATTCTAGCTCAACTTGTGGTCTGAATCCATTCAAACACCTACACTCTGGTGATTGATTTATATAACACATTGTATTGCGCCTGCACATGGCGCAATTAGTTTGCATCATGAGCAGATCCCACGCCTGCCTTTCCTCCGACCAACGAAACTGCAACATTCTACCGACATAGTCTTTCGAAATAGTCTATCACAATCCTAAACAGTACAGATTCATTGTAAACATTATATGTCACATAAAAATGGCCATCGGGTGCAAGATATGTAAAACTGTAGGAATTTTTCAAGTCTGATTTATTGGAGAATGACAGGAAAGTCCCTTGTTGCCAAGGCTCGCTGCTCCATAACTTCTCCATGCCTTTTGTAATGGAAAGCTCACTGCTTCCGTTAGGCCCCATGCCAAATGAAAAAGTTCTGGCGGCAGGGTCGTCTTGATTCCTCTAAGAAATAAGTTTTACTTGTACGTCACTAAACCAACGGTATCCAAGCTTTGCACCTGGCAGCCATGTATCCGTTGGGTGATCAAAGCTCTGCCACACAATGCCGCACGAACCATCTCTCAAGACCAAATTTCCAGTGTCGAGAAGAACAGCCTCAGTAGCATTTAGAGTTTCGTTGTATGCCCAAAATATCTTCTGACCACTTCCAAGGAGTAGAGTACCATTGGATAGTTGTAGTTGCGAGTTGTCATAAAGGGAGGCTGGGATAGGTTTATCCCTATTTAAGACCCAAAAAACAGTTCGAACAGGTATATTTTTGTACCATATCCCAACATAATGATTGGCAGAGTTACCTGGAACAAAGAAGCCCACCTCAAACTTACCCTCTTTCGAGATTATGGTCTGGTTTGGAAACAGAGATTGCCCTGCTGATATGGAGTCTGATCCACTGCAAAAGAGACTCGAAGAAAATATAGACACGCCAACTATATAATCTTACAATTTTGTTGACTGTTTGTGACAACTGTTCACCATCATATCAAGCTAGAAGAGACTTACCATTCAATAAGTTTTGCAAAAGTAAGCTCAAAAAGTGTAATCATAGAGTAAAGAATCCAGTAAGTTAGCCATTGTTGATCATCAATAGCTCACTTCGTCTCAATTGCCCTAATCGATGCATATCTGCCCAAAGAGCTCAAAATCCAGCAGAATTAATCAACAAATTGAGAAATAAATCACTCATCAAGGAACACGCAAAAGAACTTGTTACAACAATTGAGTACAAGCATCAAAGTTGTGAGAAAATTAAACCACAAAATTCAAATAAATAAAATAGAGAGGTGTAGCCGAACTTACAGAGGATACACCAGAGAAACCACATGCCTGCATACAATCACAAAAAAGTATTAATAAAATAGAAGGAAAATAAAAACAAAAGTAAAACCCTGCAGAAAAGAGATCATATATTTCTGGAGATAAATACTTTCTATCCTCCTAATCGAAACCCAATTGCAAAATTTAAAGCAAATTCGCAAACATTTCAACAATAATTCACCGGATTAACTAAAACCGAAAATTAAACAAAACAAAACCCGAATAAATTGTTTTGCCCTACCCGCAGCGCAAAAACCCCAAAAAAAAAGTAAACATGAAATCAGGATAGACAAAGTGAGAGGATCGTACCCAGCGAGAATGTCAAAATTAGTAACCAGCAATTTGAGGAAGCTCGCGGCTCCAGATCCACCCATTATCCAGCTCAAACAACAGAGGAACCAAAAATTATTCGCAAGAAAAATGTGATGGAAGTTTGTTGAAAATGCGCCTGGTATAGGAAGTAAATGGTGCGGCTTAACTACCAGTTCGAAGACACCCCAAAGCGAGAGAGATTATTAGAAAGAGTGAAGAGAGAGCGACAAAAGTCGATTGACTGACATGTGTTTGCCTCTAATCAACAGTAGAGTGGCGATGTCGATGTGAACGGCAAAGAAAATGGTGAGGAGAAGACGCTGACCGCTGGGAAAGGCGGTGGGAGAAGGCGGTGGACGGCGATCCTGCTGCGATGACGGCGAGTGAGGGACGAATCAAAGTAGACAAGCGGTGAACGATGGAGGAAACCGTGAGGAGGCGGCGCTGAGGGACAGAGGGAGTGAGCAAAGTGAGAGTGAAATGAGAGGCGAGAGGTGAGAGGGGAGGGACTGGGAGTGGGAGCCGAGAGGTGAAAAATTAGGGCCAAATTCCCCAAATTAATTAAGTGTGAATAAAAAAAATTAGCTAAGGAATGAAGATGGGCTAAAAGACCACATGGCTAAGTGATGAAGACCACGCGGCCAGCCGCCAGATTTAATGACGCGATGTTAGACGACGCGAAAAGCGTGGTTAATAAAAGTTATCTTGTTAATGCACCACGCCAGAAAGGCACCGTGGCTCATCATATGAAAAAACGCTAATAATGACATTACTTGGTTTTCAGCCCGTGGTCTATAACCGCTTAAAATATGGTTATAGACCACGTTTCACCACTCACGTTGTTTACGCCATAATAGACCACTTTAAGATTAATGTGTGTGGTACATGACATATGGTCTATGAGAAAATTTCAGTAGGTTTCTATGTTCGTTCGCAAAAGGGATCATGTGTCTTAAACAGTCTACGTTCTTTTGGGATAATATACTCATTGTCATCAACAACTTGTAATTGCAAGAATTTAAACATTTATAACATAACTCGTTCATAACAATGAATCTCATTGAATTCCATGAATTCAAACATTTCACTTTTGACATGTCATTGTCAACTCTTTCTCATATCACTGTCAACTCTTTCTCAAATCACTGTCAACTTTTTCTCATATCTCTTTTCTTTTCACAACTTAAAACATCATTTCGACCATTTTCAACTTTCAACTTTCATTTCCAAAACTGAGAGAAATCGTTTACCTCATTCTGGGTGAACTTGATGTGATGGAGTGTTGAGCATAGTCGACTGACCTCTTACAAGTCTAGTGACTCGATCTAGACATGATTTAACTTGAAGGAAGTTTTGGATTCAAGGAAAACGAACTGCTCTGATACCATTTTGTAACAGCTCACTATTCCTAAGGATGGATTAGCAGGGACTATTACTTGAAACGGGAATTAAGGAGCGTAGAAAGAAAATGGGATATCGAATTGTAAGACATATACCAAGAATACTTCTAGAACTTCAAAGCATTTGAGATTAAGCAAACATAATTTACATACGAGAGACTAGACCATCAGATCTTTAACGAAAGGGTTCAACTGATCTGAAGGATTTTAGTTCTCTACTCAAAATATAACTTAGTGTTCTTGCAGAGGAAAACATATGAAGACACATATGAAGACGTGCACTCAAGCGTTCTACTATCACGACAAAAGTTTCTTATTGCTCAACACTGCTCCATCGCATCACCAGCTCAACCTGCACATTTAAAAACAAACATGCAGGGCTGAGAATAAAGACTCAATGGGCTTATGCCAAAAACATTTATCATAAGTTTGCATTACACTGACCCATCAGTAACACACGAGGTTTTATTTGAAATGCTCGCGCTTACTAAATATTTTGTCATTTTTCCATAAAATTTGTCTGGCCAGACATATTTTCTGTCTGTATGATCCATATCCCATCTCATATAACTCATCTTGCGCCGTAGAATGAGGCCTCCTTCCACGGACGCCGTGACCGGCCGAGCAAACCTTTCAAAGCAGACAATACCAGAATCGGTCGAGCAAACCTTTCAAAGAAGTACAATTACCTTAGTGTACACGTTAATCCTTGCTAAGAATTCTTCCTCTAGCATAGGATCCGAATTCGATTAAACTTACGTTGGCGAACCAACACTCATAGGATCCATACATAAAACATAAACATTTTGGGTAGGTAATTAAATAATAGCATTTCATCATCATTTCTCAAAAGAAAGCATCGTAAATAAAACATTTATCATTTCATTTTATCCTTGAGGAGAAAAAGCTCACCTGGTATATTTGCTTCTCAAAACGATTTCCTTCTCACTTCAACATTCACTTTCGTGCTCCACCTTTACGTAAGAAACTAATTTAGTACGTCGGTCGCATTTTTTTCGATAACTTTTGAATCTTATTAAGACTTATTAACTAAATATGAATCTTCTAAAGACTTCGTATCCATTAACCAAATTAGTACGTCTTTTCATCGAATATTCTAACTTATAGCTTCTCGTTTTTAACTGAGACGAAACCTCGCTCGAGCACATACTCATAATTTATGTCGGTCGTTGACCATATTAACATTTTTCGATAAAAAGATTTCAATTATGAAGTCGACTCTTATAAAAGAGATATTCTATATCTCTAATGTGTCTTACACGTCTTAGTGTATCTATTCAATGAAACTCATATTTATGCTAGGCGTAAACATAACTCTACTCACGCACTAACATACTTCACACATTCATACTGACGAGCCCGCTTTTCGTGCTCTTTTTGGGGTAGTCCTTGCCCTAAAAGTGTGCATTTTTGTGTGTTATTTGTGTGTGTTTGTGTCTGGGAGGACACGCTTTGGGATGCTGCAGGTTGAGACGGACCTGGGCAAGATCAGCCACCTCCCGTGAGAGAGGTAAACTGAAATTACCTGGCGCGCATTCGACATCTTGCCAAGACACGGTACCGTGAGGGAGCTGAGCCTGACCAACGAGCTGACATGAAGCCAAGAGGATGATCGAGACAAGGAAGAGTGGGAAAAAGGATGAGGAATGACGTAGGGGACAGAGGGTAAAGTCAGAATGCAGCTGGGAGATAAGGTCAAGAACTCTGGCAGACTTGCACGCAAATGGGAAGATTCTGGGCAAGGTCCTTCTCTGCTGCCTGTTTGATTTTTGCCGAAGAGGGAAAGGTCAACCTGCAGTGGTTGAGATAAGACAAACCTGTCCAGACTGAAGCCAGAGGAGTCTCCATCTGTGTCCAAAGCCCGAGCCAGCAGCTAACCTCACCACCTGCCATCTCGAGATACGCACGCTGACCAAGGCAAAGAGGAGCACACTTAGGCTCCCAACACAACAACTCACAATAATCCGATTTGGAGGGTGAAACATCAAGTCCCGAATTCTCTCTGCACTTTTCTCTTTTATTTCTCTTTGGTTTTCATGAGCGATTGGGGAGGAAGATAAATAAGTCCTACGGGCAAACATTTATTTCATGTATTTTGTTATCTCTGCTCAAGCAACTGCTTGCCAGAGAATGCTTTTCATTTACGTTTGATTTTATATTCAAGTATGGTTTCGTTTATGTTCTTGTCTATTGCTTTTTGTTTATGTCGATTATGCGTGAGTAGTCGGTTTGGTTGTGCTCGGGGTGAAGCACGTTGAGTCGAGGTCATGAGAGTCGTGAGGTCTAAACGTCCTTAGAACCTTGAGTGGGTGTTCCCGAAGCTCTAGCCCTTTATACCCATGTTATTCCTTTCCTTGAGCGTTAACTCGACCGGTAGCCTTGGGGGGAGGGGTAGCTACAAGCAATAGCCGTAGTAAGACATCGAGTGTCTTTTTTTCCCGAGAAGTATGGCTGGAGTGGGTGATTGTAACCGTCGGCGTTGGGCAAAGGGTTGTGAGCCATTCCTCGACCTATTTGTGGCTAGTTGGGTTTGCCTAGTGAGTCAAGTTGTTGGGCGGGATAACCTAGTTAGGGGCCGCTTCGCAGGGGCAAGGCGGGGGCCTCAGATTGGCCCTAAAACCTAAGGAAAGTGGGTGGGGGCTCGTGTACGTGACGACCAAAAAGGGCGCCTACCCCTTGGTACCTTTAACCAACAACATATACTCGTGGTGAAAACCCTTGAACCTATGACCGATATCTTGACCAAGATCTCAACGTGTGGAACCTCGCCCAACTGCTTGTTATTTAACTCTTTACCTTGTGTTTACTTTTCGCTTTTACTTTCGCTCAAGATCTATCTCTCAAGACATTTCATCGAGACCGTCACCGACCGACACCTTTCCTCCGGGCAACCTCCTACTCAAACCGTGACAACTCGAGTAACAACACAACCAGCTCTCTTGGTTCGACCCTTAACTTGCCATATACGGAACTATGTGTTCAAGTTGGAGGAGATTATAAATTGTATCTTGACGCGCGTTGGGACCTTTGACGATGGGTTCCGGGCGGTCGTCAGATTGGCACCGTTGCCGGGGAGCTGCACTATTCTAGTGTTGTTACTCACTTTTTATTTTTTGTTTGGTTTTTGCATGCTCCGATCTAACCTTGCTGGCGAGGACGGAGGGCTCCTGTTTGACCCAGGGATTGAGAGAACCATTCGGAGAAGAAGAGGCAAGCTGAGGAGAAACGCCCCCATCTTGAGGAGGCACGGACCAAGGCAAGACAACATGGAGGAGAGGAATCCACAAAACCCACCACCTCCAAGAGAGCAGATGCTGCGGGAGATGATGTTCCCAAACAACTACAGTCTCCGTCCTTTGGGCATCACTTTGCCCGAGATCGAGGACAACTGGGAGCTGAGGCACTCTTTCATGCAAATCTTGCCAAGCTTCAGCGATATGCCGGGAGAGGACCCCCAGCGCCATCTCCAGGACTTTGAAATGGTGTGTATCACCATAAGGTATGCGGATGAAGTCAAGAAGGAGTACATCCGACTCATATCCTTTCCATTCACTCTCCACGACGGTGCTCAAGAGTGGTTGTACACTTTGCCTACGGGTAGTGTCACTACTTGGGTAGGACTTCAACAGAAGTTCCTTGAGAGATACTATCCCATCTCAAGGATACAAAGCGTGAGGAAAATGATGAGTTCCCTCTAGATGGGGAATGGCGAGACGGTGTATGAATATTGGTGTCGTTTCAAGTCCATCTTGGCAAAGTGTCCCAACCATCAAATCTCTGATCAAGATTTGATTCAATACTATGTGAATGGCTTGAGGGCGACTCAGAGGCAGCTCGTGAGTGCTGCGTGTGGAGATTCCATCCTCAACAAACAACCCAGCGAGGTATTCAAACTACTCACAGACTTGGCTGAGGAGTTTTGAGATGATGCCAACGCAATGGTCAAGACGATACCCAACCCTGAAGCCACCACTTCAGACGGATCCGACATGAAGGATATGAAGGCCATGATGAAACAAATGATGGACCTGTTGAGGCCCACTATGGCCAAGAAGAATGTCAAAGCGTGTCAGCTTTGCTTTGCCACCACCCATAACACGGACGAATGTCTACAAGTAGCCGAAGAAGAAGAGGTGAATGCCTTTGGGCATGTCAACAACGGTGGTGGAGGAAACGCTCAAGGTCAGAAGCCCCGCTTCGACCCATACAACCCACCATGGAAAAATCACGAGAACTTGAGGTACGGAGGCATACACTATCAAGCACCTCCTGGGCAGAACCCACCTCAAGCTCGGCCATTTTTAGCCGAGATAATGCACAGTCAATGAGCTACACAAGAGAGGATGGTGCGAGACCTCGACAAGTTCAAAACAGAGACAAGAGGAGTCCTGCAATCTGTGCTGACCCAACTGAACACCTTGACGCAAGAGACCTCAAAGATCAACCAAAAGCAAGGGACACCTCCTGCTCAAGTGAAAATCCAGCCCAATGCGCACGTCAACGCAATCAACTTGAGGAGTGGCAAGAACTTGCCAAGCAGGGAGGGAGCCCCAGTCAAGGAGACAGTCGAGATAGAAGACATAACCGAAGAAGTCGAGGACTTGGTCAAGGAACCTGAACCCGAGGTGAAGGCCTCATTACCCAAGGTAGCAGACAAGATAGAGATCAAGATCAGACCTCCCTTTCCAGGAAGGTTGGCAAGGAACAAAGAAGCTGAAGAAATGAATGAGATGATCAAGATCTTTAAGAAGGTAGAGATCAACATACCTTTGATCATTGCTTTGACCTCGATGCCGAGGTGCGCCAAGTTCCTCAAGGAGCTGTGTACCAAGAGAGTCAAGTACACAGACGATGCCAAGTTCCAGATGGGGGAGAATGTCTCAGCCGTGCTTAAACGGGATCTTCCAATCAAGTGTACCGATCCTGGGATGTTCTATATACCTTGTGTGGTCGGGACAACGAGGATAGACCAAGCTATGCTCGATCTCGGGGCATCAATCAATGTGATGCCCCTATCTATCTATCAAGAGTTGAAACTCGGACCACTCCGACCATCTTGTGTTGAGATTCAGCTGGTAGACAAGTCAAGTGTCTATCCTGAAGGGATCATTGAGGATGTGCTCATCAAGGTGCACGACCTTATTTTCCCAGCCGACTTCTATGTTGTAAATATGGGCAGTACCCGGACCAAGAAGAAGCTCATGCTGCTAGGCAGGCCGTTTCTCAAGACAGCTCGGACGTTAATCAACTGCGATACGAGAAAGCTCACATGCAAATTCGCTGGGGAGACGGTCACCTTTGACATCTACAAAGCCGAGCAATTTCCGATCGATACCGAGATGGTGGACTTCGTCAGTCTCACTGAGAAGGATGTTGAGAGATACTCTGCCAACGTGGTGATCAAGGACGTGTACGAAAGAGTCATCTAAGGACACACTGAAGACCTAGAGTATCTCGACAATGAGGAGATCGAGGCAACCAAGTGCTTGAGGTGAAGTTCGACCAAAGCGGGACGATCAACCAAGCTATCGATCACGGCTAGTGCATGACAAGGAGAGGATGCAACCTTCCTTGAAGAAAGCCCTAAGCTACACTCAAACGCCACCAAGACTTGAAGTATATCTACCCTGAGCCAACGAGACGTCACAAGAATCATAAGCTCCAAGTCGACGATCAAAGAAGAAGAAGAGACGAGAGCCGCCTTGAGTAAGTACAGAGAGGCCATCGGTACGGACTTTAGCCGACCTCGAGGGCATCACCCCACTGCTTGCCAACACTACATCTTGCTCGAGGACGATGCCATACCGATCGAGACCCCGCAGGAAGCTCAACCCGTAATGAAAGAAGTTGTCAAGGTGGAGATAATCAAACTCCTCGAGTGGGCCTCATTTACCCCGCCCCTGACAAGCGGTGGGTCAGCCCGATCCACATCGTGCCAAAGAAATCCATCGCATGTGGTCGAGAATGAAGGCAAGAAACTGGTCGTGATGAGACTCCAGACAGGCTGGAGGGTTTGTATTGACTACAGAAAGCTCAACAAGGTGACTGTGAAGGACCACTTCCGCCGCTCATCGACTAGATGCTTGAGACACTCGCCGAACAGTATTTCGCTTCTCGACGGCTACTCGATATATGAAAATTTGTGTGGCATTAGAAGATCAAGATAAGACTACATTCACTTGCCTGTTGGCATATTTGCATATCGTCAGATGCCATTTGGTTTATGCAATGCCCTGTGACATTTCAAAGATGCATGATGAGTATATTTTTGATTTTCTTGAGCAATGCATTGAGGTGTTCATGGATGATTTTACTGCTTATGGCAAGACGCTTAACCAAAGGCATAGAGCATCTTGAGTTAGTTCTCAGCAGAGTGCGTGGAGAAGGACCTCAGTCAATTATGAGAAATGCCACTTCATGGTCAAGGAGGAATTGTCCTTGGGCATGTTATCTCTGAGAAGGGCATTGAGGTAGACAAAGCCAAGGTGAAGATCATAGCCAAGTTGCCTTATCCTACCAACATCAAGCAGCTACGGGGATTCCTTGGCCACGCTGGATTCTATCGGCGGTTTGTCAAGGACTTCGCCAAGATAGCACAACCTATGCACCGCCTCCTCCAGAACGATGTACTGTGGGAGTTCGACGACTCATGTAAAGAAGCTTTCTAGATATTGAAGGAGCACCTTGTCACAACGCCCATCATTAGGCTACCCGAATGGGGCATGCCCTTTGAGCTGATGTGCGATGCTAGCGGATACGCTGTTGGCGTGATGCTTGGGCAGAAAATTGGCAAGGAAAGCTTCGTCATCTATTACGCATCGAAGACCCTCACCGGGCTGCAGATCAACTATACAACCACGGAGAAGCAGCTTCTTGCCGTGGTGTTTGCCTTCGAGAAATTTCGCTCCTACCTCTTTGGGAGCAAGACTGTGGTTCACACTGACCACGCCGCCTTAAAATATCTCATGGCAAAGAAGGATACAAAGCCAAGACTCATACGGTGGATACTCCTCCTCCAGGAGTTCGACGTTGAGATCAAAGACAAAAGTGGATCTCAAAATCAAGTGGCCGACCACTTGAGCGTAATTTTGAGAAAGGACGAAGCGAGATCCAATCCAAGCAACGCTTCCGCATTTGCGAGCTACTCGAGATCTACACCAAGGAGCAGTGGTACGCAAACTTGGTGAACTACATCGTGACCGGAGTGTTGCCCGTGGGGATGCCAACACACCAGAGGAAAAAACTCAAGAAGGAGAGTCGACAATACGTATGGGATGACCTATACTTGTGGAAGCAATGGTCCGACTTGATCTTGAGGAGATGCGTTCCGGAAGGCGAGCGAACAAGAATCCTTGAGCACTGCCATGAGAAGGAGTGCGGAGGACATTTTCGGCACAAGAGAACGGCAAGGAAGATCCTTAACTGTGGGTTCTACTGGCCCACTATCTTCAAGGATAGCTACGAGAAGTGCCGAGGTTGCGATAAGTGCCAACGCGAGGGCAATGTCTCAAGGAGGAACGAGATGCCCTTGGTACCTATCTTACCAGTGGAAGTATTCGACGTATGGGGCATGGATTTCATGGGCCCCTTGCCAAACTCTAAGGGAAATCAATACATACTCATATCAGTGGACTACGTGTCAAAATGGGTAGAAGCCAAAGCCACAACCGCGGCGGATGCAAGGACCATAGCCGTATTTCTCAAGTCAAACATCTTTAGCCGGTTCGGTGTGCCAAGAGCCATAATCAGTGATCGGGGCACCCACTTCTACAATGCCACCATTGGCAGCTTACTCAAGAAGTATGGGGTGTATCATCGATGTCTACCGCCACCATCCTTAAGCCAATGGCTGCCGAGCTCTCAAACCGCATTGTGAAGACTATCTTGAGGAAGGCCTTGGGAGAGAGCAAGAATGAATGGAGCACTCACCTCGACGATGCACTATGGGCATACCGGACAGCCTTCAAAACGCCATTTGGAATGTCTCCCTATCGGATGGTGTTTGGCAAGATGTGTCACCTGCCTATCGAGCTGGAACACAAGGCATACTGGGTAATCCGCAAGCTCAAGTTTGATTGGGACGAGGTAGGAGAGAAACGCAAGCTTGACATACAAGAGCTCGAGGAGATTCGCCTCGAAGCTTATGACAATGCCGCTATATACAAGGATAGGCTCAAGAGATCCCATGATCGTTTGATCAAGGAAAAGAAGTTCGAAAATGGACAAGTGGTGCTAATCTATCAAAATAGGTTCCGCTATGCCTCTGGCAAGCTGACTACCAAGTGGGTGGGACCTTACATCGTGCACGCCCAACATCCGAATGGAGCTGTAGAGATAAGCGACATGGACGGCAAGAAAGTGTTCAAGGTCAACGGAAGCAGGCTCAAGACATACTATGGGCACGATCGAAGGCTCGGAGAATGGGACGCTGAGCAAGATGAGCTTCACGAGGTTCCTCAAGAGGATCCTCAAGACGCCTGAGCTCAAGGACGACATCGAGCTAACGACGTTAAACAACAGCGCTTCCTGAGAGGCAACCCGGTGGGGTACGATTTTAATCGCTTATATTTTATTTCCTTTTTGTCAAGGGGGTGGTCTTGACCACTTTTAACACTTTGCCTCAAGTAAAGTGTGTGAATGGGGAAGCCCACCCTCGTTATTCTGACCTGCTCCTTGAGAGGACTGTTTCTTCCTCAACGAGCGTATTTTCTTAAACTGCAGGTCTGGAAGGAACTCAAGGCGAGGCGAAATGGAGGCGCTGCAGCTGGTAACGCGACAGCCTTGGCCAAGACTCGAGACACGAGGTGACGATTTGATCTCTGTGGGCTGACGCAGGAGACGTTCCATCAGTCAGCCTACTACCCTATAACCGCCCCAACCCACGTTCTAATTACCCCCTCATTTCGCCTACCCACCTTCTCACATTCAAACCTCACCCCAAAAACTTCCCCAAACCAAAGCACAAAACCCTAACCTTCCATCCATGGTTCATACACGTCCAAAGAAAAAGATCTAGGAAACAGCCTCGAAGAAGACCGTCGCTCGCCGCATCAAGATGGAGAAAGCACCAGCCGAGCCCGCCGCCGAAGGGAGCCCGTTGTCTGACGATGGAGCCCTCCTCACTGACTTCGCCATCGAAATAGAAGAAGCGCCCACCCTCCACGATGGTGGTGGACGCTGACGAAGAAGAGCAGCCCACGCCCGAGAAGACGCCGGAGAAGAAGAAAGAAGGGCCCTCCTCCACCGGAAAGAAAAAGACAAATGAGACTCCTACCACCTCCTTCTCGAAGAAGACGCCGGCAATCTCCTCTCACACTGAGTCCGCCGGCACGGGAACTAAGGCAACGGAGGAGAAGGAGGTCTCCGAGGAAGGAAGCTCCGACGATGCGCTCGGAGAAGATAAAGACGAAGGGAACGACCAAGTGGCAGAGATCGAGGAAGACGAAGTCCTTTTCACCGAGGAACGACCGGCGAAGAAGGCAAAAATGGCGACACGCTCGTCGAAGAGGGGGAAGGCTTACACTGTCAACGCTAAGGAGCTCTCCAAGAACAAAGAGATGGTGGTGCCCAGCGATTGAGCTCGCCTCCTCGAGCAACCGTGTCACGGAGGACGTCGGCGGCTGCTCAAAGGAATCGATGGGAAAGTTTCTTGAGTGGGATACCACAGTCTACGCGCCATTGGTAAAGGAATTTTTCGGTGATCTTGACATCGACCATGACAAGGGGGTGCCAGAAGGCATACAATTCACACTCCTCGGGGAGCGGAGAGAGTTCACGGTTGACGAGCTCAACCAAGCTCTAAATATGGTGACGTTGATGGAGGCCAAGGGCGCAAGCTACAAAGGAGCAGTCAAGGTGGTGCCCAACTTCATTGATGGAAAATGGTCGGGGATCTGGTCAAAGTTGATCGGAAAAGATGGCGCACAATTCAAATCTTGTGATGCCAAGGGAACCACCCTCAAGGACCCAGCCATGCAGGTGTGCCACCGGATCTTCTCCTACAACCTCTTTGGCAAGAAGGACAGCAGCGCTACAATTTCAAAGAGCGAGTTATACATCCTCTGGGCGATGCACGAGAAGACAAGGCTCAACTTCGCAGCCTTTGCAATTTCGCACATGAAGAGCATCATGGGCAGGGAGCAGCAGAGGCTGTCCTTGTACCACTTGCTGACCAACTTCGCCAAGAAGAACGATCTGCTCGGCCCTGACTTTTCCATGACCCCCGAGAGAGAGGACACCTTTGACCTGAAGGCGCTCAAGAAGATGCTCAAGATAGTGGAAGACGAGGACATCAAGCTCACCATACTGCAGGAGCTTGAGAAGCCAGTTGCCAAGCCAGCACGCTCGAAGGCCAAGGCAAGGGTAGGACCTTCAGCAACACCGGAGCCTGCCCAAGATGACACTCAAGCCGCCCTCACCAGAATACAAGAGACCTTGAATGAGATCCAGACTGCCCAGCTTGTATTTTTCGCCCATCAAGGATTCAGGTATCCGCCTGTATCCCCCTAAGCTTTTCCTCCCTTTGTGTTTGTGTTTTTTGTTTTTGTTTTTTGTTTTTCTTTTTTTGTTTTTTTTTGTGTTTGTTTGTTGTTTGTTTGTGTTTTTCGGGGACCCTAATTAGTCTAATACTTTGCCACGAGCAAAGTGTGTGAGTGGGGAGGACCCCCTGTTTTTTGTTGTGTGTGTTGACCAGCACGTTTGAGATGAGCATGATAATTATGGTCTTGGCATAGGCTTTGTAATACATCTTTAGCTTGACGGAAAAGGGGCATAGCATGCACACCTGTGAGAAATTGAGCCTATATGCTTTATCATTGCAAGCATGATTTCTATTATGTGTGATATTCGGATGCTTGACTTGATTGTGCTAGAATTTGCCTGCCATCTTGATCAAAGCCCAACTACTCTAGGTCTAAGTGCTCTAGAAGATTTAGGCTTTCTTTTCGTAGCCATGGTCAACAATGAACATAAACCCAGATATATGTATCCTTTGCTAGCCCCCTTTGAGCTGTTCGTTTTCTTTTGAATTTCCTTGTGCTCTTCCCTGACCTGGGGATTGAGAGAGGAAGAATATGGGAGGGATATGTACGTCTTGGGCATCATTATGGGCAAAACACATACATTAGATGCCTTGGCCTTCGGTCGGGCATAATGAGCTTAAAATTCAAAATGTGTAGAAAAAGAAAAAGGGTGGGGGAACATGTGATAAAAAAGGAAAAATGAAAAGAAGTTTTCCCAAAATATAAAGTGTGCTCAGGCCCGTAAGTATCTTGCCAAGGGAAATGAGAAAACATTCTGCCCAAAACCTAAGTCAAGACAACCTTACCCAAAGGCTTAAATACTTCCTACTTTGCCAAGAAGCCACTCAATACAACCCTAAAAGACCTAAGGATAGAGAACTTATACCAAGCTATAGGGCAGAGACAGTAGACGGCAGGCAAGCTTATGGGACTTCCTTGATCAAGTCATCATTGAGTGTGAAACCATAAACACAGAGTATTGAGTGCTTGAGAGGAACTTCCACAAACTTTCTTTTCCCCGATCTTGATTGACCTTGATACATAGCTATATTAATCGCCTATACCGGGTTATCTTTGTTATGTTTCATCTTATCCTTGCTAGTTTTTGCATGTGTTGTTTGTGTGTTTTGTTTTTCTTTTGGGCAAGGAACGCTTGCACGCTTAAGGACAACCGTGGTTCAAGTGTGTGAGTGTGACGAGCCCGCTTTTTATGCTCTTTTTGGGGTAGTCCTTGCCCTAGAAAGTGTGCATTTTTGTGTGTTCTTTGTGTGTGTTTGTGTCTGGGAGGACACGCTTTGGGGTGTTGCATGTCACGCCCCAATTCCCGAGGGAAGGCATGGATGTCGGGGTGTGATTAGGGGTGGGGGTTAAGAAGCGGGGAAGAAGGGGGAATATATATAATATACACGATAAGAAGATGTGACCATGAAATCGGGCAGCATCTCCTCTAAAATTAGGACATATCCTGAAGGGGGGGGGGATACACAAACAATCCACCAACAGAATAATATCGATACCATAACTTCAATGAACGTGATCTTGGTTTATAATAAATAATGCAAGAAAGCAAAATACCATTACACCCTGCTGACTAGACCGGTCAACCACATAGCATGCTCATATCGAGACTCACAGCATAATAACAATATAGCAAATCTTGTTCCCAATCAGAAAGCAAAACAAGGGACAAGAATATATATCAACATCAGAGTACGTATATAACACAACATCGCGGAAGCATAGCATGAAGAACCCGCAACTCCACCCTCAAAGACGCCTGGTCCAAAGCCCTCTTCCATCCGTGAAAAGATTTGAAAAGAGTTTGGGGTGAGTACTAGCGCACTCACTGGGTTTTATCATAAATCAAAATAATCATGATGTCGTGTTCGAGCACTTACCTTAGAAGGTTTAAAAACATAAACCACTTCTAAGTAAGCAAAATAGATTTTTCGTTTTCGACACCGATCCGTTATTACCGTTGTTCTCATCATAGACCAAAGAACCACGGCTCGAACGTATCCCGCCAGCCCATCTCATCTCATTCGCCCGAACATATCCACCAAATTTCACAATATCTCGGCCGGAACATATCCAACAACCCATGCCCTAACGTATCCAAATGGCTAACTCGGTGTGGACTTGTGGTCAAACCCGCCGTAACCATAACCACCTCATTACCATTTCGTGTGGACTTCCGGGTCATCCCCTTCGTAACCATAACCACGTGTTCTGGGACTATCCCTCACGATCAATACTCAAGATGGTGATCAACCCACCCAAAGAGATCCGTGCATAATCACAATGTAACCATATCTCGGATCGTAGAACAAGAATAACTTCACCAAAACATTTTACAAGGCACATGTTTTATTTTGAAATATCGTAGTAAATAACTCAAAATAAGCATATATAACCCAACCCGAATGCATTTAAAACGTTAACCGGAGGTATCTACAGATCCGATGACTTCACCGATCGACCGGTAGGTACACTGTAACAAGACGGAACAATTTTGGGGTCACATCCCACAAAGCAAAGCAAAGCAACATCGTGATCCAAACGAAGATCAAGCAAAACGGGTTTTTCAACTTTGTGAACCCACATTCGCACTCTCCGGTTTTCAAATCAACTCGATGCGAAGGAAATATATCGGGGCATCAAGACCTATAATAGGGTACTTTCAAAATATGCATGCATGCAAGTCGACTCAAATCTTAGCAAATAAGAAGCTTCAAAAATCGATGCTATCCTCGATCTCAGATAAACCATCCAAAATCAATGCATGAAATTGGAAACATAAGCAATATGCATAACGACTAACATGGAATGACAAACTATGTTGAAAATGGATAACCCGGGCATGTACTTCCTTTAGAAAACTCGAAGCAACGGAAAACATCCCGACATGCAGAAACGTGAAAAACAGAAAAACGGAATCGGTACTTTAGTGGAATGCATAGCCCAGAACTCAAAACCTAAAGGACCCGTAGCTAAAAGGTGGCTCGGTGGCCACCAAATCGGCGGCCACAAGCTCACGGCGGCGATTCGGTGGAGGTCGGTGGCTAAATTGGCTGGCCTCCAGCCGTTTTCCCGTCCCGTCCCTTTAGAATCCCGAGTTCTATGCTATGCTATCTACTAAAAGGCGGAATCAAAACAAGAAAATGACAAAAACAGAAAAACGGGGCTGCCGGGGAGGGACTGATCGGCGGTGGTGGGCAAGCAAGCAAGAATGGCGCGCACTGCCGAGCCTCCCCGCCGATCCCCACTCCTCCAGCTGGCTGGCACAGATTGAGCTGCTCGGCCCGTCCAGAAACACAGAGAGACGATGGAAATGAACATTGAAAATGAAGGCCCTAGCCTCCTATTTATAGAAAGTTAGGGTCACAAGCACTGTTATGCTAAGCGACCCTTTTCAAAACGTAAAAAGCGACGCAACTTTTGCAAACGGACTCCAAATTTAGCAAACTTAGTACCCATAGACTCGAAATAAAATACCGGACACAACGACTATAAACAAGATATGCTTTTAAAAGACCCATGAAAAGTCCGGTTTTTCGATAACTTCCCCGGAGTGCCAAACCTTTGTGGGTGGTCGAAAACTTGCATACTTAGTGTCTATAAATTCGTCATAAGACACTCTTCACAACGCCTGAGGTTTCGTGACGGTCGCATCACCGAAACAAAAAGTCAACCTTTTGACCTTTCTTGAAAAACGTGCCATGCAAACCCGATGCTCAGGAAGGACGGGGTATTACAACTCTCTCTCCTTAGAAAAATTTCGTCCCCAAAATTTCAAACACGTGGAGGAAACAACTCAGGGTACTGAGCCCTGAACTTGTCTTCCAACTCCCACGTAGCTTCCTCTTCGCCATGGCGATTCCACAACACTTTCACCAACGAATCGCTTGTTCCTCAACCTCGACTTCTCATTCCAAAACAGCCACCGGTCTCTCCTCGAACTCGGATCCCGAGCAAGAACCACTTGGTCATGCTTGATCACGTGTTTTGGGTCGAACCCGCATTTCTCAATCGAGAAACGTGAAACACGCCGCACATCTCCGATGCTAGGCGGCAAAGCTAACCTATAGCAACGGGCCTATTCTCTCGAGAACTTCGAAGGTCCAACGAACCTCGGTCACAACTTACCTCGCTTCCAAAACGAACGACTCCTCTCGTCTGGGAAACCTTAAGGAAAACGCGATCTCGATCATGAATCAAGATCCGACGACGCTTATCCGCATAGACTTCGCCGCCCCGAGCTTCCTCGATCCTTCGCTGATCCGATCGATAACCTCGACCGTCACGAACCATCTCGTCCTAACATCTTCTCTCGACCACTTCGTCCCAATAAAGTGGCGATCGACACTTCCTTCCGTACAAAGCTTCATAGGGAGCAATCCCTATGGTGGCCTGATAACTATTGTTATAGGCAAACTCCACCAAAGGTAGTATCTCTTCCCAATTTCCTCCTCTGTCGGCCACGATCGCCGCAAAGATATCTTCCAAGACTGAATCGTCTTTCCGATCGACCGTCGGCCCGAGGATGGAAAGTTGTACCGAGATTCACTTGGTCCCCACGGCTTCCTCGCACTCCTCCAAAACCTCGACGTGAACCTCGGTCATGATCCGACGTAATCGATACCGCACACCATGTAACCGACGATCTCTCTAACGTAAAGTCGAGCAAGCTTATCTAACTCGTACGTCATCCGAATCAAGTAAGAAATGAGTTGACTTCGCTACCATCGATGACAATCCATATAGTGGTGTTTCCTCGCACCGACCTTGGAAAACTCACCACAAAATCCATACCGATATGATCCCATTTCCACTAGGATTGGTAGCGGTTGCAACAAACCCGATGGACGTTGGTGCCTGACTTTCACTTGTCGACAAGCCAAACAACGCTCCACAAACGCTGCTACATCCTTTTTCATACCTTCCCACCAAAAGTTCCTCTTAAGGTCTCAGACATTTTGGTGCTTCCGGACGAGTCAGAGATGGTGCCTCACGAGCTTCACTCATGATCTTATCTCTCAATTCCCTATTGAGTAGCACACATAACCTTCCTCGGAATAATAGCGTTGTCTTTCGCCTGCGGAACCCCTTGCTATCTTCTAGCCTTGCTTTCAAACGCATCCTTTCCAAGAACTCGCCTCCTCGTTGCGCGCCACGATGGCTTCTCTCAGTCGGTTCATTGCAAAGTCTGCGACGAATCCTTGCACCGATTCGGTGGGTGAATCACTTCCACCGAGCTTCTCAAAATCTCGAATAAGCTCGTTCTCCCGCTAAGAAGATATCCCAACTTCGCCTCGACTTGCGACTAAGGGCATCCGCTACGACATCGCTTTCCCTGTGGTAGCCGATAGAGCAATCATAATCCTTTACCAACTCTAGCCATCTTCTTTGCCTCATGTTCACCTCCTTTGTTCAAAGAAGTACTTGAGGCTCTTGTGATCTATGAAGATCTCACACTTAACTCCATAGAGATAGTGCTCCAAATCTTCAACGCATGAACGATCGCCGCTAACTCTAGGTCGCGAGTTGGGTAGCTCAACTCGTGCGGCTTCAACCGATGAGACGCGAAGCTATAACCTTCCTGCTCGCATAAGAACACAACCTAAACCAAGCTTGATGCATCGGTGTAGACCACAAACCCATCGCTCCCTTCCGTACGGCCAACACCGAGCGGTTGTTAGCTTCTTCTTTAACTCTCGAAACTTACTTCACAAGCTTGGACCATGAAAACTTGATCACTTTCCGAGTGCAAGGCCATCGGCCTTGCTAACTTCGAAAACCCTTCGATGAAACGCCTATAATACCGCCAAGCCTAGAAAGCTTCAACCTCATTGGCATTAGTCGGAACCTTCCGCCATTTATCGCTTCAACCTTCACTGGTCGACTTTGATTCTTCCGCAGACACGATGTGTCTAAGGAACATCACTTCTTTGAGCCAAAACCGCACTTACTATACTTGGCGACAACCTCTCGCCGTAACGCTTCCGTAATGGTACGGAGGTGTTCTCTATGCAACTCGCATTCTTCGAATAGATGAGAATATCATCGATAAAACCAAGATGAAACTATCCAGACATCGATGGAAAACTCGATTCATCGATCCATGAAGATCACGGTGCATTCGTCAAACCAAACGGCATCACGATGAACTCAGTAGTGCCCATACCTCGCTCGAACACGGTCTTCGCAACGCCTTCCTTCCCCGATCTTCACTGATGGTAGCCCGACCTCAAATCGATCTTAGAGAAGACACTCGCTCCCTCGAATGGTCAAACAGATCGCCGATCCTTGGAAGAGGATATCCGTTTTGATCGTCGACTTATTCGCTCTTTGTAGTCAATACACATCCGCATCGACCCATCCTTCTTCTTGAAGAATGTAATCAAGCGCCCCCACGGCGACACGCTTAGGTCGGATAAAACCTAGATCCAACAACTCCCCGCAATCGCGCTTTCGGCTTGCAATTCTTTAGGTGCCATTTCGTATGGTGCCTTCGACATCGGCGCCGCCTCCGGTTCCGTATCAATAGTGAATTCCACTTGTCTATCAGCGGCAAGCCCTGCAAGTCCTCGGAAACACGTCCCGATATTCACACACCACTGCTCCTCTTGCAATCGCTATGCGCTTCAGGCGTGCCGTCAAACTCACCAAGAAAGTTTGATGCTTCCCTTCCCGATCATCCTCACCGCCTTGGTCGAGATCATCGCACGCAAACACCCATCCTTATGCCGTGGAAACAAACTTCCACTCCTTCGGCCGCTCGAAAAGCAACTTCTCTCGAGACAACGATAGTTGCCTCGTGCTTTTCCAACCAATCCATGCTAAAGATGACATCGAAATCTTCCATTCGATGACATGCAAATTGACAAAGACCTTCGCTCACGTATTTCTACCTCCCGGTTCGGGCATATCTCTTTCGCCTTTAGCACTTCCTTGATGGGATGCTAATTTGTGGTACTGCGATTCCTTGGGTACCAAACCCAACCTCTCACACGCGATTCTCGAAACGAAACAATGTGAGGCTCCTGATCAAACAAAGCGAAACGGGTATATCACTCATATGGATTATACCGCAAGATTTCCTGAGCTTGTGCCGCCATGGCGATTCAAGGCATACACCCTTGCTGTGTGGTGGCCTTCGTTTGTCGGCTCAGGTGACCTCCCCTCCGTGGTTCGCCCTCATGAGCCTCGGTTCTATCTTTGCGAGCTGGATTTGCCTCACCGCGGCCACGACCTTTGGACCTCCTAATGGACAATCTCGAGCGTAATGTCCAGACTTCCTACAACGATAACACTCAACGTTACCTTGTCTGCACTCGCCTAAATGATTCCTCCGCATTTCTAGCACCAAGGTTTTTCCACACCGCCTCACCGCCGCATGGGTTGGAAATTCTTCCCAAGGTTGCCTTTTCTTCCTCGAATACCCAGATTCCTCGGAATCATCGACCGCTCGTTCCCTCGAACACCGATCGCTTTTCCTCGATCTTCCCATTTCCTCTTACCTCTTCCTCCATCACCGCTGTCCGGTGACATCGTTTTCCTAAGGCAACATCGACTCAATGTTTAAAGCCGGTTCAAGGACCTGCATACGTCAAATCTCCCGATCGACGAGCAAAATTCGATCTCGGTCCGAGTCCTCTCTCGAACTCGCTCGCCTGGCACCAAGATCGACTGTGCACGTAGCATAACGCGATGCACGATTGAACGAGCCATCGCACTCGGTGACCGTCCTTCTCCTCGACGAAGATTCCAACTCGTTGCCTTCTCTCGCTCAGAACGCCAGCACATACTTTTCCATGAGTTCTTCCTTGAAATCTTCCCACGATACCTTCCCATCGTCCCGGTGTTAGGTTCTCCTCACGGATTCCCACCGAAGTCATCCTCATCTGCTAGTCGAAAGATTGCGCATTCAGCTTTTATGCTTCTTCGCACCGATGTATTCAAGATCCTTTCGGTGGATCGTATCCGCCTCGGCGTGCCGATCGGTTCGCCGAGACCGTCGAACGTAGGGGATTCTCGTCGAAAACTCTCGATCACATGCACTGAACCAAAGGTGGTTCTTGGGCTTCTTCCACGTTATTGTTCCTCCGGTTCCTTGTTCTCGCATTCGCATCGACGTTTCAAACATTGGAAACACTTTCGCATGGATAACCGGTATCATCGCCAACATATATCATCACCCATAACCACATATCATCACATATGCCACATATCACGATCACATATAAACATGCAATCGCTAACACATCATCGCTATGTATTTCACATAACATCATCATCACACATCATATAGTTCATATATCATCATGGCATAGCTCATATCACATATAAGCATCAAACATAAACATCCCGCCATAGACGGCGTTAGTATCAAGATTGTCCATAAAGGACCCACAAAATACAAGATCAAGGTATGTCACCAAAAGGTCGATATGAGCAAAAGAATACGACTCGAGTTATCGCCAAAAGACGCCGCTCGTCCATGCTTATAGCAGATCATGACCGCCACCGCACACACCGACTACCCAGA
Source organism: Salvia rosmarinus (assembly GCA_036937905.1). Lineage (NCBI taxonomy): Eukaryota > Viridiplantae > Streptophyta > Magnoliopsida > Lamiales > Lamiaceae > Salvia > Salvia rosmarinus. The sequence continues at coordinate 41,688,424 of CM072816.1, read as the reverse complement.
TCTATGTCTTCCATATTCATCCACTACCGCTTGTTTCAATGGTTCCATTCTCGCCTTTACTCATCTCTCTCTCTTCCTATCGTGGCTTGATTCGGCCGCCGCTTGTAAAGCGATCCGCATGGAAGCAAGTCTCGTAGGTATGATCCCATCCAAGCCGCGCCTCGATCGCACCGAGTCTCGTGTGAATGTTGTTCTCGGTTCCAGCCTCGCGCTTGCCCTTCCTCAACATGCTCGACCTCATCCGAGTCATCCGCTATCCGGATCACGGGTCCTCTCGAGTCCTCATTGTCCTCCTCGTCTTCCTCCGGGTCTTTCTTCTCGTAATCTCCTTCCGGAGGCCAACCCGACATCGCTCGGTGGTACTATGATTCTGATTCTGGGCCTCTTCTCTGCCACGGTCGGGTGGATCATTTCTCTCACCTGGGAGGGTCCTGCCTCAAAATCATTCCTGGTTCGTCTGAAAGGGAGGATCGTAGATGGAGGTGTAGTGACTGGTGTATCCTAATCAACTGGCGATCGTCTACGCGATGGTTGCTCTCCCAAAGGCTCTTCGGGAACATAATCCCTATCGTCAATCTGGATCGGTCCTCGAGGGTGCTTCGCGATCACTTTCTCCTCATATGGTATACCTCGATGATCGGTCCACTGTCTCCACACTCGAGCAGCGAACTCCATGAAATCCAAGGTAAGGTGTCTGGTGATAGGATCCCGACGGAACATCATGTAGCCTTGCCTTCTTGCCCATGGTTGCCAACCTGTCGGTAGCCTTTCTGTCATCCGATAGTAAGCCTCGATCGATACCTTCCCACTATCTCGAATCTTCCTCCACAAACCAACAAATCTCCCGTAAACACTCCCAATGGCTCGTGGACATTCCCGTACATTCCTCGAACTTACGGATCTCGCTCATCCATCCTGTGGGATCTTAACCATTGTTCTGGGCCATCAATATCCATAAACCTACATGTTAGTTCAAAATAACAACAAATATTCACGCTTCCTTTTTCTCGGTCAAATATCCGGGTAATCATGTCTCAAGACACATATTCACTTTCAACACATATCGGAATCGATATGGATATTCATAACAATAATCACGTAAGCAATTACAGGATTCAATATAAACAAGATTTTCAATCAATCACATATTTCTATGTAAACACATAGATTCACATCATCCATTCATGATCATATCAATCACATCATACCACATCAATGGTTCCCATATCACAGCCACACAAGCCCTTTCGTCTCATTGACAATCACTTCCACATCCATATCACCATCCAACCACATCTCATCCACATCACGTTTACATCACGTAAACTCTTACCAGGCTAAAACACATGAAACCAATATCATATCAAGCATCACGTAACCACGTAAAGCATCAGCAAATAAACACATACCTCATCCCCTTTTTATAGGAGGCGGCTGACGGTGAGCCGAGGGTAGTCAGACTGATAAACAATTTAGAAGAACAAGTTCTAAACACTCAATTTCAAGAACGCATAAGATATAAAGCAAACGAATCGCTTTGATATCAAACAATATGTACACATACCCAAAGCCGTAAAAGCGCCTGACGACACGTTGTCACGCCCCAATTCGAGGAAGGCACGGATGGGGCGTGATTAGGGGTGGGGTTAAGCGAGGGAAGAAGGGGAATACATATAATATACACGATAAGAAGATGTGACCATGAAATCGGGCAAGATCTCTCTATAATTAGGACATATCCGAAGGGGAGGATACACAAACAATCCACCAATGTAATAAAATCGATACCATAACTTCAATGAATGTGATCTTGGTTTATAATAAGTAATGCAAGAAAGCAAAATAGCATTACACCTCACCGACTAGACCGGTCAACCACATAGCATGCTCATATCGAGACTCACAAAGATAATAACAATATAGCAAATCTTGTTCCCAATCGAAAGAAAACAAAGGACAAGAATATATCAACATCGTAGCACGATATAACACAACATCGCGGAAGCATAGATGAAGAACCCGCAGCTCCACCCCTCGGTCGCCCGTCCAAAATTTCATCCATCCGTGAAAAGATTTGAAAAGAGTTTGGGGTGAGTACTAGCGCACTCGGTTGGGTTTTATCATAAATCAAAGAATCATGATGTCGTGTTCGAGCACTTACCTTAGAAGGTTTTAAACGAATCCACTTCTAAGTAAGCAAAATAGATTTTTCATTTTTCGACACCGATCCGTTATTCTCGTTGTTCTCATCATAGACCAAAGAACCACACTTCGGAACGATCCCGCCACCCATCTCATCTCATTCGACTGGAACATATCTAGCCACCACAATATCTCGCCCGAACGTATCCAAACCGGCTAACTCGGTGTGGACTTGTGGGTCAAATCTCGTCGTAAACATAACCACCTCATTACCATTTCCGTAGACTTAGGGTCTATCCCTTCGTAACCATAACCACGTGTTCGGGTCTATCCCCTACGATCAATACTCAAGATGGTGATCAACCCACCGAATATAGATCCGCACAATCAAAATAGAACCATATCTCGGATCGGAGAACAAGAATAACTTCACCAAAACATTTTACAACAAGACATGTTTTATTTTGAAATATCGAGTAAATAACTCAAAATAAGCATATATAACCCAACTCGAATGCATTTAAAACGCCAACCGGAGGTATCTACGGATCCGATGACTTCACCGATCGCACTGGTAGGTACCTGGTAACAAGACGGAACAATTTTTGGATTCACATCCCACAAAGCAAAGCAAAGCAACATCGTGATCCAAACGAAGATCGAAGCAAAACGGGGTTTTTCAATTTTCTGAACCCACATTTGGCACTCTCCGGGTTTTCAAATCCACTCGATGCAGAAGGGAAATATATTCATGGCATCAAGACCTATAATTGGGTACTTTCAAAATATGCATGCATGCAAGTTGTCTCAAATCTTAGCAGCGAAGAAGCTTCAAAAATCGATGCCTATCCTCAGATCTAGGATAAACCATCCAAAATCGATGCATGAAAATGGAAACATAAGCAATATGCATAACGACGAACATGGAATGACAAACTATGTTGAAAATGGATAACCCGGCATGTATTTCTTTAGAAAACTCAAGCAACGGAAAACATCCCGACATGCGTAAACGAAAAAATGTAAAACGAAATCGGTACTTTAGTGGAATGCATCGCCTGTAACTCAAAACCTAAAGGACCAGTGGCGAAAGGTGGCTCGGTGGCCACCAAATCGGTGGCCACAAGCTCATGGCGGCGGCGGCGACGGCGATTCGGTGGAGGTCGACGGCCAAATTGGTGGCCTCGGCTGCTTTTCCCGTCCCGTCCCTTTAGAATCCCGAGTTCTATGCTATGCTATCTACTAAAAGGCGGAATCAAAACAAGAAAAGGACAAAAACGGAAAAACAGGCTACCGAGGAGGGTCGATCGGCGGTGGTGGCGGCAAGAACAAGAATGGCGCCCGCCGAGCCTCCCGGCTCGATCCCCACTCCTCCAGCTGGCTTCAGCTGCACTGAGCTGCTCGGCTCGTCCATAAACACAGAGAGAAGGAAATGAACGTTGAAAATGAAGGCCCTAGCCTCCTATTTATAGGAAAAGAGGGTCACAGTAATGTCATGCAAGCTCTTTTTCTAAAACGCAAAAGCGACGCAACTTTGCAAACGGACCCAAATTTAGCAAACTTAGTACCCATAGACTCGAAATAAAATACGGACACAACGACTATAAACAAGATATGCTTTAAAAGACCCATGAAAAGTCCGGTTTTCGATAACTTCCTGAGTGCCAAACCTTCGTGGGTGGTCGAAAACTCTGATACTTAGTGTCTATGAATTCGCTATAAGACACTATTCACAACGCCGAGGTTTCATGATGGTCTCATCACCGAAACAAAAAGTCAACCTTTTGACCTTTCTTGAAAAACATGCCATGCAAACCCGATGCTCAGGAAGGACGGGGTATTACACTGCAGGTTGAGACGGACCTTGGACAAGATCAGGCCACCTCCTGTGAGAGAGGTAAAATCCCGAAAATTACCTTGGCAAGGCATTCTGACATCTTGCCAAGACACGGTACAGCTGGAGCCGAGCGACCAACGAGTCGATATGAAGCCAAGAGTATGATCGAGACAAGGAAAAGCGGGAAAAAGGACAAGGAATGACGTAGGGGACAGAGGGTAAAGTAAGAATGCAGCTGGGAGACAAGGTCAAGAACTCTGGCAGACTTGTTCTCTGTCGCCTGTTTGATTTTTGCCGAAAAGGGAAAGGTCAACCTGCAGTGGTTGAGATGAGACAAACCTATCCAGATTGATGCCAGATGAGTCTCCATCGGTGTCCAAAGCCCGAGCCAGCTGCTAACCTCACCACCTACCGTCTCGAGATACGCGCGTTGACCAAGACAAAGAGGAATACACTTAGGCTCCCAACATAACAACTCACAATAATCGGATTTGGAGGGTGAAACATCAAGTCCCGAATTCTCTCTGCACTTTTCTCTTTTATTTCTCTTTGGTTTTCATGAGCGATTGTGGAGGAAGATAAACAAGTCCTACAGGCAAACATTTATTTCATGTATTTTGTTATCTCTGCTCGAGCAACTATTTGCCAGAGAATGCTTTTCATTTACGTTTGATTTTATATTCAAGTATGGTTTCGTTTATGTTCTTATTTATTGCTTTTATGTTTATGTCGATTATGCGTGAGTAGTCGGTTTGGTTGGGCTCGGGGTGAAGCACGTTGAGTCGAGGTCATGAGAGTCGTGAGGTCTAAACGCCCTTAGAACCTCGAGTGGGTATTCCAAGCTCCAGCCTTTATACCCATGTTATTCCTTTCATTGAGCGTTGACTCGCCGGTAGCCTTGGGAGAGGGTAGCTACAAACAATAGCCGAGTAAAACATCGAGTGTCTCTTTATCCTGTGAAGTGCAGGTGAGTGGGTGATTGTAGCCGCCGGCCTTGGGCAAATGGTGCGAGCCACTCCTCGACCGTGTGGCTAGTTGGGTTGTCTAGTGAGTCAAGTTGGGCGGGATAACCTAGTTAGTGGACCGCCTCGCAAGGGGCAAGGTAGGGGCCTCTGTTCTTCCTAAAACCTTAGGGCAAGCTAGGTCGGGGCCTCGGCACACGTGACGACCAAAAGGCGCCTACCGCTGGTACCTTTAACCAACGATATACACTCGTGAAAACCTTTCAACCTAAGACCGACATCTTCGACCAAGATCTCAACGTGGAACCTCGCCCAACTGCTTGTTATTTATCTCTTTACCTTGTGTTTACTTTTCGCTTTTACTTTCTCAAGATCTATCTCTCAAGACATTTCATCGAGACCGTCACCGATCGACACCTCGCCTCGGGCAACCTCCTACTCAAACTGTGACAACTCGAGTAACAACACAACCAGCTCTCTTGGGTTCGACCCTTAACTTGCCATATACGTAACTATGTGTTTAAGTTGGAGGAGATTATAAATTGTATCTTGACGCGCATTGGGACCTTTGACGACGGGTTCCGGGCGGTCATCACATACATTAACTAAGTCATTTTTTACTTCAAAACATGTATTTCTCAACATTCATATTTAGAACAATTAACTTACATATATATACTAAAATTCTAATGTATTACTAATCATATTCCACAAGTCTCGATTTTTCACCTTACAACCAATCATGTCCAATTGCACACATATAAATGAAATTAACTTAAATATAACACTTTTTATTGGAAAACCTCACTTAACAAAACGATTCGGCGTAAAAATATTATACATCATTTTAAAAATCACATAAATTCATAGTATGTCTTAAACATATTTTTGGGACTAAATATGTGATTACACTTAATAAAATAAATTTGAAACTTTAACTTTCCATTCTTAAGGTTTTCGGCCCTTTTGACAAAAATTTCAAAACTTATGCATAAATTCCTATAAATTCACATAACACACTATATTAACATAGGATCAATAATATCAAATAACATTAGACATAGAAAAATTTGACATCATAACTCTTCACTTTATAGTTCTCGAAAAAAATTTAAATTAAATAAACAATTTTGAAAAATTCTAATTAATTCATACAACACATTATCATTATCATACATCAATAATATATCATAATATCCATCATACACAAATCACACATCAATATATCATACCTTATAGTTTTCGAAAATTTTGGAACATCAACTAAATAATTTTCAAAAATTCTAATTAATTCACACAACACATTATTATCATCATACATCAATAATATGCCATAATATCCATTATACAAAAATCAAACATCAATATATCATATCCTATAGTTTTCAAAAATTTCATGAAATAATATCCAATATTTTCCAAAAATTATGAATTAATTCATACATGCTTAAACATTATTAACTATCATCAATCCATGCTCAAAACAACAATCAAAATTCATTTACATCAATATATGATTTTTGAAATAATAAGAAAAATTTAAACATGCTCAACTTTGTATTAAATTCATAATACATGCTTACAATCATCATATAAACATCTTTAATTAACAACTTAAACATTTAACAAAATTTCTCAAATTTCACATAAAATAACAAAAGCATATAACTTAAAATTTTATGGATGGATTTATAATATTTTTGCATATTTAAGAAGCTTGTACAATTTCTAACATTTTAATCGGAATCGGCGAAGAAAACGTTTTTTTAAACTTAGATTGGAAGAGAAAATTTTGAAGAACACTCCTCTATTTTTTTCCCTCAACTCTCGACCCTCATGAATGAAATGGAGATGATTTTTGTTTTTTTGATGTTAATATACATTAATTTCACCTTTAGCAAAATATATAATTTAAAAGTCAACAATTTACACTACTTTATCTCCTAAAATACTACATCTTCACTAGGAAACAAAATAATACATTATCACTTCATTTATTAATTATTTCATCTTATCACTAAATTTAATACCTTTCATTATCAAACCTATCATTATCAACAAAAGATGAAAAAAAAATTCTTCTTTTCACACTTGAAGTTTTCGGCACTTTCACTCTTATTATACTCATCACTTTATTTTTTTTAATCATTCACCTTATCTCATACATAATTTAAATACCTATCACTTTCAACAATTGACCATCACTTTCAACAAAGTTTGATTTTTCTTCCTTTCACATTTTTTTTCAAAATTTTCGGCCATCTCACACCAATAACACATATCACTTCTTTTATTAATAAATATCTTATATCTACATTAATAACATCTCAACATCATAATAATTATACATCACTATCACAAAGAATGAAAATTTTCTCTCTTTCACACCTACATTGATATTTTCGGTCACTATGCATAATAATATGCTATATGTCTTATTTTTTTCATTTAATAGCAATGTGACATAATATAGTTCTTAGATGATAGAATAAATCATAGGAAAAATAAATAAGAACAATTATATGTCCTAAAATGGAATTTTCGAACTATAGTTAGAAATTAAGAATAAATTGTCCAATCTTCATTCCTTTAATAACTAAATTATTTTAATGAAGGAATATATAAAAAATGCTATTGTTTCATAAAATAATCATAAGAGTTTCTATATTGTAATTCTTTAAACGTTATACTAAATAATCGAATCGTCTCAAAACGTTGATAATCGAATCGTCTCAAAAACGTTAATAATAAAGTTGTAATCACCTTATTCGTTCTTCGATAATAAGGAATTAAATTCTATGCTTCGTCGCTTAGAAATAAAGTAAGATTAACTATCGAAATTTAATCGACGTTAGAAAAATGCTCTTGAAGGAATAACATATATATATATTCCTTAATTCACTAATCGTTTATGAATATAATATGAAAATCCTCATATTATGGATAGTCAAAATTTGGGCTTCGATAAATTACTATTTCGATTATCGAAACAAAACCCTAATTAACGATTTATATTATCATAACTTAGCTTTAAAGCTTTGGGATATTACATCAACTCTACATACCAATATAATACCATTACTACAATAAATATCTTAGTCCTTCACCTAGGCGGATTCTTAACAACAAAGAGGACTTATGACACCATGCTGCCTAACACGTTAAGCATGTACTAGTCTTTTAGGCCTCAGCAGCTTTGGTAGCTCTGATACCATAAAGGGTGTAGGGTGTGTTTTTTCGGATTACACATTAAACCACAGAAAGAACTCTTTTGATGGAGAAAACAGGGATGAAGCTTTCTTCTCCTCTGAAATTTGCAGCAGTATTTGTACATAATTTTTTTTTAATGGGATATGGATATATTATTTGTCTCTTAAAGATGGTATAGAATTTGTTATCGGCTATAGGAGTAAGAAAACAGAAAGTTTAGAAACTCATGGTTGTTTGAGAATGCAAGGAGTTTATTGATTTCTCTCCGAGTTGTCCTCAATGAGGTAATACAATACCTATATATGGGAAAAAACAAGTATTACAATAAACAAATAATGGTGCTATCCAACACTATTCTAAAAAGAGACAATCTACCAAACTAAAGAAGAAACGTTACACCACCTATCATTTCTTACTTTAATGCTATCTATTATTGATCACATTAATGCTGTCTATTATTGATCACATTAATGCTATCTATTATTGATCACATGCCACCACGTTTTCGGGCAAACTCTGATGTATGTGTATATCTATGTGTTGGAATCCGATAGTAACTGTGTGTATATCTATGCCACCACGTTTTCGGTTACTTGATACATATAACCAACATGACATACAAGCACCGCTATTAACAAGTAACCGTATCCATTTAGGATGATGACGTCCCCTTAAGGAGCTCAAAATGTTTGTCGTACTAAACTCTACAGGTTGAGTTAGCTCATGTACGATAATATTGGTTTAGTGGTACTACTTAATGAATGAATAAAAGATTAATTATTTTAGTCAGAGTGTTATAAATAATTAATAGATGTGCGATATATTAAATACAGGGATTCGTAAGTCTAAGTAAAAGTTTGACACAACTTTTGTAATAAAGGGTAAGTCAACATTATTCTCTAGTGGAATGAATAAATGTTTATAAATTAATTATATCCTGGACTGAACATAAGATAATTAATTCATTTTAGGACTATCTTTATTCCTTATATTTGATCCATGTGCTGACCCATCTATGCCTATTGGCCATAAAAATTTTGTCCCCTATGTACAGTCCCACTGGGATTAGGAAATGGGATTGGGCTTTGTTAATTACATTTTTAATTAAATACATCTCCTAATATAGATATAATTATCTGAAATCTAAAGATATCAAGAGGTAATTATTCAAGAACAGAATTATCTTCAAAATATAAAATAATTATTATATGTATTATATGTGCCAGACTCTTGATCAAATTCGGATTTTAAAGAGAGCACTATAAATACATGTTAGGAGATAACTAGTAGTATCCCACTACTACCTGAATTTTGAAAACTACATAAGGAGAGATAAAATTTAGCGTTCTCCATAGATTGCTCTCACTCAGCATCTGAGATCAGAAAATCACAAGACAATCCACAAAATCAAAGTTGAAGTCAACCATTGATCATCTTTGTCAGAAATTCACAAGTAAATACGATAAAATTTATATGTGTTCTAATTTATTATATAGGAGCATGTTAAGGATATAATTAATGTACGGTGAATTAAATATTCAAAATAGATCATCGGGAGCACGGAAAATTTATATTTCCATAAAAAAATACTTATAGGAGTGAAATAGGAAATCTAAAGGATGTCGATGATTGAGTTTTTTATTAAATGCATTTTCTGCAAAACTGAACGATCAGGATCTTGTTGGATTTGTATACTGGAAGCAGTTTTGGTTGAGCTTGTATATAATGATTCATGTTACCACTATTACAATCTCCTATCTTGTTTACTTGATTGCATATGTATGTTCATTTATCTCGTATATAAATTAGATCATACAGTGTGTAGAAGATCACAGAAGTCTGTATGATTGGTCAAGCTTAATGAGATATAAAAAGGATCACAACTGAGACAACTTTAGGAAGAGTTGTCGGTATAGGCTGCAGTATAGATAAGAAGTGACTTGACTTGGTTGCTTGTCTATACTGGTATGTCTCTGACGTATTGATGGATCATAGTGAGATGAGTTCTTCTATCTGACCGTCTTGAAGAACCTAGATCTCGGTGACTTTACGTTGTTCTAAACCTCGATAAGGTATTATGTGAGTATGAGTTACTGACCATCACTTTAACTTGTCATGGGTAAGGGTTACATGGGATAACCCAATATTCTCCGCATATTAGGTGGTTGTAGTGCTTGTATGTCATGCTAGTTACCTGTATCGAGTCACCATATCTGTTTAGGATGATGACGTCCCATTAAGGAGCTCAAAAGGTTTATTATACTAAACCCTGTAGGTTAAGTTATCTCAAGTACAATAATAAGGTTGAGTGGAACTACTTAAGGAATTAAAGAGATTAATTATTTTAAGCAGTCATAACGCTATAAATAATTAATGGACGTGCGATATCTTAAATACGGGGTTCGTGAAGTCTAAGTACAAGCCCGACTCAACTTCGAAAATAAAGGGGTAAGTCGGCATTTATTCTCTAGTGGCATGAATAAATGTTTATGAATTAATTTATGTTCTGGACTGAATATAAGATAATTAATTTATTTGAGACCCATCTTTATTCCTTGCATTTGATTTCTGGGCTGGCACATCAAGGCCTGGTAACTACAAGAATTTCATCCACCTCATGAGAGTCCCACATGGACTCTGTCATAGCCCGACCACTTAATCAAGTAATTAGGCTGTGACTTATGCTGTGACGTGGGTTAAGAAGGAAATTCTGATACCAATGATACATGTCAAACAATATTTGACTTCAACTTCATCATGAAGAACTCAAATGTTTATGGTTCAAAGAAATAGAATGGAATTTGATAAAAATTGATTCTAGGTTCTCGAACCATAATAATGGATCAAATAAAGAAGAATAATGTCTGAGGATAATTGATCACAAAAGAATGACCAATATCAAGAATGTACATTTTCAAACATACTTTTACAACATGGAAAATTTATTGACGTTTCAAAGCATTGTTTAAAGCATAGATTAACAATGTTTTCAAAGACTTGATATAAATCTTATTGGGTCTAACAAAACTATTCTGAACTTTCAAGTAAATCCTTGTTCACGGAGGTATTTCAATGAATCCATGTTCTTAGAATCAAGTAGACATTTCAACAACAATGCCGAGATCATACCAATAAAATCAAGACTATCATCAAGATTATAATCAACTCATCGTAGTAATATTTCAAAGCAAATGAAGGTCAAAGTTTGGCAACAAGGAGTGTGGCTGAGAATTATGTATGATGACATAAAACTCTGGGCAACAAAACATGATAACTTTGAATGAATCATATCAACAAATGAGCATTATCATTTTGAGTTACACATTCAGAGAAGCTCCTTTGCATAACATTCGATTCCAGCATCCTTTCAAGCTCAACCTACACGTTTAGAAATACATGCAGGGCGTGAGTACAAAAATGCACTCAGTGGGTATACGCCGAAAACATAAAACATTGCCCTTAGGGCTATATAATTGACTTGCCACAACATTAGCAATACACAGGGATTTTAATTAAATAACATGTGCTTGCATCAAAATAAACATAAACATTTACTTACTTACTTTCATTTCATAGCATCATCATAAAATATGCATATGCATGTTCTCATGTCGGCCGATAACTTTCCTTCCCATATCCACGCATTTTTTTTGTGTTGAGAAGAGGCCTCCTTCTCAAACACCTTAACATAACATACCCGTGGACCCGGCGGTACCAATCACGGTCATACCCGACGCCGGTAACATTCTTTCATTCATACTTTTTTCCTTCTTTCCTTGGATAGGTAATGCATCGTGCTTATGCTCATGCTCAAAACAAAAGTCATTTAACTTTGAAACTTTGCACATAAATGCATTTCATATCATTTTGAAAATATGCACTAGCATAAGCATATCATATCATTTGAAAGTATGTAAAAGCATAAGCATATCATTATAAAATACTTATACCCACTGGCATACCACCGACGATCGATTTTTTATCTTTCATTCATTTCTTCTTCTTTTCTTCTTAGTCCTTCAATCAATATAGATCGCGTTAAAGCCTACCAAGAATCAAACAAGAACATAACTTATTTTAGTCTTCTATACGACTATATCTTCTCGATATCAAGACACTAAGGTCGATAATACTGGGTCATCAGATTCTCTATCATCTTATACAAACAAATTTAACGAAATTTCGCGGAATAACGCTTATAAAACGCATCGCCATTTTAATACCAAATCAACCAAACTTATCTCAAACCCTACCAAATCATCACCATATGTCTAAATGAGCATAGAAAACTCGACAACAAGCTTAAACCATCTCATCTTAGCCAAAAATCCAACGTCCCTTAAGACATAGCCTATGTCCGACGTCAAAAATCACGCAAGACATCATCTAACACTAACGAACCTCTATACATGCTCAACTATCATTAGATATCATCAATCCATCATCAAAACACAAAGATGAAAGCTTTAGCATTGAAAACAATTTTTACCGACAAACTAAAATTTTTCAACTTTCGAATACGTCGGCCGAAAAATCCGAATAAATCATTTTAAACTTTATTCATATTATAGAATCCAAATATGAACTCAAAATGATCAAATAAAATAAAAAATACAACATTATCAAGGCTAGAGTTTTCGACCATTTTAGGGTTTCAACATAGGTTCGATTTCAAACGTTTTTCTTGCTCAAAACATGTTTATATCTTTCCAATAACATATATATGAAGGTAATACAAGCTTATCTACATCATATATTCAAGATCAAGACCTTCCCTATTTTTGAAAATCATAAGAATTCAAAGATTGAACATATGTTCAAAAATTCAACGTTAAACAACTTATCGGCGATAAGTCTAACATAATACCAAGAATTAATCAAACAACAACATATTCCTTTACAATCATCAAAATGACCGAAAATTAAGCATGTTCATAAGTTCATATTTTTAAAATTTTCAAACCATAGATGTGTTCTAAGGATTGAATTATACCTTAATTCGGCGACGGGTCGAAAATTTAACGGTTGGATCCTTCAAAATGTGGCTTGAGAAATTTCGAAAATTAGCGTGTGTAGTGTGTGTGTGTGTGTGATACGTGAATTTAGTAAGAAAAATAGTGATGAATAGTGTTCTCCAAAGAATTTATGAGTATTAAATGCCAAAATTCTATTTATTTTTCATTTTCTTAAATTTGGTGATTATTCACCAAATTCTAGAGCATTCTCAAACTTTCTCCATTTTTCTTTTTCTTTAATACATGATGAATAATCATGTTTCTAGAAGAGGCACACTTTCCTAGAATACACGCTTTTCAAGGAATAATATTGATGTTATAAATACATGCTATTAATCTATATCGTTTCGATTTCAAACTCAATTTCTAATAAAATGCTCTCTACTTGAAATTCTCTTTTAAACTCAAATAACATATTAAAAATATCAAACATTGATTATAAAAATATTTTTGGCTTCAAAAACCATTTTACGTATTCTGCCGACGATTAGGGTTTAATCGGCAAATGCTGATATCACAAAAGCAAAGATTTGAAATTTCTCCGTTTTATAAAATCAAGACTTCGTTGAGCATGTATCTATCATTTCAAGACTCTCGAAATCTAGGTCTTCTTATTCTAAACAAGACCTAAGACTCTTATCTTAGGTTCTATCTCGAATTGATCTCGAATAAATCTCAAATTCTATTTTTGTCAACGCGAAGTTTAACATAAAAGCTTCTAGCTTAAACAACCTTTTCTTAAGGATGCAATGCCCTTCTAATAAGTTCTTAATCAAGAGCTAATCTCTGCTACAGAAATGCGGGGTATTACATTCCCACCCCCTTAAAAAAATTTCATCCCGAAATTTAGTACCTTTTTGCAGAGTTACTTCTTTCTCGTCTGATCTTGTAGTTCCCATGTCGCTTCTTATAAAGCATGATGCTTTCATTGGGCTTTAACTGAAGGAATTAATTCATTCCTTAGTTGTCGTTCTTTTCGATCTAAGATGCATTTCTGATTTCTCTTCATAACTTAGATATGATTCAAGAAAAACGTTCTCTTGATGTATGATGTGTTTTGGATCAAACACATATCTTCGTAACTGCGACATACGGAACACATCATGAATATTGTCAAAACGTAAAAACGATGCCAATCTGTAGGCGATTAGCTCAATCTTCTCTTAAATCTCGTATAACTGATAAATCTTGGTTCGAGCTTTCCTTTGATTCCAAAGCGATGTATTTCTTTGGAGGAAAATACTTTCACGAAAACTTTATCTCAATTCTTGAAGTTTAGCTTCGTTATTCTTTTATCTGCGTAGAACTTTTAATGATCATGTGCTTCTTGGATTCTTTTCTTGATTTATTGTACAACTACGACCATTTCTTCAATCACTTCGGTCCCATCATTTTTCTTTCTCCAGTCGTGCGTCTTAGAAGAGCAGCGATCTACGCTTTCTGCCGTAGAGGCTTCATAGGGCGTCATATAAATCATCGCTGGTAATTATCGTTATACGCAATTTAAATCTTTTACTCATCTCCTGATAAAAGCTCGTCCATAACCAGACGTACGTATATTCGAGCTAACTTATTAGCTTCATACATGATAGAGATCTAAGGAGAAGAATTTTCTGACGTGCTTCCCATCATAATTTTGTATATCCTCATAACTGAAACTATATACATAGGAGACACTCTCGATCAGAGCACTCCAAAATCTTGAAAACTTGCTTTATAGAGCGAACACATCTTCAGCATCAGCTAGGTACTAACTCCATTAAGAATGGAGGATTCTGATGCAGAAAAGCTCTGAAATTTTTATGATCGATTAAAAAGGGAAGAAGATATAGGTAAATCATGAGAAGAATTGTTACTTTCTTATTCTTCCTTCTCAGAATGAGAATTTCTTTTTCTGGGTGGTGTACTGCATTGCAACAAATGCCAACATGCAGCATGTTCCGTTTATTAGAAATGGGAAAAATGTTCTCATTCAATAAACAGACTTATGTCTCAAGGATCTTCACAATTGTTTATCCCAGGGTTATGATATGAAATAACATAGCTGAATACCAAAATGATCATATATGTCAAGGGGAGAAAAATTGTCTCTTTGAAGACTTTTTACAAATCAGGGAAACATTGCAATCTGGGGTTTTTCAGGCATATAGATAATTTGGCATCTCGGGAAAAACTTATCTAGTACGGCTTCTCAAGCACGCTATCACATTATAAAAATATCTATTAACATCACCTATATATATATATATATCCATATGTTCACGATAGACTGTCATCGTCATCATTCTTTTCTTACGTCTTTGCATTTGCCCCATCGCCATCAACGGCTTCATAGGAGTCTGTCATCTCTACAATCTTTCTCGATCTCGAGAGATAGCATATCGATAGCACAATTGGGAATTGAATACAAAAGAATGACTCCAGGGTAAAGGATGCCAGAATCAGTCACAAAATATTTGAACGATATCTAGGGATTGCAGCTATGTTGTGCCAACAATTGGCAAAACTCGGATTTAGACATAAAAGATCTTAAGACATCTGGAGTCTCAATAAATTAGCTTGAGTCTCTTCTCAAATCTCAAATGAGAAATTTCAAAAACATGAGAAAATTGAATAGACTGAATCTGTATAGGAATCTCAAGAGATAGGAATGATTGACCATACAAATCTAGGTCAATAGAAAACATCTCAATGTTAGGATAAAATGATCAAACTGTATAGAATATACATCATACTCAGGCTAGCTAGCTGAATATCTGGAAATGAAAACTTTATTTTTAGAGCATGGATACTAGCATCATACTCAGGGGTGGTAGAATCATCATTAATGGGTTTAACATTTTCTTTGTCATAGGTGTAACTGAAAAGTTACCACCCAACTGGAGTTGATGAATAACTGAGATAAAGTCGGCCATAGAGGAAAAAGAGCCAAAAGGGAATTCAAGTGTACATAATAATGAGAACTAATGATAGTTATGAGTCTAGAAAAATTTTCGAAAAGCGAGAGTTACTTGCCAATGGATGATACGGGGTATTTATAGTTGACGGTCGAAATCCTAATTCTCATCAAATCGTGATACTTAGCGGCCGGATTAGAAATTGTGAGGTCAGTCGCTAGTTACAAGGCATAAATTTTTTGAAAGATTTTCACGGCCAGGCTAGCAATCGCTAAGGAGATCGCTAGTTTTTAGTGCAGAAACTTCTGAAATGAATTCGCGAGCTGGCTAACGATCGTGAGGGTGATCGTCGGTCTCTTATTCCTTATTTATCTTTGATTACTTCTTTGCTTATGCATCGATCATCACCGTACTCATATACCTTCCTCCACAAACGATGGAATTGAGCGAGAAATTCGTTCTAGGTAAGTTGTTCACCTGATCTTTACTGATAAAAGCAAACGAGATAATGATAAACGACATGACGACAAATGATTCGTTCTCTTCCAAGTCCAAGCTTTCCGGATGGTCCTTGCCATTCTAGATAAAAGAATGCTCGAACGCTTGCAAAAAACATATTCATGTTGCTTTGCCGTCTTTTCTCTAATTTCTTTTCGACTTTCAGCTCATAAAGCATTAGCTCATTTCAAACATACATTTTCATATAGCAATTCATTCAATGAAGCATATACTCACTATCAACTCAATTTATACAAATAAAGCACATACTCAATCTTCAACTATGATAATCATAATCATCATAATCATAAGCATAACTCATACCTGGTGAGCTAGAGATGATGGAATCGGAATGCTGAGCTTCACTTAAGAACAACTTACTCTTTATCTCATTTCTCAAATCAGAATCAAACAACTGATTTCGTAAACTCAAATTCTTAAAATAGAGTCAAACAAATGACTCCATAAACTTAAATTCTCAAACAGAGTCAGCTCAAAAGAATTCACATGCTCAAAGTGCATAAACTGCACAAAACTTACAAGATTCATGAATTTAGAATTTGAGACAGCGCACAAGCTGCACAAGGATTCACAAGGATTTACATGTTCAGAATTCAAAAATATACTCATCTGTGCAAAAGTTCACAAGGATTTACAAGCTCAGAATTCAAAACTGTGCACAAGTTGTACAAAATTCACAAGGATTTACAGGTCCAGAATTCAAAACTATGCACAGACTGCACAAATTTACAAAGGCTCACAGGTTCAGAATTCAAACCGCTCTGATACCATTCTGTCATAGCCCGACCACTTAATCAAGTAATTAGGCTATGACTTAAGCTGTGACGTGGGTTAAGAAGGAAATTCTGATACCAATGATACATGTCAAACAATATTTGACTTCAACTTTCATCATGAAGAACTCAAATGTTTATGGTTCAAAGAAATAGAATGGAATTTGACAAAATTTGATTCTAGGTTCTCGAACCATAATAATGGATCAAATAAAGAAGAATAACGTCTGAGGATAATTGATCACAAAAGAATGACCAATATCAAGAATGTACATTTTCAAACATACTTTTACAACATGGAAAATTTATTGACGTTTGATCGCTCACTTTTCTCACACGAAAAACGCGCAAGTATAAGGTAAGTCGAGTATCGTATCCACAAGGATTGCAATCCGAAAACACAAAAGCTAATTCAACGAAACTTCATCATTATCCAAGAACAGATTTGGTTTGTATAGGTTTATGGCTTCAGATAATTAAATCCAAAGCTAAGGTGACAACAAGAACATAAACTAAAGCAATAAAAACTCAAAGAGATAACTATGAAGAAAGACTAACCCTAGGGATGCACTAATCCTATCCACTACGATATTTATCCTGCTTATTATTAACCGCTTTAATCCGCATAAGATGGAAGATCACATATGTAGCCAACAACTTCGCCATTCGACAATTGTGACAGCTTGATTACTAATTTTCCCTATTATCATTACGCCTCTAGAGGAAAATAGGCAACCCAAAAGGATCACAAAGAATATGCTTCCTACGAATGTTTCTATCTCAGCTACGACTCAAGGCTTATCCATATCATGCATTCAAGATCGATTGACAATTAAAACGGTTACGTAATTAACTGGCAACTATGATATGCATCATGATTGATCAGAAATCAACACATATAATTAAGCACCAAGAATAATGAATCAATGCCTGGAAGGTAAATAACAATAGCAGGAATCACAACATATAGGATAGAATCATGCAAACCCTAGGATTAGAACAGAAATTTAGCTAGACATAAATAACGAAATAAAATACGAAATAATCATAAAAATACGAATTAAATAAATAAAACCCGTAAGGTGACGTCTGAAGAACAATCGTTGGGTTCAAATCCCAACCTCGGCGGAAAACGGAAAAGAATGTAATTGCTCGACGAAACCGCTCCAAAACGTTAACAATGAGAAGAACTAAAGCTAGAACGATGGAAAACTATTGCTAGAATTAATCTAAATCAAAACTAATGTGAAAATAAATGGAAAATAGAGAAAAACTGAGGAAAAACACAAAACTAATGTGAAAATAAATGGAAAATAGAGAAAACCGAGGAAAACGTAAAATCGCTGGGGGGAAGGTTAGAGCGAGGGGCGAAGCCCTATTTATAGATTTAGGGTGAAACCCCATTTTTGCATCACCGCCATGCGTCGTGGGCGGGCTCATGGTCGCGAGCTCGGTCGCGAGGATCCTCCTCGCCTCGCCATCCTTCGCTTCTGCAGGCGCCACAGACGGATTCTCGCGCCACACCTCGCGGTCGCCAGTGTGGTCGCGTCGCACATAAAATTGTCGTGGGCACGTCTGTGCCCGCCGGGAGTGCTCACTTGCCATGGCCTTCCTCGCCAGGCTTTGGTGTTAGCCGTGGCCGACCTAGCGGTCGCCAGCCGGTCGCGAGCGCCTCGCGTCTGGCGCATATGCGCACTCACGCTCGTGCTCGTTCCTTGCGGTCTGGATAGCGGCCGCTAAGGCGGTCGCTAGGCTCTCCTTTTTTCCCTCGTCTACTCGTTCTTCGTTCCATACTTCGGTTTTCAACTTATAAGCCTACAAAACACCAAAACGAAACCCAAGAGCAGTATCTTCCAAAAATATGTAAAAGCATTGAGATCCAAGACATAAACGCACATTATCGATCTAAAATCATCTTTAGAAGTCAACAACAAACGAGTAAAATGCGCGTTTATCAACCCCCCAAACTTAAATCATTGTTTGTCCTCAAACAAAAACAAGACCAAAAAGAAAGAGAGACGCAAAACAGGATCAACGAGCGTTAGCAAAGGTGATTAACCAATAAAGCCTCAGAAATATCTCAAAGCTCAAAATCATTAGTGCACACGACGACATTAGTCAAATCAACAATGTACAACCATTGAAAGCAAAAATCTCATTCAATTCAACCCTCACAATGGCATGTGCGTAATATATAGAGTACACTCAACTCATAAAGAAATAAGGGATGTGTATGCACTCAAAAATCAATGCAATGCAAAAATCTCACAATAGGCTTGCCATGTCTCTAATATCTCCACCACATCAAATGCATTCAAATTAGGATCAAAAAGGACTTTTCATAGGTTGTATTGTAGGCACATTGGTTATGATAAGATAATATATGGCTAAGTGACTCAAATATATTCCAAGTACTTCCATCTCTATAATCAACTCATATGGACTTTGTCCATTTCCTTTTCCTTTCCAACATGCTATTTCGACATTTATTCACTCAAGGTACCATATACTATGATAATTGACTTCTTTTATGCTCATACTATTCACAAATTTTTTTCTTTTCTTGGCTTTGTGATAGAGCTTATAGGGTCTATTCTTTTTCACACGGGTACCATACTTTATCTTTTATCCCCACTTTGCATATCAAAAAAAAAAATTCTCCCATTTGATTCCCATATCCATCCTCACCTCCTATCATTCGGTTAACAAAAGAATAAGGTCTAATAAAGGCTCAAAGAAGGCGACAAATGGTATATATCATCATTAGTGTTTGGGTAAATATGTGGTTTAACAAAGATGGCCTTTATCCTTTCCATATTCAAAACACATATTGCAGCCTCGATACGTAAAAACGACAAGTTCTAGAAGATAATTACATGCACGATATCACACGTATAAAAGAAATCAGAATAAGATGTGTATACAAAGGAAGCTCAAGTCTCACGGTTTTAGCAAATGGTTAAAACAACAAGCTAAGCAATCTCAAGTTATCCATGCATCATTTTCTAACATTTCATGTGCACTATCACATATTTAATGTAAAATTTCTATCATCATTGGCTACATGGATTAACACATTTCACTTCAACTCGTTGATCGACCGACACAACAAAACACAAAAGACACGACAAAAGCCCCAACATATAATAACTTAACAAAACAACGCAAAACATAAAAAGGACTCTCAACCACATCACACTCGACCCTCCCCCAAACTTATTGTCAACAGCAGTGCAATGGAGGCAATAATGTTTGCGTAAGAAAGTGATTGGGAGAGATCTTACCTCAAATGTCACTACTCTCCGCGGTGGATAGAATCCTCGCCATTGATGATATACCTTGGGACTTAAAACAAACAAACAAGACACAAAGAAACAAAGAAAAGAAGAAAACAAAACGAAAACATAAAACATGTAAAAAAAACGCTGGGTTACCTCCCAACCAAGTGCTAGATTTTCCGTTGCTAGCTCGACGGTACCTCTCATCAATCAAAGCGATTTGACAACCGATGCCTTTCCAAACCTCGATTTGCCTTGTATTTAGCATTTACAACACCTACCAATTGGCATAAGAATGGCTTCCATCGAGCTTGAACGAATCACTCGGATTTTTATACCGAGTCCACTTCTTCCTCGCAAGATGCTCGTCGATGGTCTATTGAAATTCGAGCTCAAGAACGGGTCGGGTGTGGTAGTGGTGATCGAATAGCACTCTTCATATGCCGAGTCTTCCTCTCTCGTGATGGCATCATAAATCGAGATCGTTAACTCATCTTTGTTCACACGGAAGGTGAGATCACCCTCCCGCACGCCGATCGAGCCCCGCCGTGGCTAAGAACGGTCTCCCTAGAATGAGAGGCGATTCCCATCCTCCGCATATCGAGGACTACGAAGTCCACGGGAAGATGAACTTGACTTTGATCAAGACATCTTCCACTATCCCTTTGGCCTTGTGACAGATCGTCCGCCATTTGGAGAGTAATAGTAGTAGGCTTCACCTCCGATCTCCAATTTATTAAATATGGACAACGACATCAAATTGATGCTTGCCCCAAATCACACAAAGACTTTGGAGAAGGTATGCCTCCAATGACACGGTATCGAGAAGTCGCCTGATCTTTCGCTTTAGTGGCAAGTTCTTTTGCAAAGACAAAGATCGCACTCTTGAGACAGATTGACCGCCTCAATTTCTTTAGCTTCTTCATCGTAACGGCATCCTTGAGAAATTTCATGTATCCCAAAGACATCTTTGAGTGCATCAAGCAAAGGAATATTAATGTTCACCTTCTCGAACATCTCCGTAAATCGAGTCATCTATCATCCCGCTGACTTGGCCAAACGACGGAAACGGAATCGGAGGTGTATACGCCGGAAAATTGCAGCAGGGACGCCCTCGCGGCCTTCCTCGCGATCGCGAGGGCGATCGCCAGGTACCGCGCCACCGCTCTCTTCTTCGCGTCCGACACGGCGGGCGGGCTCGCCCCCGCATCTTTGCGTGGTCTCTCGTGGCCGGGCTCGCGGTCGCGATCTCGGTCGTGGTACTTTTCATTCGCGGTCGGTGGTCGTCGTGTGCTCCTCGGACCGACTAGACGCGTGATGGCTCGCGGCCGGGCTAGCGGTCACGAGCTCGGTCGCGAGGTGCTCATTTTATCCGCCGCTGCCTTTTTCGTCCGTGTCATTCGATATGCTTTTCCACTTCTCAACCGGATAGCAAAGCACCGATTCTTAGGGTTCACTTCAGACACTCGGAAATTAGCCCGTCTTTGGTCAGGCATTCTCGTGTGCGCCATCCGATCGATCCGATTCTCCAAAGATCTTCAAGTGTTAGCCCATGGTCGTCATGGTGGATTCCGATGTGCAACTTTTCGAGTAGTGCTATTGATGAACGAAGTTACTGGCGTGCGGCCATCCGACTACGATTTGTCGTCATTTGTTGGTTGCTCACAACCAACAAATGATCAACTCCTCTAAACCCCGCTTCGCTCTCGAATCATACCATTCGCACGTCAAAGCCTCTTTGGAGGTTGTTGGAAGTTATTGAGTTGGCATACGATGATTCGGATGATTCTCGTTGTTCGGATGGTATGCCAATTTCCCCATGGTTCCTCCGATTGATATGATTGACCTCTTCGCCTCGATCCGCTCTTCAAAAGAGTGAACTTCTTCATAAGATTGTCGTATTTCAAATCAATCTCAACAGTAGCTGCTTTGACCACTGGTGTTCTCTCCATTGGCCATTGATAACTGTTGGCCGCCATCTCTTCTATGATGCGGCTGGCCTCCTCTACACGGCGATTCAATAGGCAGCCTCCTACTGATGCATCTACAATGTTTCTCGTATGCATTGTCAGTCCGCTATAGAACTGCGTGATCTGCTGCTCTCTAGAAAATCCATGTTGAGGGCATTTTCAATAAGCCCTCGAATCTCTCCCATGCCTTGAATAACGACTCGTCTCCTTGTTGGCAAAAGTGGGAGATCTCGATATGATCTTCGTGCTTTGGTGGCGAAAAGTATTTTGAAAGGAACTTCGTAAAGTTTCCCCAATTGTCTATCTCGGTTCGTCCAGCTCTTCAACCACTTTGCCTGGTCAGCTGAGAGAGAATCCGAACATGCGCATCCGGATTGTGTCTTGTGGCACCCCATTCTGTTTGATGATGTCACAAATGTCGAGGAATGTCTCCAGATGAGCATTCGGGTCCTCAGTCACTCCTCCTCCGAACTGTTCTCCTTGAACCATGCTGATCAGGGTTGGTTTCAGCTCAAAATTGTTTGCATTGACTTCCGGGCCCCATCCACCTCCTTGGAATTGCTCAATGGAAGGTCGGTACATGTAGTTCATAGGTCTCGTCTCTGGGGTAGGGACAAAGAGTCCCATATTCGCCATCTGGCGCTGCATCTCTGCGAAATCGGCTAGCATGCGTGCAGCTTGCTCGGGAGGAATGCCCCCGTTCTGTGGATTAGCTGCCATTGCAGCCCTTCTTCTCTCTCGTCTCCTTCTCCTTTGGGAATTTTCGATCTCTGGGTCAAGATTTTGCTCAGGAGGTCCCTAGGACCTTGTGATCATAAACTACCTGGAGAAAAAGAGAGAGCTTAACTCTGACAAGAATAAATAAATAATATAATATATATATCTTGAATTAATAAATCTAAATCGTCAAATTATTCCTATGTGATCTTAACAATCCCCGGCAACGGCGCCAAAATTTGATCGCTCACTTTTCTCACACGAAAAATGCGCAAGTATAAGGTAAGTCGAGTATCGTATCCACAGGGATTGCAATCCGAAAACACAGAAGCTAATTCAACGAAACTTCATCATTATCCAAGAACAGAGTTGGTTTGTATAGGTTTATGGCTTCAGATAATTAAATCCAAAGCTAAGGTGACAACAAGAAAATAAACTAAAGCAATAAAAACTCAAAGAGATAACTATGAAGAAAGACTAACCCTAGGGATGCACTAATCCTATCCGCTACGATATTTATCCTGCTTATTATTAACCGTTTTAATCCAGATAAGATGGAAGATCACATATGTAGCCAACAACTTCAGTTACGACAATTGTGACAGTTGATTACTAATTTTCCCTATTACTGTTACGTCTCTAGAGGAAAATAAGCAACTCCAAAAGAATCACAAAGAATATGCTTCCTACGAATGTTCCTATCTCAGCTACGACTCAAAACTATTGCTAAAATTAATCTAAATCAAAACTAATGTGAAAATAAATGGAAAATAGAGAAAAACTGAGGGAAAACACAAAACTAATGTGAAAATAAATGGAAAATAGAGAAAAACTGAGGAAAAACACAAAACTAATGTGAAAATAAATGGAAAATAGATAAAAACTGAGGAAAAACGTGTAAAATCGCGCTGGGGAAGGTTGGGGGCGCGAGGGGGCGAAGCCCTATTTATAGATTTAGGGCTGAAACCCTAATTTTTGCATTAGCCGCCATGCCTCACGGCCGGGCTCACGGTCGCGAGCTCGGTCGTGAGGGATCCTCCTCGTCTCGGCCATCCTTTGTTTCTCGGCAGGGCGCTCGCGTACGGACTCTCCTCACGGCCACACCTCACGGTCGCTAGGTGTGGTCGCGTCACATAAATCGCCACGGCACGCCTCGCGCCACGGGAGTCTTTCGCGTGCCATGGCCTTTCCTCGCCAGTCTTTGGTGTTTTTCGCGGCCGACCTAGCGGTCGCTAGGCCGGTCGTGAGCCTTCGTCTGTGCGCATATGCGCACTCGTGCTCGTGCTCGTTCCTCGCGGTCTGGATAGCGGCCGCTAAGGCGGTCGCTAGGCCCTCCTTTTGCCCTCGTCTGCTCGTTCTTCGTTCCATGCTTCGGTTTTCAACTTATGAGCCTACAAAACACCAAAACGGAACCCAAGAGCGGTATCTTCCAAAAATATGTAAAAGCATTGAGATCCAAGACATAAACGCACATTATCGATCTAAAATCATCTTTAGAAATCAACAATAAACGTGTAAAATGCGTGTTTATCAACGTTTCAAAGCATTGTTTAAAGCATAGATTAACAATGTTTTCAAAAACTTGATATAAATCTTATTAGGTCTAACAAAACTATTCTGAACTTTCAAGTAAATCCTTGTTCACGGAGGTATTTCAATGTATCCATGTTCTTAGAATTAAGTCGACATTTCAATAACAATGCCGAGATCATACCAATAAAATCAAGACTATCATCAAGATTATAATCAACTCATCGTAGCAATATTTCAAATCAAATGAAGGTCAAAGTTTGGCAACGAGGAGTGTGGCTGAGAATTATGTATGATGACATAAAACTCTGGTCAACAAAACATGATAACTTTGAATGAATCATATCAACAAATGAGCATTATCATTTTGAGTTACACATTCAGAGAAGCTCCTTTGCACAGCATTCGATTCCAGCATCCTTTCAAGCTCAACCTGCATGTTTAGAAATACATGCAGGGCGTGAGTACAAAAATGCACTCAGTGGGTATAAGCCGAAAACATAAAACATTGCCCTTAGGGCTATATAATTGACTTGCCATAACATTAGCAATACACAGGGATTTTAATGAAATAACCTATGCTTGCATCAAAATAAACATAAACATTTACTTACTTGCTTTCATTTCATAGCATCATCATAAAATATGTATATGCATGTTCTCATGTCGGCCGATAACTTTCCTTCCCATATCCACGTACTTTCTTTGTGTTGAGAAGTAGGCCTCCTTCTCAAACACTTTAACATAACATACCCGTGTGGACCCGAAGGGTACCAATCACGGTCATACCCGACGTCGGTAACATTCTTTCATTCATACTTTTTTTCTTTCTTTTCTGTGGATAGGTAATGCATCGTGCTTATGCTCATGCTCAATAAAGCAAGTTATTTAACTTTGAAACTTTGCACATAAATGCATTTCATATCATTTTGAAAATATGCACTAGCATAAGCATATCATATCATTTGAAAGTATGTAAAAGCATAAGCATATCATTATAAAAATACTTATACCCACCTGGCGACAGTCACTCGACGACTGTACTTTTATCTTTCATTCATTTCTTCTTCTTTTTCTTCGTAGTCCTTCAATCAATATAGATCGGCATTAAAGCCTACCAAGAATCAAACAAGAACATAACTTATTTTAGTCTTCTATACGACTATATCTTCTCGATATCAAGACACTAAGGTCGATAATACTTGGGTCATTGCATCCTCTATCATCTTATACAAACAAATTCTAACGAAATTTCGGCGGAATAACGTTTATAAAACGCATCGCCATTTTTATACCAAATCAACCAAACTTATCTCAAACCCTACCAAATCATCACCATATGTCTAAATGAGCATAGAAAACTCGACAACAAGCTTAAACCATCTCATCTTAGCCAAAAATTCAACGTCCCCTTAAGACATAGCCTATGTCCGACGTAAAAAATCACGCAAGACATCATCTAACACTAACGAAACTCTATACATGCTCAACTATCATTAGATATCATCAATCCATCATCAAAACACAAAGATCAAAGATTTAGCATTGAAAACAAATTTTTACCGACAAACTAAAATTTTTCAACTTTCGAATACGTCGACCGAAAAATCCGAATAAATCATTTTAAGCTTTATTCATATCATAGAATCCAAATATGAACTCAAAATGATCAAATAAAATCAAAAATCCAACATTATCAAGGCTAGAGTTTTCGGCCATTTTAGGGTTTCAACATAGGTTCGATTTCAAACGTTTTTCTTGCTCAAAACATGTTTATATCTTTCCAATAACATATATATGAAGGCAATACAAGCTTATCTACATCATATATTCAAGATCAAGACCTCCCCTTTTTTCGAAAATCATAAGAATTCAAAGATTGAACATATGTTCAAAAATTCAACGTTAAACAACTTATCAGCGATAAGTCTAACATAATACCAAGAATTAATCAAACAACAACATATTCCTTTACAATCATCAAAATGACTGAAAATTAAGCATGTTCATAAGTTCATATTTTTAAAATTTTCAAACCATAGATGTGTTCTAAGGATTGAATTATACCTTAATTTGGCGACGCATCGAAAATTTAACGGTTGGATCCTTCAAAATTTGGCTTGAGATATTTCAAAAATTAGTGTGTGTAGTGTGTGTGTGAGACGTGAATTTAGGAAGAAAAATGGTGATGAATAGTGTTCTCCAAAGAATTTATGAGTATTAAATACCAAAATTCTATTTATTTTTCATTTTCTTAAATTTGGTGATTATTCACCAAATTCTAGAGCATTCTCAAACTTTCACCATTTTACTTTTTCTTTAATACATGATGAATAATCATGTTTCTAGAAGAGGCACACTTTCCTAGAATACACGCTTTTCGAAGAATAATACCGATGTTATAAATACATGCTATTAATCCATATCGTTCCGATTTCAATCTCAATTTCTAATAAAATGCACTCTACTTGAAATTCTCTTTTAAACTCAAATAGCATATTAAAAACATCAAACTTTGATTATAAAAACATTTTTTGGCTTCAAAAACCATTTTACGTATTCTGCCGACGATTAGGGTTTAATCGGCAAATGCCGATATCACAAAAGCAAAGATTTGAAATTTCTCCATTTTATAAAATCAAGACTTCGTTGAGCATGTATCTATCATTTCAAGACTCTCGAAATCTAGGTCTTCTTATTCTAAACAAGACCTAAGAATCTTATCTTAGGTTCTATCTCGAATTGATCTCGAATAAATCTCAAATTCTATTTTTGTCGACGCGAAGTTTAACATAAAAGCTCCTAGCTTAAACAACTCTTTCTTAAGGATGCAATTCCCTTCTAATAAGCTCTTAATCAAGAGCTAATCTCTGCTACAGGAATGCGGTGTATTACAGACTCTGTTCTGATCCTCTCTATCTGAAAATATATTATTGTATTTATTAGATATGCAGAGATCCTATCCTAATAGGATCTAGGGTTGCATTATAAATATAAGGTGAGAGAAAATCAAATAATCCTAATGCTAGTGTGATTTTCGAAAATTACAAGAAGCAATATTGTGATTCTCAAAAATTCCAAAGGAAGAAGGCAAATTTCTACAGTACTCTCCATAGATTGCTCTCACTCGGCATTGGAGTTTTGGCAAATGGGATACAGTCCAGAATATCAAAGTACGAGTCTTGATTCAATTTCTTGTCAGACAAATTCGCAGGTGAACACGAGAAAACACCTATGTGTTGCAATTAATTATATAGATGCATGCTAGGTAAATAATCAATGTATGGTGAATTAAACATCCAAGATAGATCATCAGGAGAGGGTTATTATGGATCTGTCATTCATCGTGGCTCGTTTTATTTTTTTTGTCGGATTTTGTTTTATCACCACGAGAAAATCTGTGGCTAGATTAGGAATTTTCTTGTAAATCTAATTTGTAAAAGAGGAACGAAGATGAAGAACATAAAGAACAAGATGATGGAGACCCGTTGCACGGCACGACGGGAGGCTGGCCGAAAGTCAGACGTGCGGGCGACGGCACGCTAGGCGTGCTCGACGCTCGCAGCACGTCGCTCAGCAGCGCGCGCAAGGCTTCGGCGGCATAGGGCGGCAGATCTCCAACGGGCATGCAGGAGATCTCGGCGGGCGTCGGCAGCTGGGCGTGCGGGGTACGCGGTTTCCGCATGGACGTCACGGCGCTGAGCATGCGTGACGCGAGTCTTGGCAGCCTCGGGCGCGTGCGCACGTAGACTCCTGGCGGCCTCGCCGGCGTGCCGTCACGAACTCTCAGCGAGCTCGGCAGCGTGCGGGTGAGTTTCACTCGGCAGCGCCCGGGCACCTCTCGGCAGCCGAGTGTGACCTTAGCGCGCTGGTGCCCGTCGCGCGAAGCGCGTGGGTAGGCCCAGCGCGCGTGTCGCGCGCAGGTATCCCTCGACAACAGCTTCCGGCGATGCTTGGCACCCTCGGCAGCAGCTTTGGCAGGCTAGGCGACGACGTCTCTTGGCAGCATGCAGAAGCTCCTCGGCGTGCTGGGCGACGACGCAGCAGATGAGAGCGCACGGTGTCTTTGGGCGTGTGCATGGGTCATGCCAACGGTAGGCGGCCCACCCATCTTGGCTGACCTACCGCTTCGCCCAGCCCATTTTTGACCGGTTGCCCAGATTTTGACCCGACCCGGCCCATTCCACTGTTCCGGCTCGTTTTCAGATTTTTTGACCCAAATCCAGTTTTGACGAGTCCAATCCGTGCCCGTGCACGCGAGGCCCGTTTTCGAGATTTTTGAAGATCTGTACTTTGCAAATTTATGTAATAAATTATGCTGGGAAGTAAAGGATCCACGAGTGGGCCGTGATACGAATTTATTTATTTTTATCGTTCAAAGTATGTCGTGGATGTTTAAATTATGTAGAAGCATGTTATGTATGTTTAATTACGTAGATTAACATTTAATATGTTTTCGTGATTGGATGCGTATAGCAAGCATGCTAGGGTTTATCGCGTTTTGAAGCATGTTTTAGAATTCTGCGAGCATGTTTTACATGTTGAGTTCTATAGAAAGCATGCTAGGATTACGTGATCTGCATGGACAAACATTTTGAAACAAAAGACTAAGCGAGAAACCCGACATATTACTTTTTTAAATTAAAAATGTCAAGACCTTCACTTTTTGATCTCTAAATAAAGTGGTATGCACTGTGAGTAAATGTCCACATGCGTGGCTTGCTTGCACTGTTTATCATAAGTTTGCTAGATGAGATTTCTAAATAAAATATTTTAATCTATTGAGAAGTGGGAGTTTCATGTGTAAACGTCCACACGCGTGGCTTGCATATGCGATTTTCATAAGTTCTCTAGAGATAGATTTAAAATGAGATGATGATCACACTATTTTCTAACACGAAAATGTGCAAGTAGATAGGTAAGTCGAGTATCGTATCCACAAGGATTGTAACACGAAAATACAGAAGCTAACTCAATAATCCTTCATCATTATCCAAGTGACAAGTTTGGTTTTAAAAAGGGTTTTGGGACTTCGAATATTAAATTCAAAGTCAAGAACAAATAAAACAAATAAAGCAAGCAAAAATAACTCAAAGAGATAATGAGACTAAAAGACTAACCCTAGGGATGCATTAATCCTACCCACAGCGTATGTTTATCCTGCTTCCTATTAACCAATTTTAATCCAGCCAAGATGAAAGATCACATATGTAACCAACAATTTCGCCATTCGACAATTGTGGCGATGAGATTACTGATTTCCCTATTACTGTTACGTCTCTAGGTGAAAATTAGCAACTCCAAAACGATCACAAAGAATAGCTTCCTACAAATGTTCCTATCTCAGCTACGACTCAAGGCTTATTCATATTGTGCATTTAAGATCGATTGACAATTAAAACTATTAATTATTCAACTGGCAGCTATGTATGCATCAAGATTGATCAAAAATTAACACATAAGAATGAGCACCAAGAATCACAAATCAATGCCTGGAAGGTAAACAGCAAATAGCAGGAATCACAATACTTAGGATAGAATCATACAAACCCTAGGATTAGAACAAGAATTTAGCTAGACATAATAATTGAAATAAAATAAGAATTAACCATAAAAATAATAATTAAATAGATAAAACCCGTAATGTAGCATTGAAAGAACAATGGTTGGGTTCGAATTCAAACCCAAGTAGATAACGGGAAATCTGAATTCGTCCGGATGAAAACGTTCCAAAGCGATTACAATGCGTAGAATAAATGTAGAACAATGAAAACTAATGCCTAGATGAAAGTAAAATAAAGCTAGAGAGAAAGTATGTGAAAAAATATTAAAAACTGAAGAAAATCGTGCAGCATAAGGGTGGAGGCGCGAGAGCAAGCCTAGGGGTATATATAGGCGTAGGGCTGAAACCCTAATTCACGCCCAGCCGCCTCACCTCGCGGACGAGCTCGCGGTCGCTAGCTCGGTCACGAGCTTCTGGGCAGTGAGTTCCTTCGATGAGCTCGCCGCCAGGTTCGCGCTCGTTTGGAATACCTCACGGTCGAGCTCACGGTTGCTAGCTCGGTCGCTAGTTTTCAGGCAGAAGCTTTTCGGAGTCTCTTGCAGGCAGGGCTCATGGTCGCGGGGTGTTGCCTAGCGGCCGACCTCGCGGTCGCGAGATCGGTCCCTAGTTTCTGTCCAGAATGTTTCCACAGTCGCTCGCGGTCGGGTTAGCGGCCGCTAAGGTGCCCGCTAGCCCCTGATTCTTTCCGTCTTTGGTTCGTGCTTCGATTATCATCCTATAAGCCTACAAAACACCAAAGAGGTACCCGAGAGCAGTATCTTCCAAAAATAGCTAAAAGCATTAAGATCGACCATATAAACGCATTTAATGGATCTAAATTCATCTTAATATATCATCAAAAAATGGGTAAAAAGCGCGTTTATCAGATGGCACAAGATTTTGAATTGGACGCTGTATGGTCCGAGTGAGTATGCCAATTCTAAGAATTCATTATCTGCTGTCAAAATTGTGGTCATTGCTTAGGCATCACCTCAAGTACAACTTCCGGCGAAGTCTCTTCTAGTGATAGTGATGTGGTCTAGTAAAGTCCAATCATTAATTTCATTTTCCATAAGGATAAGTTGACATGGATTGAAATTAAACGACTAAAAGGTGTATTTTAGTCTGGTCAAGGGGTTCATGTGTAAACTTCCACACGCGTGGCTTGCATGTGGAATTCCTTGGGCGATTGGAGGTTTCAATTAATATTGTTTTATCAAAAGGTTACAATATTATTGTTACGAATTATGTGCGATTGTATGCTTATGTGATTACATTACTTTTCAGATATGTTTCTTACACCGATTATCAATATGCTTGCACAAAATCCTCTATCCGGTCCAAATTTTATCGAGTGGAAACGAAACATGGAATATATTCTTATCGCAGAAGAACACATGTTTGTTCTCACTACTCCCAAACCCGATGCCCTTACTGACGCATCGATGAATGAGCAGCGAGAGTCAAGCAGACTTTGGCATAAGTCAAATTATATGGCCAAATGCTATATGATGACAACTATGTCCAAAGGCTTGCAGCTGCAGCATCATTCAATGGTAGACGCGACTAAAATATGGTCAAGTCTCGAGAGTAAGTTTGGGCAATCGGATCGGACAGTCCGTTTCCACACAATGAGAGAAATCTTGGCGTGTAGGATGGAAGAAGGAAGTTCGGTCCATGAACATGTCTCCCACATGACTCATCTCATGGATAGTCTTGATCAGTTGGGAGAAGGTATCGACGGCGAAGCCAAGGTCGATATCATCCTTAACACACTGCCCAAGTCTTTTGAGAATTTTCGCGTGAACGTGATCATGAGCTAGACCAAGTATACACTTAGTTAGTTGCTAAATGATCTCGTGGCCGCGGAATGAGTCATGGGAAAAGGAGCACATGCCCTTGCTAGCACATCTAAGGGCCCAAATTTTCCATTGAAAAGTGGAAGAAGAAAATTGGGTACCAAAGGTGGTAGAGGTAAGGGAATCAGTGGGAGCAAGAACATAGTTGCCACCGGAGGCTTGAAAAAGCCAAAGGAGAGGGCAGGTGCTTCAAGTGCGGCAAGGCTGGGCATTGGAAGGCTAAGTGCCCCGTGCTCAAGGCTCAAGGTACGCTATTTGCTTTAGTAACAGAAACATGTTTAGCGACTTGTTCTACTCATTCATGGGTAGTAGATACGGCTGCGATTAATCATGTTTGTTACGCCTTGCAAGGGTTCCTACGGACAAGGGAGCTGTTTGATGGCGAGATAACAATCTCCATGGGCGACGCGGCGAAAGTCGAGGCCGTTGCAGTCGGAGATGTTTTTTTATGTTTTGATAAAACAGTTTTAGTATTAAAAGATGTTTTGTATATGCCGGAGCTTCGGTGAAACCTTATTTCGGTTTCCAAACTATTTATACATGGATATTCTGTTATTTTTTATAGTGGTGTTTCTATCATAAGAAATGACAAAGTTATCTGTGGTGGCACATTATATAATTCGCTTTATGCTATTTCTGCTAAACATAATACCTTTAATTATGTTGCATCTACATCAAACCTTAAGAAGAGGAAGTTTTCTTCGGTAGATGACACCACATTTCTTTGGCATCTTAGATTAGGTCACATCAATCTAAATAGGATCCAAAGACTGGCTAAGAATGGAGCGTTGGGCTGCGAATCCTATATAGAAGGTAAGATGTCGAACAGACCCTTCAAAGCGAATGGGTATAGAGCCAAAGAAGTGTTGGAGCTAGTTCATTCTGACCTGTGTGGACTAATGTTCACACAAGCTCGTGGAGGGTACGAGTATTTTGTCACTTTTATTGATGATTACTCAAGGTACGGATACGTATACCTGCTAGGTAAGAGTATCAAGTCACTGCGGTTTGATCGAGGTGGCGAATACCTCAGTAACGAGTTCATGGACTATTTAGTGCAATGTGGGATTACCTCCCAGATCACTACACCGGGCACACCACAGCAAAATGGTGTGTCAGAGCGAAGAAATAAGACTCTCTTAGAAATAGTTAGATCTATGATGAGCTATACAACATTGCCTATTTCGTTCTGGGGGTATGCCTTAGAAACAACGGCATATTTACTCAATCTAGTACCGTCCAAGTCAGTCGACAAGACCACTTTTGAGTTATGGTTTGGGCGCAAGGCTAGTTTAAGCCAAATAAGGATATGGGGCAGTCCAGAGCATGTGCTGAACAAGAAAGCTGACAATTTGGAGGCTAGATCTAAAGCAATGCTGTTTATTGTTTATCCTAGGGGAACGAAAGGTGGTTATTTCTATAGTCCTAAGGATCAGAAGGTCGTTATTAGCACTAACACCCGATTCTTAGAAGATGACTACATGAAAAACCACAAATCCAAAGTTGAAATCATACTTCAAGAATTAGAAGATGATCGTATTCCATCACCGATTAGGCCAAAGGTACGAGATATCATGTCTAGTGGGAGGGATTGACACCAGATACTTCAAGAAATTGAAGTGGGTCGAGTTCCACTGGAGATACCGACCGTATAAGTGGTGATCGAGCTAAAAACACACTCAAATTCACTCGCAATCGTACGAGGTAATTGTAGCGTGATAAGTTAACCCAAGTCGTCTCTCAAGGAAAACTTAACAGGGCTATTGTTCGTGTCGCGCACAAAAAGCAATTAAAATCCTAAACATTCTAATACCAATGAGGATTTGAAACATACGGGAAGAGAAATACGAGAAATAATTGCAAACCTAGGCCAAAGGTTGTCAATCCCGAGCTAAACTAATAAAGCAATAAATTAAACCAGGGGTTGTCAATCCCTAGTTGAACTACAAAAGCAGGATAAATCGAAAGCAATAAACAAAAGCGATATAAATCGAAGAAACATGAAAACAATCCACTGTCACTATGGAATTGAATTCAATAAGAATCACAAAGCAATAATTCTATGAAGTTGATTCCAATAAAACTGATAAATCCAAAGCATAAATTGATAAACAAAATATTCAATAATGAAAATGAGAACATGAATTAAAGCTATGATTTATCTGTGTCTGTGTCGTTGAAGAGCTCCTCAAGAACCATGAAGAAGAACAGTCACCAGCCGCTGCTCGTGAAATAAGAACTGAAAAACTGAGAACGGACTCCCATTATTTTAACCTAGCGCATATATTTATATAAATGAAGCGGAGCCGGTTCGGAGGTAAGTAGCTGGCTCAAAAATCATTCTCAGATTGAACTTGAATGCCGGTGGGGTGGCGTACCGAGGAAGTATTCATCTCACAAATGAGCTTCGCTCAAGGTGAACGCACGAGGAATTGCCGAAAGCGCTCGAGCGAGATGGCGCTGGCGCGGAGGTTGATCGCCGGTTGGGGAGTGCAGCGCCGGTTGGGAGAGGGCGTGCATGGGGCGACGGCAGTGCGGCGCGCTAAGGCGAAGCGCCGGTAGGCCAACGCGTGCGGAAGAAGCGGCAACGCACGCGAAGAAGCGGCAACGTGTCTTTGCGTCGCGAGCGCCGGGTGGAAGGAGGCTGGCGGGCGGCGCAGATCGAAGCGCCGGACGAGGCTTTGGGTGAGGGCGATTAGGCGAGCGCCGGCTGGGCCCGGCGCCGGATCGGTGCGCAAGGTGGCAACGCTGAGGAGAGGCGCTGCATGCCTTGCTGGCGCTATGGCTGGAATGCCGCTGGCGCTGGGCGTTCTTGTTGGCGAAGCGCAAGGCTGTGGATGGGCGTGCACGCAAAATGGGCAGCAGCGGCGGCGGCTGGCGGCGGCGGGCGTGCGCGGGCGCGCGGGCGGCGGCGCGCGCGTCTTGCGGGCTGGGCCATGGCGCGACGGGTGCCGTGCGTGACTTTGACGTTCGCTCCGTTCTCTCGCGTCCGAACTCCGAATTGCGATCCGTTTACATCTATGAACTCCTATCGAGATGCTCTTCATTATACTTGATCCTTGGCAGATTTATTTTATCCTATTTAATGTCGATTTTCAGCAAAACATTGAAACAAACCAAATAAGTTCGAATCGATAAATAATAAACAAACCAACGGAAAAAAGAGAACAAATCATGAGAAACAACATGCACAAAGATATGAATAATAAGCACAAATTCATACCAAACAACTCCCCCACACTTATCCATTTGCTTGTCCTCAAGCAAACTCTATACCAATAAGAATAGGGAAGATAATACATGCAACTTCACTCTTATTCTAATCAATCAAACCTTATTGCTTTTCCCCCACACTTGGTGTTTACGTATTCAAAGATAATGTGAAATAAATCTAGGACGGCAATTGATTTCCAATAAATAAAAGGGTAAACTCAGCTCAGACCCAACTCTCCGTTATGGGTGAACTAACTAATGTGGTCACCTTTAGCAACAAGGTTCTTTGATAACATAGAAAGCATTAACAGATTTTGGAACAATGTTCGAAAGGTGAATTCTCGATAAACTCGAGTCGCCTATCGTGGTTTCCCATGCCCATTTCTCAATTTACGAGAAAGAGGGGCAGAATCCCATCCTCCATTTATACAATCTCAACAACAACAGGAGTTTCATTCTCATTATTTTCTCTTCTTTTTCACACCCTTTTTTTTATTTTTAATTTTTTTTTATTTTAAGAAACAAGTATATAGATGGCCACAATGTTAACACTATCCCTAATATTAGTCGGACAAATCACATCAATTTCCCCCTATTCATTTTCTATCAATCACAATCTCGTCAATTCACATTACACTCAAATCATAAATCACCAAAAGTCTCGGAAATTCAAAAACAGTTTGACCAATACCACAGAGTTCAGATGCAACAATCAAAATCCCAATCTTACGAGCACAGAATAAAACTTGATTCCAAAATCATCATCATAAAAATTTTATCACCATAAAAATGCCAAAATACTTGCAAATGGATATAACAACACACCAACAATCATCACAACAATCATCACACGACAAACTCATCCCCCACACTTAATTCGAGCACTGTCCTCAGTGCTATAAACAATGAAAGCACAAAATATAAGAGGATGAGAACTTCCCTGAAGAAAGATGGCGAAAACAGGGCTGGAGAATCACGGCTTTACCATACTGCTTACAACGTCCCAAATTCGAGCAAAACTAACACAGAGACAACAGATAGATCAAAGAACAACGAAACAAAACAAAAAAGAAAGAAAGAAAAAGAAAATAAAAATCCGTGGGTAAACTCCCACGTAGTACTCAGTTTAACGTCGTGAGCCCGACGTATTCCGGTCAACAACGGACTATCCATAGTCCTTTACCTGCAGGAATACCATCTTAGCCAGAGCATCAGTAGTAACCATATAAGAACAGAGGACAGTAAAGAAAGCAAATAATGCATCATTTAAGCTCAAATCAAACATCCTATTCTCCAAAGAAAAATAGATAATTTTAATTCCCAAAGCACAATACTTTGGTGAATTAGGATGTTGACAGATTATTGATGTTACCTCAACCTCTGTCCTCACTTTGTCCTCCTCTGGGAACATGTACTTCAATTGTGGAGGCAGTTCTTTCACTTCCAGAGTGGGCTTTGGCCTGCTAGAAACTTCACGTGCCCACTCTTTCTTCATCCTCTCTTCCTCTTCCTCCACGTGTTTGGGTAGTTCTTTCACCTCCAGAGTGGGTTTTGGCGTGTCATCAATTTCATGTACCCACTCTTCCTCGTCAGCCATCCTGGTAACAACTTCCTCGTGGCTTTGATCCTGCTTCTCATCCTCAATTGCCCATTCTTCCTCAATTTCCACCTCCTCTGGCTGCAGCGGCTCTTCAAGTGTCTCTCCCACCTAATTCTCAATAATTGGGTCACTTTCTAGAATAGTGACTGCCTGGACCTGATTGGATTGGTTTGAAGTTCCTCCATTCACGCATCACTCATTAACCAGGCTATTAACATGTCCCACTTGCGTCTCCAAACGCTGAAGTGAGGCATCATAAGCATCCAAAATTTTGACGAACTTATCATCCCAAGCTGGCATTTGAGGTGGAGGTGGCTGCCGCGGGTATGAATACTGAGGTGGAGGTGGTTGTTGTGAGTACGAATACTGCGGCGGAGGTGGTTGGTCCCAGTATGGATTGTAGGATTGATCCTCATAGTGCGGCGGAGGGTTGATCCCGAAGGGATTGTAGGCTTGATCCTCGTCATCGCGGTGGAGGTGGTTGGTCCCAGTGGGGATCATAGGCTTGTTGCTCGGGGTAGGGATCGCGGGCTTGATACTCATGGTTTGACGGGTATCCTCGGAATAGTCGAACCGGGCTCCTTCTTCGTAAGAAGAATTTGCCCAATACGACGAACTTTCCTTCCCCAAATTTATTTGACCACATTCGTGCTGCGATACCCCGCATTAATGAGACACCAACAACAAAAACAAGATCACATGCACCGGGGGGAGAAAATAACCAAACAGAACGAAAAGAAACACAGAAAACAAACAACATAAACAATATGCCTAAAGTTTTCCCCGGCAATGGCGCCAAAATTGATCGAGCTAAAAACACATTCAAATTCACTCGCAATCGTACGAGGTAATTGTAGCGTGATAAGTTAACCCAAGTCGTCTCTCAAGGAAAACTTAACAGGGCTATTGTTCGTGTCGCGCACAGAAAGCAATTAAAATCCTAAACCTTCTAATACCAACGAGGGTTTGAAACATACGGGAAGAGAAATACGAGAAATAAATAGCAAACTTAGGCCAGGGGTTGTCAATCCCGAGCTAAACTAATAAAGCAATAAATCTAAACCAGGGGTTGTCAATCCATAGTTGAACTACGAAAGCAGGATAAATCGAAAGCAATAAACAAAAGCGATATAAATCGAAGAAACATGAAAACAATCCACTGCCACTATGGAATTGAATTCAATAAGAATCACAAAGCAATAATTCAATGAAGTTGATTCCAATAAAACTGATAAATCCAAAGCATAAATTGATAAACAAAATATTCAATAATGAAAATGAGAACATGAATTAAAGCTATGATTTATCTGTGTCTGTGTCATTGAAGAGCTCCTCAAGAACCATGAAGAAGAACAGCCGCGGCTCGTGAAATAAGAACTGAAAAACTGAGAACGGACCCCCATTATTTTAACCTAGCGCATATATTTATATAAAATGAAACTGAGCGCCGGTTTGGAGGTGAGCGCCGGCTCAAAAATCATTCTGTATTGAACTTGAACGCCGGTTGGGGGTGAGCGCCGGCTGAGGAAGTATTTTGTCTCACAAATGAGCGCTCGCTCAAGGTGAACGCAGGAGGAAATTACTGAACGCGCGCTCGAGGCGAGATGGCGCTGGGCACGGGAGGTTGAACGCCGGTTGGGGAGTGCAACGCCGGTTGGGAGAGGGCGCGCGGGCGGACAAAGACGGGCGCACGCTAAGCGAAGCGCCGGGCGGGCTAACGCGGCGTGGAAGAAGCGGCAGCGCCGCGCGTGAGCGCCGGTTGGAGAGAAGCTGGCGACGGGCGCCGCATCGAGCACCGGACGAGGCGCGCTGGTACGGGCGATTGGGGGCGAGTGCCGGCTGGCCCGAGCGCCGGATCGGCGCGCAGGTGGCAACGCGGAGAGAAGTCTTGGCATGCCGCGCTTGGGCACTGGGAACTGGGTCTTCTGTTGGAATGCCTGGGCGCTGGTCGTTGCGTTGGCGAAGGCAAGGCGGATGAGCGCGACGTTTCAAATGGGCGCGTCTGGCGCTGGCCGCCGCGGGCGGGCGCCGGTACGGGCGGGCGGCGGCGCAGGCGGGCTGGGGCAGGCGCGCGGGCTGGCGATCGGCTGGGCGTGGGGCAAGCGCTGTCCATGCATGCGCCGGGCCTACGCGACGGGTGCCGTGTGCGACTTTGACGTTTCGCTCGTTCTCTCGCGTTCGAACTCCGAATTGCAATCCATTTACGCCTATGAACTCCTATCGAGATGCTCTTCATTATACTTGATCCTTGGCAGATTCATTTAATCCTATTTAATGCCGATTTTCTGCAAAACATTGAAACAAACCAAATAAGTTCGAATCGATAAATAATAAACAAACCAACGGAAAAAAGAGAAAAAATCATGAGAAACAACATGCACAAAGATATGAATAATAAGCACAAATTCTTACCAAACAAGTGGCACTTACCCAACAAGTTGTGCAAGATAGAGAATCACAAGCTAGGGGTTTTCACGTGTTTACCTTTGGATCCGCCGAGGTGGATCGAACGGGATGCACCCGATATCCCGGATACCCAAACTCCACCGCCGACATTATCTCATACCTTATATTTATAATGCACTACCTTAATCCGATGGCGCCTATGGAAAGGATCTATGCATATACCATAAATATAATTATATCCATGTGGATAAAGAGAATAAAATCGTGAGTGGGAGGGTTGTTCGTCAACCCGAGCTATTTATGTTCGTGGGTGAATCTTGATTTAGTCATTTATAGCCGTGAAACGATTAATAACTTTAGCAAGTAGTACCACTCAACCTTATTATTGTACTTGAGCTAACTCAACTGCGGGGTTTAGTACAATAAACCTTTGAGCTCCTAGGGGCGCCAATCGACCCATGGACATACAAGTGATGGCGACAACTCATACTCACCTAATACCTTATCGGGTTTAGACACCGATGCAAGATCATGGCACACCGCTATGGACTTAGAAATTGAGTCCATAATGACTATGGATGTATACGAGAAAACACCTCTACCAGAGGGCAAGGAAGCCATAGGTAGTAAGTGGGTATACAAGAGGAAGAGAGATTCAGATGGAGAGGTTTCGGTTTTTAAAGCCAGGCTTGTGGCGAAAGGGTACACTCAGATTGAGGGCATCGTTTTCGATGAGACCTTTTTGCCTGTAGCAATCCTCAAGTCCATCATAATTCTTCTGGCCATAGCAGCTCACCTAAACCTTGAGGTTTGGCAAATGGATGTTAAAATCGCTTTTCTAAACGGTTACCTTGAAGAAGGTAGAGACATCTATATGCAACAATCCGAAGGTTGTGTGGTGAAGGGTGGAGAGCATCTAGTATGGAAGCTTAAGAAGTCCATTTATGGACTCAAGCAAGCTTCTCGATCATGGAACTTACGCTTTGATGAGGTGGTTAAGTCCTATGGATTTACCTAGTTGTCTAGCGAAAGTTATGTGTATCATTTGGATGTCAACGGTGACGTGGTATTTCTTGCACTTTACGTAGATGGCATCCTTCTACTTGGCAACAATGTGAAGCTGTTATCAGACGTAAAGAGTTTGTTATCTGATCAGTTTCAAATGAAAGACTTAGGAGATACAGCGTACATTCTTGGGATCAAGGTTTACCGAGATTGCAAGAGAAAAATGTTGAGCTTATCTCAGGCTTCTTACATTGATATTGTGATTACTCATTTTAGTATGCAGACCGCCAAGAAGGGATTGCTACCCTTCAGACATGGTGTTCATTTATCTAATGAGCAGTCTCCTAAGACTGCAAAGGAGATAGAGAAAATGAGACAAGTTTCTTACGCTTCCACCATAGGAAGTCTCATGTATGCAATGCTGTGTACGAGACCCGATATCTGCTATGCGGTAGGCATAGTAGCTAGATATCAGTCTAACCCTGGACAAGCACATTGGATGCTGGTAAAGCATATACTCAAGTACACGAAAAGGACTCGAGATTATAGGCTGGTTTACCAGCGAGATAGTCGATGCCTTTGGGTTATTGACTCGGTTCCAAGCCGACCGTGATGAGAAAAAGTCACCTCGGCTATGTGTTTACCTTGGGAGGAGGAGTCGTATCTTGGCGGAGTGCAAAGCAGCAATGCATTGCAGACTCTACCATGGAAGCTGAATATGTAGCCGTTTCGGAGGCTACTAAGGAGGCGGTATGGTTTAAGAACTACCTCATGGATCTAGATGTGGTACCTCGTTTGCCCAAGAGTATCATAGTGTACTGTGATAACTCAGGTGCAGTGACAAACTTGAAGGAACCACTGACCCACAAGGCGACAAAACACATAGAGAGAAAGTACCATGTCATACGAGAAATCGTTAGACGAGGAGACGTGCTGATTGAGAAGATTGGTACTGCGGATAACCTAGCTGGCCCATTCACGAAAAGCCTGCGCAAAAAGTCTACGATGAGCATATTCGAGGACTTGGATTGTGCAAGATGGCCCCCACTTAGAAAGGAAACTTTTGTAGAAGTGGGAGAAGCAAAGTGATGGTTGTTTGTAATAGCTAGTAGAGAGACACATTGTATACTAAAAGTTTGCTTTAGTATAAGTGAGAGATTGTTGGATTTGTATACTGGAAGCAGTTTTGGTTGAGCTTGTATACAATGATTCATGTTACCACTATTACAATCTCCTATCTGAATTATTAACTTGATTGCATATGTATGTCCCTTTATCTCGTATATACGTTAGATTATACAGTGTGTAGAAGATCACATAAGTCTGTATGATTGGTCAAGCTTAATGAGATATAAAATGGATCACAGCTAAGACAACTTTAGGACGAGTTATCGGTATAGGCTACGGTATAGATAAGAAGTGACTTGACTTGGTTTCTTGTCTATACTGGTACGTCTCTGACGTATTGATGGATCACAGTGAGATGGGTTCTTCTATTTGACCGTCGTGAAGAACCTATATCTCGATGACTTTACGTTGTTCTAAACCTCGATAAGATATTAGGTGAGTATGAGTTACTGACCATCACTTTGACTTATCATTGGTGAGGGTTACATTGGATAACCCAATATTCTCCACATCTTGGGTAGTGACAGTGCTTGTATGTCATGCTAGTTACCTGTATCGAGTCACCGTATCCGTTTAGGATGATGACGTCCCCTTAAGGATCTCAAAAAGGTTTATTGTACTAAACCCTGCAAGTTGAGTTATCTCAAGTACAATAATAAGTTTGAGTGGTACTACTTAAGGAATTAATAGATTAATTATTTTAAGCAGTCAGAACGCTATAAATAATTAATGGACGTGTGATATCTTAAATACGGGGTTCGTGAAGTCTAAGTGCAAGCCCAACTAAACTTCAGAAATAAAGGGGTAAGTCAGCATTTATTCTCTAGTGGCATGAATAAATGTTTATGAATTAATTTATGTTCTGGGCTGAACATACGATAATTAATTTACTTGAGGTCCATCTTTATTCCTTGCATTTGATCTCTGGGCTGACCCATCAAGGCCTGGTAACTGCAAGAATTTCGTCCACCTAATGAGAGTCCCACTGAGACTCTGTTCTGATCCTCTCTATCTGAAAAAATATTATTATATTTATTAGATATGCAGAGATCATATCCTAATAGGATCTAAGGTTTCATTATAAATATAAGGTGAGGGAAAATCAGATAATCCTAATGCTAGTGTGATTTTCGAAAATTACAAGAAGTAATATTGTGATTCTCGAAAATTCCAAGTGTGAGGAAGAAGGCGAATTTCTACAGTACTCTCCATAGATTGCTATCACTCGGCATTGGAGTTTTGGTAAACGGGACATAGTCCAGAAGATCAAAGCACGAGTCTTGATCCAATTCATTGTCAGACAAATTCACAGGTGAACACGAGAAAACACCTATGTGTTGTAATTAATTATATAGATGCATGCTAGGTAAATAATCAATGTATGATGAATTAAACATCCAAGATAGATCATCAGGAGATGGTTAAAATCAGATTTCCCAACAAATCTTCCCATAATAAGTGCCACCGAATGAGCAATGTTGATTGAAGGAGTAGTTGAAAAGACACTTCCAAAAGTTGTAAATGACACAGAGAATTGTAATTATGGTTGTCAGAAAGAGAATCTGGCGACGTTTAAATTTCAAAAGAAGAGCTTTGTGATATACCTTTTCTTTAACAAGATTGCTCTGATAAACATTTATTTAATTACACGTTTACCAGATCAGGGGGGAGTAGTTGATGTGGATGATTTTATCCGATCCTACGAGGGCCCCATTTTACTTAGTGATAAGAGGAGATCAGAGCTGAGATGATGTGATTCAGGAAAGAAGCAGACCTGATCCCTCGCCATGGAAAAGAATGGCCTCAGATTTGACGGTGCCTTTCAGATCTGAGATGTGTCTGACACAAAATGACAAACCAAGAAGACACACGGCGGATAGTCATTTGATAATCAAGAGATTCATGTAACAAAATTCGACTAAAGGAAGATTTTGGGAAAGGCGCCACTAGCTGACATGGGTGAAGGCCGACGACAAGTTGGTGATGTAAGAAAATTACCACACCTACACTTTAGAGTCGGGCATAACGAGGATGAAAAGACAAAAACACCCCCACCTATGGAGATATGAAATTACAAAAATAGCATTCTCTCTGTAATCTTTGTAAATAGCTCCGAA
Organism: Salvia rosmarinus; assembly: GCA_036937905.1. Lineage (NCBI taxonomy): Eukaryota > Viridiplantae > Streptophyta > Magnoliopsida > Lamiales > Lamiaceae > Salvia > Salvia rosmarinus. The sequence continues at coordinate 41,644,704 of CM072816.1, read as the reverse complement.
TTTATCCGAAAAAGGCAAGAACAGCGAAAGATAGAACAAAACTCTGCCAAAATGTATACTCGTATATATAAAAATTCAAATAGCCCAAAAAAATGTTGGTTGAATAAAAGCTTGGTTTTCCACTCTGTTCATGAGATTTTTTCCTTCTGTATTTCCTCCCATCACCCTATCTCTTCTTACCAGGTTTCATGCATTTTCGATCATTTATTTAGTATTTTAATAATTTTATGTCTTGAGGAAAATTCAACACTCAACAGATAATAATCACACTCTATTACATGTTTGATTTGCATGATTAAGTCTACGAGGATAACTAGGCTCGTGCTCTAATAATCAATTTCAGTGATAATTTATCATCTCAAATTTGGATTGATTATTTAATCACCATTCACTTTTAATACAAAATTCTAAAAACACCCTTACCAAAATTATTTTTGGTCATTTTTTACTCGACTTTGCATTTTTGCTATATTACAAGGATAATTTCGGTATTATACAATATTTTAGTCATAAATTTTCAATTTAGCCTACACTATAATCAATTAATTTAAACACAAGATTAAATAATTCAAATAATTTCATCTACTCTATCCTCCTAATCTTATACTCCCTCCATTCCGTCGAACATGAGTCATTTCTATTCGACAAGATTTTTAGGAAAATAATATAAAGTAGTTAAAGTGATAAAATATCGGTAGAGTTCTTAATTTTTGAAGAGATAATTATTTTTAAAAAACAAAATAAATCAAATTATGTTGAATAACCTAAAAAAATACAAGCTAAGTTGGAGGGACGGAGGAAATATGTTCATCCATTAAACTAAACACCCGCTGAGTATCTAATTGAGGGAATTATTTTTCTTCCAAGTATTATAATCCGTGATGCCAAACAGTACTTTGGTCCCGTCACACATAACCTTTGAGCTGCTTGAAATTCTGACCAACTCACAAAATCAAAATTACAACTGAAAAAAAAGGGGGGAAAGCAAAGCATAGCAGCAACACCTAAAACAAGCAAAAGAGCAAATGGAAACCACTCCACCTCCCACTGAGCCCAGGAAACGCGGCCGGCCGAAGGGATCCACCAAGGCCAAGGCCGAGAAGGACAAGGATGCCGCCCCAGCCGGCGGAACGCCGTCCAGAATGAGAGGCTCTGCCGGCGACAAGAGGAACACCGCCGTTGACGAGGCTTACACCCACTGGAAGCAGCTGGTCCCCGTGCTTTACGACTGGCTCGCCTCTCACAATCTAGTCTGGCCCTCTCTCTCCTGCCGGTACGCCTAAAACATTGTCCTTTTCTCGGCGTTTTTGTGTTTGGGGTTTGGCTTAGGGTTTTGTTCAAGTCCGGCTTACTTGGGTTGAACTGAAGAATTTCTTGGAATCTAGATATTATTTATCTTAAATCCCGCAATTACCGGTGAGAGCAAAGGAAAAGATTGTGTTTCTGTCTCGTAGACTTTGGGTTCCAGTGGAGCTGACGCCTAAGGAATTTAGCATTCGGTGGGTAATGTGTTTTTGGAGTGGGCATTTCAAAGTCATGATTGTAGTTTATGGAAAAAGGCTGGTTTTGTGATCTTCTTATTCTTCTTCCTTTCTTATGTTTCTGGATTTTAGTCAGTCGTGTAGTCTCTTAATTCAAATGCTTGTATTCTATGTTATAGTGTTAGCTTACCATAGGACATCGATTCAATTTGCAATGACTTTTCAGTTAATGCTCATAGATTTCTGTATGAGTTTTCTGTCGTAGTGGTCAATCACTGATTAAAGCATTCACTTATTTGGTCGTATATTTTTCATTTATAGTCAAAACGTTCCATGTTTGCAGTTGGGGTCCAGTTCTTGAGCGAGGAACTTACAAGACCAAACAACGCCTTTACCTGTCTGAACAGGTAAACTATCTATATAGCACATGATATAGCGTTTTAGTCTTTTGCTAATACTTGTGGATATATAAGGTATCATGAGTTAGAGCTCATATATTTCTCAGATGTAGTTTATTTTTATTAATCAAGTAAAAAATGCACAAGCAGCACATGTAGGCCTCAGCGCATTGCTTGAGCTGAGCCTGCATTTCCTTTCTCTCCCCGTCCCCCAATTATTGTCTTCTCCTTTTTACAGATTGTTCTTTCAATTTTCGTTTCTCACTGGTGTTGTCTTGGTTGCTTCTCTTCTCTAGTAGTTTCTTATGAAATGTTTCTCTGTTGCACCCTGTATTTATCTGGCCTCTGCCCCAACTCTTAGCATATGGTTTTTGTGTGTTTGGGGTTTGGTATTACCTTCTTGCATTATTTTCTTGTGTCCCCTGTCGTTTAATATAACTCATTAACCCTTCAGTTTTCCCTCAATAGTCATTTTCTGTCACATTCGATATAATGGATCTAATTCATATCCTTCATCTTGTTATTTGTTAACCAGACCGACCATACGCAGCCGAACACTTTGATCATAGCAAATTGCGAGGTTGTCAAGCCGCGTGTTGCCGCAGAAAGTCATATAGCGAATGTATATATACTTTGTACACTTTCTGAATCTTATGTAATTATGGATTGCACTTATAATTTTTCTATTGATCTTATTTCTTTAGTTCAATGAAGATGCACGTTCGCCATATGTAAAGAAGTACAAAACTATATTACATCCAGGAGAGGTATGAGTTACTCCTCAAATACCGACATAATTGCGCATTTTTACTTTTACATTACAATCAGTTTCATGTACAGCTAATTGTTTTTTAAATATATAATTAGTATGTGAACATTAAAGGTTTTCCTTTTTCCTTTTATTTTCTCCCTTTTGAAATGATAGTTCTCTTTTGCAATGATCTTATACCTAATTTTAACTTTGAGCATGTGTATTCCTTGTGATGATTAAGTTCACTTTTAAAATGCCTTAGTCCATATATAAGTGTGAGACCTTGTATTAGCACTCTATGTGATCTTTCATACCAGCTCTACTATACCCTTACCCTTGGCCCTAACTCGATGAGAGAAATACTTTTTGAGCATTTTGCAATTCCACAATGCTTTACTTCTTTCCCTATAAGTAATTTCTTATCCTCAAAGCCACTTGATAAAAGATAGTTATGAAGAATTGCAGACTGTGTTTGTTATAATATAGTTTTCAATCGAATATTTTGGTTATTAGAGTTGATATTTGTGTTTATAATTTTATTTTGTATTATATCTTATCTGAAACTGGAAGCTTTTGACACATATTTTATAATATAATTTATTCTTTTTCTTTTGTAGATTTCTTCATCTAATTTCGTTACCTTAGTTGTTTACATACTAGTAATTCCGGAAGTATTATTGTTACTTATTGCTGGTGTTGTGGTTGGGTCCATTCACTGATTTGTTGCTGCTCGTATCACGTGCACTCATTTGGTTGCTAATTTTGTAGGTAAACAGAATCAGGGAACTGCCCCAGAACAAAAATATAATAGCTACACACACTGATTGTCCTGAAGTAAGTTTTATTAAAGATTTAGCTTCTCTTTTGGCACCCGTCGTATAGAAAATTCTTTAGCAAAGATCTGCTTTAACTTTTTCTTTAATTTTAAAATTTAGGTTCTTATTTGGGATGTTGAGGCGCAACCCAATCGACATGCTGTCCTTGGAGCTGCGGATTCTCGCCCAGATTTGGTACTTAATTCTTTTAACTATGTTTTCTCTTTATTGACTATCTTATTTCTTTCCTGATTTGCTCGTGCATTATGATGTTTCTTCAGTTGAATATTTACTTTGGCCTTGTGAAGCTAGCATCTCTGCTTCTGATTGAGAGCTGTTAATAATTGTAACCATGTTGCTTTTCCATGCTAGGATAAAGAATATATATATATATTTCATTTTGGTTACTGGAGGAAACTATTATCACTTTATTAGTACCTTATTATATTCTATAAATTTAACGATTTTGAGAGCATTGAGAATTTAGCTTTTCATGTTTATCAGGTCTTATCTGGACACCAAGACAATGCAGAATTTGCTCTTGCAATGTGCCCAGCTGAACCCTTTGTGCTCTCTGGAGGTCCGAAGCTCTTTACATGTTTGTTGGGAATTTTTCTTTGTAAAGCTTATAATTGCGAGTTCTTTTACAGGGAAGGATAAGTCTGTTGTGTTGTGGAGTATCCAGGATCATGTTTCAACGCTTGCCAGTGACGGAACTCAATCTACTGAATCTGCTAGTTCAATTGTAAAAACTGCTGATAATTCTACAGTTGGCCCACGCGGGATTTTCCAAGGCCACACCGATACAGTGGAGGATGTCCAGTTTTGTCCATCAAGGTAATACTCATTGATCTTGAATGATATGATGACTATTATATATGTACAGGTATTTATCTTTCTCTTTACTCATTAAACACATTCATACAACTAATTTTTTCTCTTTTGATTTATATGTGTTTTAAAATTTAAATTTTAAATTTCAGATCCTTCTCTTAATTGCGTCTGTTCTATTATGCTTTTGCTACTCCTTATTGTCCAATGCTAGTAATTGTTATCTGATTTCTTCTTGCTGATGTGTCATATTCATTGCACTTTGTAGCTCACAGCAATTTTGTAGTGTTGGAGATGATTCTTGTTTGATACTTTGGGACACAAGGATTGGAAGTGATCCGGTTGTTAAGGTTGGGTGGACTTCTTCTAGATTTATTGTTATCTGCTTACTTATTTCCTTTTCTTTTGCATTAGAAACTTATAGTCTTTGAACAGCAGTTAATTGAGTCTTGGGAGTCACTTTGTCCTGATTTCATTTCATAATTAGTCTATCAATAGATAACCAATAGAGAGATTTGATCGATCTGAAGTAGATCAAATATGAGTAGTCTGGACTGTCTTTAGTGTAATTGGTCAGACTCAGTTTCCATCAAAACAGTTTTCCAGAATTTAGAATTGGGTGATGAACCTTGTTAATTTTGGATGATCTGGATGGATGTTGCATGAACTTCTGGGATTTGTCATTTTCTTTTCACTTTTTTCGGCATGTGCTGCATACTAAGAATGATGCAATCCACTTAGTTGTTTCCATATTTTAACTGGACGTCATTTCAGATTGCTTGATTATGCAGAATTCTGTTGACATTTTACCTGATTTTTATGTTTTGTGCGAGTTTTATATGGCACTGTTAAGCTTTAACAGTTACTTTGATCTAGCAACATTGCTCTTTGCTGCTGCTGCTAGTAAAATCTTGGTAATAACTATCAGGTGCTGGACCTTCATCTATGTTTTCTTTGCTTTCTCAATAAGTAAACAAAATCTTGACTTTATTTGGTTCATATACCACACATGCCAAATTTTAATTGGTGGGCATTGTCTCTGTTCTCATCTTAAAATTTGAAGACCTCATTTACTTTTCTCAGTGTGGGATTTGAAATGATTGATTAGAAATGTGACAAACTGTGGGATCAATTAGTATGACATTTACTACGATTGAAAAATGATGTTTCATTACAATTCAGTCAAATATATGCGTTATGGGATAAAAAACCCATGTTTCAAAAATTTGTCCTTTCATTTCTCTTTCCTGTTTAATAATGTGGTCCTCTACTTCTACATTATGTAAGCTCCATAGCATTATTCACACATGTATAACCATTAACATTTGAAACTTTTTGGCTTATTCAATCTCAATTGCTGCACTTAACCAAAGCATTGACCACAGATGCTGAAACTCTAGCACAATCATGACTGCCTCCTAATGTTTTAAAAGTCTATGAAATTTAAAATGGACTATTTTTTGTCTTAGTGAAATTTAAGGGTGGGAGATGATGGTTTTGGTGGAAAAAAACAGTTGTGATATGATTGTGTTGGATTATTTAGTAAAACCCAGCCAAATTATGAATAATAAGCTCTAGGATATAAGGAATAGTTACTGATGGTAAAAGAATCTGGATATTAGACTTTTGTGTTTCTATTAAAGTTTTCCTTTTTATTACATCTTATGATCCTGAATATATTGCTTTCTTTGGTCGTTGTTTCCATGTGAAGCTGCTATTTCTATTAGTTCATTTGCTTCTTCATTACCCTGAGGTGTTGCTCAAATGATTAGGTCGAGAAGGCACACAATGCTGATCTTCATTGCGTAGATTGGAGTTCTCACGATGAGAATTATATTCTAACTGGGTATGTAAGGATTTCAATATGCTTATCAGCTTATGGTGGTTGCTAGGTTCTATGCTTATTCATTCTTCTGCTAATTGAACTCATCATGATTCTGCTGGTTCCACTATGTAATATTTCAGGTCTGCGGATAATGCAGTTTGCATGTTTGACCGCCGTAATATAACATCCAATGGAATAGGATCTCCTGTCCATAAATTTGCAGGTCACAAAGCTGCTGTTCTATGTGTGCAGGTATTATATTTTTAAATAATTGTATCATATCCTTTCACAATGAATATCTAGCATTTCATCTCCTGATACAACTAAATATTTGCAAATCCCAGTGGTCACCTGACAAATGCTCTGTGTTTGGGAGCTCAGCAGAAGATGGCTTGTTAAATATCTGGGACTATGAGAAGGTAGGATTTTTAGGTGGTATTTTCTATATAAATAACAAATATAATGCTACATGCATTATACGTGTATATATGGACTGTTTCATTGAAGTAACAACATAGAGATAGCCTCATCTTTATTTTAAATCATAAGAATGCTTCTTGTTTTTACTTCTGTTTATGTGTATGCTATTTATCTTGTCGTAGGTTGGTCAGAAGGAAGACACAGGGTCGAAATCCCCTGGTACTCCAGCAGGGTTGTTTTTCCAACATGCTGGGCACAGGTAAATGCCCTTATGTTATGCTAATGAAATTGAGCCCCCATAACTCTTATGCACTTCTGTTACTGTTGTGTGATGCTGTCTCTTATATATGATTGAAATACTGTGAGCATGATTATCAACTATTTTCATGCTGGCACTTTGTGATCCTCTTCCATCTATAAGTAAGTATTTATTTTCTTCTATTAGATTGTCTGTTGTAGACATGAGATGAAACTAGTCATGTATTAGCCTTAAATTTAGATCCCCGAGATACATGTGAGTGAAGTTTCCCCTGAATATAGTAATGGACTATCTATAAACATTGACGACCATCTAGAAACATTGACTGTGTCTGATGGATATAATTTTCTATGAATGAAACAATGAATCCTCAAAGTTTTGAACTTAAATATGGCAGATACTTGTAAACATGGAAGTTCTTGTTGGCGGAGTAAATATAAATAAGGTTTAACACTTATCTTTAAAGCAGCTCAAATTGCTAGAGATGTGTGGCAATGTGATTGCTATTTTAGGGGTTCCATCCACTTGGTCTTATATGATAGTAGGGCTAGATATTTGGTACTGAATAATAAATAAAAGTGTTTAGAGCATTGCCCAAATTTCTTCTAATGCAGCAAACTAGAGGAAGATTTGAGTGTAAAAAACAGATGATAGTAGTGATAGAGAACTTTAATTGCTCTAGAAATGTGATGTTGGAGTCTTAGAGAAAGCCAAAACTGTGGTTATTATCTACTTGAGACTTCCATCAAACTTTCACTTAGTATTGAAGGGTAAGAAATTTAGTGTCAAATGGTATATCAAGGTTCTTACACGGTTACACCATACAATTTAAATATGGATATATTTATTTTTAAATGCAGCAAAATGATTTTGCTAAGTATAAAAAAGAGGTGATAGTTGGAGAGGGTGGAAAATAATTTACTCTATGAATTAATAAGTGTAATTAGGGATGTCAACGGATGGTCTTTACCCGGACCAGAACCAGTAATTTAGTATTGGTTCTGGTTCTGGTTCTGGAACCGGCCCAGTAAATACTAAACCCGGACCGGATCCGGACCATCAAATTATGGATCCGGATCGGGTATTACCCATTTCTAACCGGTTACCCACCGGGTCTTATTCTCAATTACTCCTAAATCCCCCATTCTTCTCTCAAACGTCTACTTTCTTCCTCACAAATTCAGCGACTACGTCTCCTCCGGTGGCTCGTCGTTCGTGGTCGCCCTATGTTTTGTGCTCCGTTTTCTTTTCCTTCTCTTGTATCTTAATTCTTAACTAATATAATTGCCTTTCACTTTCTTATTATTGTTTGGACCCTAAAAAAGGCTCATTCCAACAATCAATTTGGACTGTCGGACAACATTTATGTGTCCTAAGAATAAATTTATTGTTTTAATAATATATTTTTAATATAAATTAAAGTTATTGAAATATAATGAATCCTATTTAACTAATATCACAAATTGAGTTTTTAAACATTCTTAAATACGAGCTTTATATAAATACTTAAAGAAGTAATTAAATGTGCCGATGAGTTTAGGTTCACACCCTGTAAATCGGATTTTGAATTTGCTCAATTACAATGTATAATCCTGAAATATAAATCCTACCCTGCCTACTCCACAAAAATGACAACTAATCACCTCTGCTGTTAGTTACTTTCATTTAAACCAAATTAAGTTAAGGATTAGATATAGATATCATCATATGGGGCCAGCAAATTATTCTGATTTGACTTAGAATGCTGATTCCAATCTCTCTCTACAATAATGCTTAGTCAAAATTAGTCAAATCCTTACCCTCGTCTTCTCTCCATAGAGATCAAGTACTCAAATTCTCTCTATATATATTACGATATCCATTATGTTCTAAGTGACTTTATTATTTTTGCGTATTACTATATTCATTATGTTCTAAGTGACTTATTATTTTTTGCGTTATCCAACTTTAAGTGACCTATACTCAAAAGAATGTAATTCTTCCTCACAATTACATTATCTATTTTAATTCGTAGTAGTTAAAAATGATTTTAAAAATTAGTGGAAATTGGTACACCGCCAATGTAAAATGCTCTTACAGAAAAAGTGGATATGTAATGCTCAAATTAAAAATTTTGAAAAAAAAAAAAACTGACCGGGTCGGATCGGAACCGGACAAAACGGGTCGGGTCTTGACCGGTCCGGGTCCAAGCGGTTCTGGAACCGAACCGAACCGTTGTTTTAAAATTTAATGGGCTTTGAACGGTTCCGGATCGGTCCGGGTAAAGACCGCCCGTTGACATCCCTAAGTGTAATGTTGAAGCACTCAGTGAGATGTACATAAGAGTCAGAAAGATGCATGAAACTTTTGAAATTTGTAAAATTTACTCAGATTCGACATGCCTAACCTTAACCTTTCTCCATGTTCACTGTTTCCCCATTCCCAAAAGTAATCTTTAAGGAAGGGTTATTTAGTTATATATGTAGTTCTTTCCCTAACCTCTTCCTCTCAGGAACTACTACTAGGTTATTTTTCTCTAAATTGGTGGTAATTTTGGTTTCAGGGATAAGGTTGTTGACTTCCACTGGAATGTTTATGATCCATGGACGATTGTTAGTGTATCCGATGATGGGGAATTCTCTGGTGGGGGCGGTACTCTGCAGGTATTATACTGATCGGCAGTTATGGCATCTTTTACCTGTCTTCCTAGGTTTTAAATCTGACTCGTCCCACATGTTACGTTTTGCAGATGTGGCGTATGACTGATCTTCTATACCGGCCCAAAGATGAAGTTCTGGTTGAGCTTCAAAAATTCAAAGACCATGTAATCGAGTGCTCCAAGACTTCTTGAGGAGTCGCGGTTCAGGCTGTCGTGTAGTTTTTTCTTGAATCTAATGTTGTGTTGTCTTTCTAGAACTCAATGAAGACCGCGTAGGCACAAATTTCACACTAATTGTTGGTTGGTATAGGCATTGAGAAGGCTTTAATTCAATTTAACTACTTATTAGACGTTTTATGTTTGGTGAAGTTATGAGTAGGGGTGAGTATTCGGGTATTTGATCGAGTATGGTCAAAAAAATATCCGAATTAAAATAACCAAAATTTTAGAAATGATACCCGAACTAAATCGAAATAATTTCGGTTACCAAACTAAAATAACTGAAAATTATTTCGGATATTTCGGATAAAATCGAACTTTTGCCCTGATTCTGAATTCTAAATAAAAACATACAAAAACATTCTAATACTCAACAAATAATTAGTTTGTAATATTCATAAATAACATTACCAAATTTTAAAAAACTCATTACAAACAATCTTCATAAGCTCAAAGTTCAAAAAACATTATCAAATACGAACAATTCATAAAAATGCTACAATCTTCTAAAAAGACCAAATTTAAAGTTCAAATTTCAAAGTTCATAAGTTACAATTTCATATTCTCCAAATCCAAAGCTTCTTTAATCCATCGAACTTTCTAATGCCACACCATGCAAGCCTACAAAAGACAAATATAGAGTTACATAAACAAAAAATACAATATATTGAGAGGTGAGAGTATGAGGGAATGTATTGTGGGTGGTGCCGAGTGTGAGTGACAGTAGATTTAGGTAGGGTTTTTTCATTAGGGCAAACTTGTATATTATAATTATAATATTAATATATTGTATATAAATATAAATTTCGGGTATCGGATATTCGGGTAAAAAAACTTATACCCGACCGAAAATCATATTACCGAAATACATTTCGATTATAACCGAATTGTCCGAAATAACCGATTTACCCGAACCAAATTAGATATTCTAGTTTGATTCGGTTCGGTTATTCGGTTATTGGATATTTTGCTCACCCATAGTTATGAGACATTATTGTGTTGAATATGTATGAATGGGCGTACAGATTTATATTATTATCTGGGGTAGTGTGGGTAAAATATTTTTGGGGGGAAGTTCATTTGAATTTTTAAGAAGAATATTTGAATAGGCATGAATTTATTAGATAGTAGAGGAGTTGAGCAAACTTATTGGAAACTTGAAACTTTAGGTATATTAGTATTTGCTATGCCCTTTAAAATTGCAAAAAACTAAATGTCGTTATGAATGTTAATATAGTGATAATAACAATTTGAGTCTCCAATTTTGATGAGATTTTAAATAATGTTCTCAACTTTAGTTATTACATTAAAATATCTTTAATTTTAATGAGATTTTGAAAATTGTTCCTAACTTTAGTTAATATTTTAAATATTTTCAACTTTGATGATATTTTGAAAATTATTTTTGATTCAGAGTTTTCAACGATTGAACCTTGAGTTATTTGAGTTATAATTCACTCGAGATTGAATGTTGAGTTATTTGAACTATAATCTATATAAGAATCCAAAGAACTGGTTCAACATTCTATCGTAAGAAACTCTAAATTGTTACATTTTTTTAAATCTTATCAAAGTTGGAGACATTTTAAGTATTAACTAAAATTTGAGATATTTTTAGAATTACGTCATAATTGGAGACATTTTAATACCTTAACTAAAGTTGGTACTAAACGATCCCTGCTCTTTCCCCATCGTATTCAACTCATCGGCTGACTCTGTCACCATCAACGACAAAGAGGAGATGTGTAGATTCGTCTACATCCAAGTATCATGGACTCAATCTATATGGCGTAATGTTCGTTTTTTTCTTTTCTTTTTGTGGACGACTGAGGATTTTTGCCATTATTATCTGAAGTGCGCAACGAGGAGGCTCCATTTATGTGCAATAGTACTTATAGCACACAAGGAAGGAGAAGCAAACCATGCCACTGCACTAAAATGATATGTGAGTGGTGCCACAAAACTTGACCTATAATCAGGGGCGGAGCCACATAGGGCCCAGGGGGTCCATGGGCCCCCCAACTTTTTTGTAAAAACACCTATATATTTGATATGTAAGAAAATATTAAAAATTTTGTCCTAGCCTGACGGGTAGCATTCTCTTTGAAATCAGGGGCCACCCGAGTTCAATCCCCACTGGCAAGTTCAATCCCCACTGGCAGCAGCGCATGGTTTTATTTTTTTTCCTTTCCTTTTTCTTTCTATCTTTCCTTCTTTTTTCTTTTTTCTTTTCCTTATCCGTTTCATTCTTTTTTCTGTGTTTTGTTTTCTATCTCTCCCTCTATTCTATTTTTTCTCTTTATTTTGAGATCTTTTTTCCTTTTTTTCTTTCTTATATAATTTTTTTTATGTTGATAAAATAAAATATGTATGCAAATAATAACATTATGTGAATTAATTCTTAACTAAACATATATCTCTATAAATATTTAACATTTAATAACTAAATCTATTATTGTCTAATGTGTTAGGATTTTATCTCTCATTTAAGAGATCTTGGTTCGATTCTTTTAGTTACATATCTTCTATTTTCTAAACTTATTTTCTTTTATTTCCTTTTCTTTCCTTTATCTTTTTACTATAATTTGTTTTATGTTGATAAAATGCTATTTCTTTTCTTTTTCTATAATTTATTTTATATAGATAAAATAAAAGATTTATGCAAATAATAAAGTTTTATATGTTAATTAATATTACCAATCAAATTTCTAAAAAATGATTATAATAAACTTATTATATTATTAAATTTTTATTATTTTATAATTTTATTTTATTACCTTTTAAAATTATAATTAATTGGGCCCCAGAACAAAATTCCTGGCTTCGTCACTGCCTATAATATATTTGTAGATGAACTCGAAATCTTTAATCACGACAATAACCACTAACCAGTAGTACATCCTTAAAAGTATGCATTCATCTATTTATGGTAGGCAGAAATGATGTGTTTATTGTTTTTTTTCTGAGAAAAAAAATGATGTGTTTATTATTGATATGGCGACATTGTGACGCCTTGGTCCTATAGAAATGCCCATAGCGCTAGTGAGTTAAACTAGCAATTATTTGTCACTGTTCTGACTTTGTAAAAATGATAAAACTGTATTCCATTTACCTAATACCTTGTAAGTCAAAATACATTTATAATTCAATATCTCATATATAGGTACTAACTATATATTGGGGTTTCTAAATAAGTTACTCTATGAAAGACAATTATGAGAACTTTATAACTTCATCAATAGAAGTCCATGTATGTTACGCATGTAAAATACTTATTATTCGGGAGTAAAAGTCCTATTTATATATGCCAACATTTTTGTTTTGTTTTATTTTTGCAAAATTACATAAATGGTAGACAAATTAAATTCAATGTATCTCTACACTACCTAAATTTATGCTTGTAATTCAATAAATACCTTCTTTTTTTCATGATTTAAAAAAAAATATTTTTGTTGCTAAAGATGTAGAATAATATGCAAACATATATGAATTTTACAATTACAACAATACTCCGTTTTTTATTGATAAAATTATATGAAGAATTTTTGAACTTAGGATTCATTTAAGTCGATTCCTATTTGAAACAAATTTGTGAACATATTTTACTTCCAACATATGAATTCATTAAAATTACCTAGAAATTCAATTTATTAATTTTCATATTTTGCATATTAAATTAAATACAATTGCGTGGCTATATGAATCTATGATGACGTCAAGTCATCATGCCCCCTATGCCCTGGGTGACACACGTGCTACAATGGCCATGACAAAGGGTCGCGGTCCCGCGAGGGTGAGCTAACCCCCAAAACTCGTCCTCTATTTGGATTGCAGGCTGCAACTCGCCTGCATGAAGCCAGAATCGCTAGTAATCAACGGTCAGTCATACGGTGGTGAATTCGTTCTCGAACCTTGTACTCTCGGCCCGATGGTTAGGAAACCATATCTTTCGACATAAAGAAGAGTGTGAACTTTTTGTACTTCGTATGTCCATTTTTGCTAAGACATTTCCAGTCGTTTTGGTACAACTTAAATATATTATTTTTTGATAATCATATATTTATAATAAATATTTTATATTAAACATTAGTGTAAAAAAGACGAAAAAGTGAAATGATAACTTTCACATATTAACCAAAACACATTTCCCAAATATTAAAAAAAATCTTATTATACTAACTTTCAGAAGCAAGCAATGCATTTAAAAACCATGTAAATAGGTAAATTTCAATTAATCGGGTCAACCTACTAGATTTCAGGTAAACTTATTTTGGTTCGGATTATTTTAGGGTCAACCCACTAGGGTTGTTAGGCTATTCGGTTAGGGTCATTCAGTTTGATTTTTTTTGGGTTACAAAATTTCAGTCCTAACTCTATCGCATCGTCGGTCTATTTGGATCAATCCATGATTTTTGGACTAGATTAATACTCCTACTATGTATCTTGGGCAAAATATAGTAGATTGGCTGGAGATTTGATTTTTTAAGCCAAAAAGAAATTAGAATATTTTGATAATTAAGTTTAATCAACTTGTTTTAAATATGTATAATATAAATATATTATATATAGGTATTGACGAGACTCTAACCCTAGTGGACGCCTTTAACCTCATAATAATAAACGTTCGTTTATCTCTCCACATTATTCTCTCTACTTTCTCTCCACTTTATAACACGTTATCAGTACGATAATTCTTTCTATTATTTTTTGTTTGATTGAGTTTCCTCAAGAACATCAATTCCTCAAAGTTGAAGATCAATTGAGTCGAAGACTCTAATAACATATGACGGTTAGAACTCTCTAAAGAAGGTCCCAAACTGATTCAATATGCATATTCTCCGTAGAAACCTACTGCAGAGATTCTCCCCAATTTCTGCAATCAGGTTCATAGTTTTCTAATGTTTTTGCTTACAATTTCTCCTCGTACATGTCATTCCGTCGGCAAATATTTTGGTCAATTTAATACAGAAATTTAAAGACCGCGCCACGGTGGACTCGAACCCGAGACCTTTGGCCTCAGGCATTAACCACTCTACCACTAGGCCAACACACGCACACCACAAATATTTTGTTGTTCAAAGATTGTTTTTTTTTGGGTCAATTTATACATAAATTTTTAAAGGCTGCGTCACGGTGGACTCGAACCCGAGACCTTTGGCCTCGGACATTAACCACTCTACCACTAGGCCAACACACACACACATAAAATTGGCTTTGGCTTGTTCAAAGATTGTTGCTACTCTTGTTTGGCATTGATTGATATGCGTTAGCTATGCCACCTATTTAATTCGCTATAAATTAATGAAAAAACTAAAGTTTGTTAATATTCTGATTATTTTCTGCTATTATTATGGATAGGTTTTTTTCTTTTTTCTTTTTGATTTATAACAATTGAACTGGTGGTCACAGTCTTCATTTGTCCAATTTGAATACATGCTATAATTTTAAAATGTTAGCAATACGTGGAGATCGAATTTATTTCAAAATTTTCATTATGATTGTTATTCAAAATTTTCATTATGATTGTTATTCATTCTCGTTATTGAATTCCTTCGTCCATTATCATTATATTAAATCAAATTGTTGGTCTTGAAATGGCACAATTAATATTTTTGAAGAATATTGCATGTTCTCGAAGAACAAGTCATGTTTTAGATGAAATATATTTATCCTTGACGAAAAAACATAATTTTATGTTTGATTGAAATTGATTTTCTCAATTCATACTTGTGCAATGATATTTAAAATGATTTGTAATATCTTATTAAAACAATCACTAAATGATTGATACAATTTCAAACGACATAATTTTTATTGTCTTCTCTAGAAGACCTTAATTGATCCAAAAGTATCAATTCAATTATACATGATGTATTATTGTATCTAATAATCATGTTCTGGTGAATTTCAAATTCAAGTACCTAAATCATTATTAAGATTTGAATATTTGGGTCTACCCCTATTGGATTAGTGCGTGATAAAAATACTTTCCAGAAGAGGATTTTTCATTCTTTTATCACCACTCAATCATACTTAAATGTGCTATACGGAATATTATATGCATACTTTGTTGAAAATACATATATAGAATCAATAATTGAGGATCAATTTATAAATTGGTACGTTGATTTTATAATCCAACTCAAATTATCTTCAGCATTAGGGGGAGATATGAAATATGATTGAGAGAATGCCAGAATATTCTCATTGGATTAACCATTTAAATACGCATTATGAAATTGAAGTCAACAAGTTATTGATTGCCAAAGGAGTGATAAAATCTCATATACTTACCCACCATAAACTGGAAGTTCAATAAATTGTATATGCACCATAACGAATTGAAGTCCATTGTGGATGTAATAAATTCGTTGACACTCCTTGATGCCAGAAGCGTGAGAGATTGTGTGCGTGTGTTGGCCTAGTGGTAGAGTGGTTAATGCCCGAGGTCAAGGATCTCGGGTTCGAGTACATCGTGACGCGGCCTTTAAAATTTCTATATTAAATTGACCAAAAAAAAGAAGCGTCTTGAAGATGATAATCTCAAAATAAAGAAATTATATCACTCCAAATACCTCTCTAAGAGGACCGTCTTGAAGATGATAATCTCAATATATTTGTACGTGCACCAAATAATTATAACATTAAGATTACAGAATGACCAGATCAAAATATAAAGGTATATGATGAGAATCTGGTTTTGTGAACTTTGTGAATACAGGAGAAACGTATAATCATAGTTGTCGAAAATATTTTTGCCTCAACATTTTTCTTATTCAATTTGAATTAATAATCTAGATATAGAACAAATGATAGTGGAGTGTCAGAAGCACCAGGTAATATAGAAAACAATTGAGGTAGAACTTAACTAGCTAAATGTGAACAACAAGATTATGAGAATAAAGCGAGGTTATTAGCTCAAAGGTTTAAGAAGAAACCCGAAATAAATTTGATCAAACATATTCTCACGTTATCTATGATAGTAATCATGAATATAAATATCTATCTGATAGTCGTCACATTTTTGTATAAGTCAGCATAGATATAGTGTATTAAATGAGATAATTGTCTGCAGACGCCTGTTAATTGCTGCATCATATATAAGCATGCAAGTAAGTTTCTTTAAGTAGCATGCACAAGTTATTTTACTAAAACCCTTATGTGCTGCATATCATGGCAAATTAATCTTATAGCTCTAAGAGCAATATTTTAATTGTTCTCGGCATATACCCACAGAATGTATTTTTGTACTCATGCCCTGCATGTATTTCTAAACATGCAGGTTGAGCTCAAGAGGATGCTGGAATCGAATGCTATGCAAAAGAGCTTCTCTAGTTGTTGTTGATTTTGTGCCCAAAGTCTTATGTTTTCATACATGATTCTCAACAACTTTTCTTGTTGTCAAACTTTGACCTTTATTTGTTTTTGCATTTTGTTATGCCGAAATGAATTTAGTTTTTGATGGTCGATATTGTCCTTGATGTTTGTGATATCGAACCTTTTGATTGTCTAGGGATTTTTTGTAATTGTCCTTGACATGTTTCTGTTTTGACCAAAATTTGTATATGATATTTTGAACCATTTGGTGAATTATTGTTGTTGAAGAATGTTTGAATATATCTTGTTGTCAGGTTTGATTAACATGTGGTATCAGAATGTTGTTGTCGTTTATTATTGTTTGTTATCATTTCGTTATTTTTTCTTTCGTTATCCCCCAAGTTGCAACCTAATGGCTTAACTAATCATTAGTTAAGGTGTCGGGTCGCGACAAGTATTAATTTGATACTGAAGATATAAAATTGAATACTGACTAAGCCAATATTCGAATAAGTGTTTTACACCAGTTTGAGTTTTCAATAAAGACAAAAACATAACCACCACATTCTACAAGTACATCAGTTATCATTCCAATTGATGAGCTGCATCAACAATCAGTAGGTTTGCTAACTGGTATCACTCTAAACAAGACTCTCGTTATTTGAACTGATAGTAGTACTGACATCAATATTGAACTATCATCAGTTAACTGACAGCTACTACCATAGTAGCCAGTTCAGTCTTGTAAAAAGAAAAGTTTTAAATTCATCTATCTAGTGTATTCTTTATCACACTATTTTCTAACACGAAAACGTGCAAGTAGACAGGTAAGTCGAGTATCGTATCCACAAGGATTGTAATGCGAAAATACAGAAGCTAACTCAATAATCCTTCATCATTATCCAAGTGACAAATTTTGGTTTTGAAAAGGTTTGGGACTTCGAATATTAAATTTAAAGTCAAGAGTAAATAAAACAAAAAACGAAAGCAATAAAAACTCAAAGAGATAATAAGACTAAAAGACTAACCTTAGGGATGTATTAATCCTACCCATAGCGTATGTTTATCCTGCTTCCTATTAACCAATTTTAATTCAGACAAGATGGAAGATCACATATGTAACCAACAATTTCAGTTACGACAATTGTGGCAGTAGATTACTAATTTTCCCTATTACTGTTACGTCTCTAGGTGAAAATTAGCAACTCCAAAAAGATCACAAAGAATAGCTTCCTACGAATGTTCCTATCTCAACTACGACTCAAGGCTTATTCGTATTGCGCATTCAAGATCGATTGACAATTAAAACTGTTAAGTATTCAACTGGCAACTATGTATGCATCAAGATTGATCAGAAATTAACACATACGAATGAGCACCAAGAATCACAAATCAATGCCTGAAGGTAAACAACAAACAGCAGGAATCACAATACTTAGGATAGAATCATACAAACCCTAGGATTAGAACATGAATTTAGCTAGACATAGATATTGAAATATAATAAGAATTAACCATAAAAATAATAATTAAATAGATAAAACCCGTAATGTAGCGTTGGAAGAACAATGGTTGGGTTCGAATCCAAACCCAAGTATAGAACGGGAAATCTGAATTCGTCCGGATGAAAACGTTTCAAAGCAATTACAATGCGTAGAATAATTGTAGAACAATGAAAATTTAATGCCTAGATCAAAGTAAAATAAAGCTAGAGAGAAAGTATGTGAAAAACTATTGAAAACTGAAGAAAATCGTGCAAAATAAGGGTTGCTGTCACGACCTGACCAATTAATTAGATGATTAACTAATCAGGCCGTGACTAATTAGGGCATTAAAAATCTGAACAATTGAAGAGGTTTATATGAAATAAATTATTCGACAAACTGTAGTATAACTTCTAAAATATGAATAAGCCAACATGCACTCAGCAAATGGCCAACAACAAGCAACAATTTCCAACGAGGTTACGGCCTCCACAATATATACATAAACAGTTTCAAAATATTTACAAGGTTTCTCAAAAGTACGGTTTTAATTTCCCAAAGTTAACAGCGGAAGAGTAGGTAATGCCATGTATGGAGACATAACATTGGGCATAATTATTCAAACAAACGAAAACAAAAGCAGCTATCAAGCTTAGTTTCAAGGCCCATAGCTCTTCCATACTCAACCTGTATCAAACAGAAAACATTTTGCGGTATGAGTACCAAAAAGTACTCAGTGGGTAAATGCTAATATAACTTTCAAAACTTATAAACTTTAATTCAAACAAGAGTTTGGGAAATAACAAGAATCATCATATCACAATAATCTTTCATTTACATATCACCACACTTTCATTTTTGAAACATACCGGCATCACATACCCGAGTTGGTCCTGAAGGATCACAACTACGGTCATACCCTATCTACGTCATTCGGTAATGGGAAGTAGGCCTCCTCCCCAATACCATGGTCGGCCTACATTTGCAAGCTCACGATCATAACCTGTGCACAATATATAACATTTTTCCCTACCGTAGATAGGTAAATCGCCGTCGTACCCACAATGTGGTAAAACATTCGTTTTCAACTCATGCATAATGTGGTGATTAAAATAATTCATAAGAGTAACATATTCAAAGCATAACATAAACTTTGCTCAAAATAATTTATAAAGCATTACCCACCTTGTGACGACTATTTCAAAAGATTTGTTTCCTCGTCCTTTACTTCCCGACTTCCTTTGCTTGATCCTTGTAACACAAGGTTATTATTGACTTTAGAAATCTTCTTTATTCAATTAACTATTTATCAATAGTTTGCCGATTATAGTTTCGAAACGTCCTTTTTAATAAACAAATTTTACCGAAATTTCAATAGAGTAACGTTTATAATAGGAATAGCCCAATTAAACCAAACTCATCCAATTTCATCCCAAACTCCCCAATATCATCAACATATACTTAAATATACATATAAGAACTTAAAACAAGTTTAAACTCATGCATTTACAACTTAATCGCCTAATGCCCTTCAACTACATATATAGAAAATTTCAAGAATTTTACCATCTACATTCCATTTGATATCAATTATCCTATAAGTATACTCATATAGCATCAATGATCATCAATCCAAGTTCACTTCCATTCTTAACTCAAATTCAACACATAAAATAATAACTTTGCTAAACTTTAATTTTTCAACTTTTATATTTTATGTTCATAAATTCCTATAAATTCAACTTAAGCATTATTTTTATCATAGATCTCAAATATCATATCAAATGTATCAAATAAAATCAAGAAATCATAGTTCATGGCATGCCCTTCATTTTAAAAAAATTGTACATTTTGTATATAGTTGAATTAAATTCCTATAAATTCATGTTATGCATTATTTATATCCCTAAGCATAAATATCATGTTAAATTGATCAAATAAAATCAAAATCCTCAAGTTTCCATCAACTATAGTCTTCAAAAATTTCAAGAATTAAACAAGCATGGTTTAACTTTTAATTTCTTTGATCATATGATGTTTATATTCATTCCTAAGCATATATGTAAGCTCAATTCAACTAAATCCCATCATAAAATTCATATACAAAAATTAGGGTTTATGAGTGATTCTTTAATTTTTCAACTTCATGAATTTAAAGAATTTAAAACCATAGGATATGTTAATCAAGCTTCATAAACATAATTAATTTAATAAACATAACAAAAATTAAACAAATTAATCATAATCACAATCTTAAAATTTTCAAAACCCTATATGTATAGAACATCATTTTCATCAAATTAAACATAAACTTAAGTTAAATGAAGTAATTACCTTGCTTGGATTGATTTGCTATTAATTCCACACTTAATTAGGGATTTAAAAGTGAAAAATAAAATTTGTGTGTGTTAGTGTGTGAGAGTGCTGAAAATGGAGGGAGTTTTGGGGTTGAAGATGATATATTTCATGTATTGTAGTTCTAGAATTATATAAGTAAAATTTCATGTGTATTTAGCTCTAATTTCATTAGAATTATACACTAATTTCCACAAATTTATAATTACACCTCAACTTTTACTAAGGTTATACCTTAGTATATTTTAATTATTAAACTATATCCCTAATAATTAATAAAATCTAATACAATTTATATTCATAATTGAAACTAAATCCATATAGCATAATTTAAATTTTATCATGGATTAAAATGTCAAATAATTATACTAATTTTTCATTCATATTCTTCTCTTCTTTAAAATTCTCAAAAATTATAACATTTTTCTCCGAAATTGCTAACATTGTATTTAATATTCTTTTAATAGTAAAACTTAAATTTTTATCATTAATATATAAATCCAAAACAGTTAAATCCATTATTGGAATGCATATCATAAAATAGAGATTAAATTTCTTCATTAGTTAAAATCAATTAATTATACTCAACTTCTACAAATTTTCGAAAAAAAAAACATAGAAATAATTCTTTTAACACTACATTTTAATAAAATAATTTATTCGAGACATTTAATAATTTAAATAATATTTCATCTCATTTTATAAGAAAATTTTCATATAACATAATTAATGCATTTCTTAATAAACTATTTCAATTAAATACCATTTTCAATCAATACACATTAATAATCACATCTCACACATTTTATCATAATAAAACTCATTTCTAAGCCATCTCTACGTTTTCAAATCTCTATTCATTCAATTAATAATTTATCGAATTTCTATCGATTAATAATCTATTATATACCTCTTTATACCTTCTTATAAATTAATGGCTTTTAAGGCCCCTAATTATACTTAATTAGGCTTTAATTAATATTAAAAGCTTTTCGGCTACTACATTCCCTCCCCCTTAAAAAATTTCGTCCCCGAAATTTAGTACCTTGTACAATAGGTCGGGATACTTTTCCTTCATTTGTTCCTCTAGCTCCCAAGTCACTTCTTCTGGACCGTGATGTTTCCATTGAATTTTCACCAAAAGGAATAATCTTATTCCTTAATTTTTGCTCTTTCCGATCCAGAATGCACTCAAGTTCTTCTTCATAACTCAAATCAGGGTCGGGAACTATTTCGTCATAATGAAGGATGTGTGTGGGTCATACACATATTTTCTGAGTTGGGAAACGTGGAAGACATCATGTACGTTAGCGAGGTTAGGTGACAACGCTAACCTATAAGCCACTGGCCCAATTCTTTCTAATACTTCATACGGTCCAATGAATCGTGGCTTTAGTTTCCCTTTTATACCGAAGCGATGAACTCCTTTAGTTGGGAAAACTTTGAGAAAAACTTTATCTCTTATCTCGAAATTCAATTCTGTACGACGATTATCAGCATAGGATTTATGCCTATCTTGAGCTTCTTTCATTCTTTTCTTTATCTGTCGTACTATCTGGACCATTTCTTCTATTGCTTCAGGGCCAAGAATCTTTCGTTCTCCAACTTCGTCCCAATAGAGGGGTGATCTACACTTCTTGCCATATAGCGATTCGTAAGGAGCCATTTTAATCGTAGCTTGATAACTATTATTATAAGCAAATTCGATCAATGGTAAAATCTGTTCCCATTGATCTCCCCGGTCGAACACCATTGTTCGGAGCATATCCTTTAACGTTTGAATCGTCCTCTCAGTTTGACCATCTGTTTGGGGATGAAAGGCGGTACTAAAATTCAATCGAGTACCCAATTCTTTTTGAAAGGTCGTCCAAAACCGTGAGGTGAATTTAGTATCGCGATCAGATGTAATCGATATTGGCACTCCATGCAAGCGAACGATTTCTCGAACGTAAATCTGTGCTAGCTTATCTGCTCCGTACGTTATTGGAATTGGGATGAAATGAGCACTCTTGGTTAATCGATCAATGATTACCCAGATAGCAGTATTCCCTCATCTTGACTTGGGTGATCCAGTTACAAAATCCATCGCAATGTGATCCCATTTCCATTCAGGCACTTCTAAAGGTTGTAACTTTCCATACGGTCGCTGATGTAATGCTTTTACTTGTTGGCATGCTAAACATCGTTCGACATAAGACGCAATGTCTTGCTTCATTTCTGTCCACATGAACTTCTGTTTAAGATCTTGATATATCTTCGTGCTTCCAGGATGCACGGCATACGAAACATTATGAGCTTCACTTATAATTTCATTCTTCAATCTTTCGTCATTAGGCACATATATACGATTACGAACATAATCGCATTATCCCCCGCTTCGTGATATTCCGGAAGATTTCCTGTTCTAGTTGTTCATCTCGTCTTTGCGCTTCAACTATTCGAGCTCTCAAGTCCGGAAATACCATTAATGTCACTACTATGTCTTGAGTAGTTTGAGGAGGTAGCACCACTTCAAGCTTCATTCTTTCGAATTCCTTCAATAATTCCTCATGTGCTGTCAAAAAGATTCATAATCTTTCCTGATTTTTCCTGCTTAAAGCGTCAGCGACGACATTAGCCTTTCTCGGGTGATATTTGATTTCACAATCATAATCTTTGACCAGCTCAAGCCATCTTCGTTGCCGCATATTTAAATCTTTTTGTTCGAAGAAATACTTCAGACTTTTATGATCTGTGAAAATTTCGCATCTTGATCCGTATAAATAATGCCTCCATATCTTTAAAGCATGAACCACTGCTGCAAGCTCCAAATCATGTGTAGGATAGTTGTGTTCATGGATCTTTAATTGTCGCGAAGCATATGCAATGACTTTCCCTTCTTGCATCAAAACGCATCATATCCCATTTCTAGACGCATCGGTGTATATAGTATATTCCTTCTCCGGATCAGGTATTGTCAAGATAGGAGCAGCGATCAATCTTTCCTTGAGTTCTTGGAAACAGTCTTCACAGTCTTGGGTCCATTGAAATTTCACCCATTTCTTCAACAATTGTGTCATTGGCTTAGCAATTTTAGAAAATCCTTCAATAAATCTCCTGTAATACCCAGCTAAGCCCAGAAAACTACGAATCTCATTTGGAGTTGTAGGTGATTTCCATTCCTGTACCGCTTGGACCTTTGCAGGGTCAACCTTTATTCCTTCTGCTGAAACTATATGTCCAAGAAAGTTCACTTCTTTCAACCAGAAGTCACACTTGCTAAACTTAGCGTATAGTCTTTGTGTTCTCAACTTTTCCAACACAATTCACAAGTGCACTTCATGTTCTTGTTCACTCTTAGAATATATCAGAATATCATCGATAAACACTAACACAAATTTATCGAGATATTCATGAAAAACACGGTTCATAAGGTCCATAAACACGGCTGGAGCATTGGTTAACCCAAACGGCATCACTACAAATTTGTAGTGCCCGTATCGGTTTCTAAAAGTGGTTTTATGTATATCTTCGGGTTTGATCTTCACTTTATGGTAATCCGATCTCAGATCTATCTTTGAGAATACCCTCGCTCCTTTTAATTGGTCAAACAAATCATCGATCCTTGGTAATGGGTATTTATTCTTTAAGGTCACCTTATTCAGCTCCCGATAATCAATACACATCCTTAAGGTACCATCCTTCTTTTTGACAAATAACACCGGTGCTCCCCAAGGCGACGCACTTGGTTGTATGAATCCTAAGTCCAAAAGTTCTTGTAATTGGACCTTCAACTCTTTTAGCTCCTTCGGTGCCATTCGATATGGCGCTTTTGAAATCGGTGCTGACCCTGGCTCCAAATCGATAACAAAATCCAATTGTCGATCCGGCGGTACACCTGATAATTTTTCTGGGAATACATCTTTATATTCTCTCACAACCGGCACATTTTCTATTTTTTTTCTTTCTTACTTTCATCATTCAGGTACCCAAGATAAGCATGCTTTTCTTCACCTCTCAACAATTTTATTGCTTGCAAAGCAGAAATTACAGGAACATCTTTTCTTCTCTCATCTATCCCATAGAAACAGGTGGGTTCTTTTCCTGGGGTTTGGAACGCTATCTCCCTTTGCTCGCACCGGATTGTGGTGAAATTTTTAGTCAGCCAATCCATGCCTAGAATAATATCTATGTCCCACATGCATAGGAGACGTACTGATTTAGCTTTTAAATGAAGGGGTCCTAGCTCAAACTCTAAGTTAGGGCATATTTGATCAATCACAGTCGTCCCACCTATCGAGTAACCAATTTAAAACCTACTTCAGCTTGTTCTACAGGAAGCTTAAGACTTTCCACACATGCAGTTGAAATGAAAGAGTGCGAAGCTCCCGTATCAAATAAAACTAGAACAGGCACACCTTGTAACTGAGCCATACCTGTCAAATTGCCCGAGTTCTTCTCCGGTTGTTTCTGCTTAAGCGCATACACTTTTTGATGTTGGGACTGCAGTTGAAGAGGTTGAGGCTGCGTCTGTGGAGTAGAAGTATCTGGGCTTGAGTTGGCTTGTGGAGGGGGAAGTTGATATCGTGGTGGCTGTGGGTAACCGGTCATAGCCTTCACAGATTGGGTTGGCCGAAAAGATTTCGATTTGTCGCCTCTTCCAAAGACATTCGGTCGATATGGACAAGCAGATGCGAAGTGACCAACTTGTCCACAGGTGAAGCATGTGTTACTTCCGCTTCTGCATACGCCAAAGTGTGGACGATTACATTGAGGACACATGGGCGGTCTCATCTGGTTCGAAAGAAAGGGTGTCTGTTCGGGTGCTGATGGTCGAAAAGGTCTCGATACCATAGGTCCTTGTCGCTGGAAAGGCTTCTTACTTGAAAATCCTTTGGTTTCCCACTTCCTTTTTCCTCTATACCTTTGTTCCATTTGAGAAGGTTTCGATGAAACTAGACTTTGGGGTACGCCTGCATTTGATTCGGTCGTATTCTTCTCTGACTGTATTTCCATTTCCATGTCTAACGCACGATTAAGAGTTTCAGCATAGGACATAGGTGGCTGAGCAGCAAGAATAATCCAAATTTCAGGTCGCAATCCAGATCGAAACATTTCTGCCATCTTTTTATCGGTTTCCACTTTGTACGGTGCATATCGGGATAACGTGCAAAATTCCTGATCGTATTCCGCCACACTCTTGCTTCCTTGCTTCAGGTTCATGAACTCGATTTCTTTCTGTTTTTGATAACTTCGTGGAATGAATTTGGCGTACAGTTCTTCCTTGAACTGATCCCATGTAAAGTTCGCCAATTGTTCTGGGTTGAGGGTTTTCTGTCTGGCCTCCCACTAGAAATCCGCCGGTCATTTCATCAGAAAGTTTATACACAACAAACATTCCTGATAATTACAATCCAAAAACTTAAATATCCGTTCCACTGCACGTACCCATTCGTCGGCTTCGGTAGGACTACCAGCCCCTGTAAAGTTCGGTGGGTTTTGACGAAGAAAGAGTTCTGCTATTTTTCGATTTGGTGGGGAGGGTTCACGATTTGGAAAATTCTGGGGTGTAGCTTCACTGTCTCTTTCTTCTAAACTTGGATTCCTTCTTCTTGGAGGCATACTGATGTAAAAGAAAGATATTATTTCCACAACAGTTGATAAAATATCATAGCAAAGGAATGAGGTTTCAAATTATAGCAAGATTCAATCATCACAAGATTTTAAAGATACAATTATCTAATCACAACAAAGATAAACAATATGTTATAATTTACAGAATAACAAAGATAAACAGCATGTTATAATTTACAAGAAAAATTGCCTCAGTGAGGATTTTTACAAAATAGGTTAGTTTCATTGTTATTGGCTGGTAGTTCCGCCTTGCCCTTCTAACTATCCTAACTATCCTAACCCCCATTTATACATTCAACTCATATGGACTTTGTCCATTTCCCTTTTCTTCTCAACATGCTAAATCAACGTTTATGCATACTCAAGATACCTATCTTTGGTTAATAAATCCCTTCATGCTCATATCATTCATAACATTTTTCTTTTTATTTTCTTTGTACTAGAGCTTATTGGGTCCATTCTTTTCTACAAAGGTACTTCTCTAATTTTTTTTAACTCGACGTAAATGCATCAATAAACTTCAACCCTTTTTGATTCTCATATCCATCCTCACCTCCTATCATCCGACTAACGAAATAATAAGGTCTAATAAAGGCTCAAAGTAGGTGACAAATGGTATATTAAAGGGTTAGTGTATGGGTGAAATTGTGGTTAACAAAGATGACATTTTATCCTTTCCATATTCGAAACACATATTGCAGCCTCGACACAGAAAATACGGCAAGTTCTAGAAGATAATTACATGCACGATATCACACAATTAAAAGAAACTGTAACATGATGTATATACAGTGAAGCTCAAGTCTCACGGTTTAAGCAAATGGTGAAAAAGCAACAAGCTAAGCAATCTCAAGTCATTCATGCGTCGTTTTCTAACACATCATGTGCGCCATCAACATATTTTTCAGAAAATTTCTATCATCATTGGCCACATAGGTTAACACATTTCACTTAAGCTCGTTGATCGACAGACACAACAACGAAAACAAAACACACGACACTAGCCCCAAAACATAAAAACTTACGAAAACAAAGCGAAAACATAAACAGGACTCTCAACCAATCAAACTCGTCCACTCCCCCAAAACTTATTGTGAAAAGTGTGAAATGAAGGCAATAAGGTTTGCAGAAAAGAGTGGTTGGGAGAGAGACCTTACCTCATATGCCGCGTTAGTCCGACGACAGATAGAATCCTCGCCACTGATCCCACCGCTGCATCATCTCCATCATTTAACGTTGGTGTTCTTAATGCGCCTGGTGTTGGGCGAGAAGGTCCTGCTGTTGGTCCATCATTGAGGTTAGGCTCCCGTCGATGTGGTCTAGACGACCATCTATGCGATCCAAACGCTCATAAATCCATGGATCGTCTTGGGTGGGTGGTGGGTGCAACGCACCACCTGTCTCGGGCGCCTCCTCCCGTTTCATTTTCTCTTCCTCGTGTTCTTTCTCTACCTCTCCTTGCTCATTTAAACGCTGAGCCCATCTGTAGTGAAATTGCGAGCACATGTTCCAATTGGTGTCAGGCTGCCCAATGGCGCTTAATCTGGTGAGATCGGTGTTGGGCAAGAGAAATATGGACTGGCCGTTCTTATCGTAGAGCAGTCAGAGGTAACGATTGGGGTGTCTCTTCAGGAACGTCTGGATATAAAGGTATGACTTGTCCAGGAAAATATCCTGAGAGATAGGATTCTCGCGAATCGTCACCCCAAAAAAATTGGCAATAAGGGTGACAAAACCCCCATACAAATCCTCACATTTCCCGAAACTTCTGATTACATCTGGAAATGCTGGACGAGGAACATGCTGGCGTGCATCTTTCATTTGATTGCAGCAACAATCATGAGGCTCATGTCTTGTGAGAGGCAGGTGCCGGCATTGGTGCGGGCATGAATCGTGAAGGTTAGGAGGCGGTGGAAATAACGAATGCCAGGGTTCCAGAGTGAACTTGCTTTTGCCCTCGAGGCATCATAATACAGAGTTTGCTCCGCTGCTGGATCAACAAACAATAGCCACATCTCTAAGGCCGAGTTCTCGATATCCCCAATGTAATGGTCGTCGGGGATGCCATTGATGATTGCATTCAGTTCATCGACCGAGAGCTGGCGGTGCTCGTTGTCCAATTAGAATGTGAGATAATCCGGCAACCCTTGTATTTTGTGGACGTGAACAATCGACAGAAATTCCAAAGTGAGGATCATGTACGTCAGATAATTCGCTGTAATGACGGAATAGAGATCGGCTCTCTCGACAAGCCATGTGACATCATTGGTGATCCCCATCGCTTGACAGGTCTCGATGCACATGAATCGGCAATGTCGGTGCTTCAATTGCACCAACCTCCTCCAATGGTCCCTTGAAGAGGAATTCGGCAGTCGCACCCCATAAGTCTCGGGGTGGAACTCATCATGCGGTTCGTCGTGTGAGGATGAAACGACCTCCTTTCCCTTGCGCTTGCTTCCGGATATACGCGGCATATTGTACCTAAAAATACTTCAAAGTTAGCTCATGTACTTATAAAAAGATTCAACACAAACGTCAACCCATATCAATATATAGCTCCCCCAAACTTAGAATTAGCAAAATTCCTCCCCCCATAAGAACATATGATCATATAAGGCATAACAAGGGAGAGAAACGCACACAAAACTTTAAAACACGTGAAAACACAACATTCGAGGGTCCTCACGGCCATCCTCGTGATCGCGAGGGTGGTCGCTAGGCACAGCCTCGCACCCACGAAGACGCTCGTGGCCAGGCTAGCGGTCGCGGGCATGGTTGCGAGACGTGACTGACAGCTAGGGTTCGAGATTTTCGACCCCCAAATCAACAATGTAGGTCAATTAGTTCCACAATACATGTCAATGAATACCATTACACCTAACATTGTAAGAATCATCCTCAAAAACCATGTAAATCTAGCAATATAGACTCTAGTTCATCAATTCTTCAATATTCCACACCAAGAAGATAAAATTGGTAAAACTATTCTAATTCATGCTATAAAGCTTAAAATCTAAGAAGAATTTAAGAAATGAAGCATACCTTGAGTGAAATTGACGTAGAAAGCACAAGAAAAGTGAAGAACTATGGTTTTGAGTGTGTGAGAGTGCTTGAAGTGCTTGTGTTCGTGTGTGAAGTGTGAAAAATGGGAGGGGGGGAGGGAAAAGTTTAAAAGTCAGAAAAGCGTGGGTCGATGTCTGGGTCATGGGGCGGGTCGGTCCTCGCGGCCGAGCTCGCGATCGCGAGCCTGGTCGCGATGTCTGCACAAATACGTGCTGCCTACTTTCTCCCGGCCACCCTCGCGGTCGCGAGGGTGGTCACTAGTCGTGGCCAATTTTTTCCAAAACGTTCTGCCCATTTTCACGCGGCCATCCTCGCGGTTGCGAGGGTGGTCTCTAGCCGCATCTCCTTTTTTTTAACACTATTTTCTAACACAAAAACGTGCAAGTAGACAGGTAGTCGAGTATCGTATCCACATGGATTGTAATGCGAAAATACAGAAGCTAACTCAATAATCCTTCATCATTATCCAAGTGACAGATTTTGGTTTTGAAAAGGTTTGGGACTTCGAATATTAAATTCAAAGTCAAGAGCAAATAAAATAAAAAGCGAAAGCAATACAAACTCAAAGAGATAATAAGACTAAAAGACTAACCCTAGGGATGTATTAATCATACCCACAACGTATGTTTATCCTGCTTCCTATTAACCAATTTTAATCCAGACAAGATGGAAGATCACATATGTAACCAACAATTTCGATTCGACAATTGTGGCGTTATATTACTAATTTTCCTATTCACATTCGTCTCTAGGTAAAAATTAGCAACTCCAAAAAGATCACAAAGAATAGCTTCCTACGAATATTCCTATCTCAGCCACAACTCAAGGTTTATTCGTATTGCGCATTCAAGATCGATTGACAATTAAAACTTTTAGGTATTCAACTGGCAACTATGTATGCATCAAGATTGATCAGAAATTAACACATAAAAATGAGCACCAAGAATCACAAATCAATGCCTGGAAGGTAAACAGCAAATAGCAGGAATCACAATACTTATGATATAATCATAAAAACCCTAGGATTAGAACATGAATTTAGCTAGACATAGACATTGAAATATAATAAGAATTAACCATAAAAATAATAATTAAATAGATAAAACCCTTAATGTAGCGTTGGAAGAACAATGGTTGGGTTCGAATCCAAACCCAAGTAGAGAACGGGAAATCTGAATTCGTCCGGATGAAAACATTCCAAAACAATTACAATGCGTAGAATAATTGTAGAACAATGAAAATCTAATGCCTAGATCAAAGTAAAATAAAGCTAGAGAGAAAGTATGTGAAAAACTATTGAAAACTGAAGAAAATCGTGCAAAATAAGGGTTGCGGTGCGAGAGCAAGCTTGGGGATATAGGCGTAGGGCTGAAACCCTAATTCGCGCCCAGCCGCCTCGCCTCGCGGTCCCTAGCTCGACCGCGAGCTTCTGGGCAGTGAGTTCTTTCGATGAGCTCGCAGCCTGGTTCACGCTCGTCTGGAATGCCTCGTGGCCGAGCTCGCGGTCGCTAGATTTTAGGCAGAAGCTTTTCGGAATCCCTCGCGGGCAGGGCTCGCAGTCGCGGTGTTTTGCCTAGCGGCTGGCCTCGCGGTCGCGAGGTCGGTCGCTAGTTTCTGTCCAGAATGATTCCACAGTCGCTCGCGGCCGGGCTAGCGGCCGCTAAGGTGCCCACTAGCCCCTGATTCTTTCCGTCTTTAGTTCGTGCTTCGCTTCATGCTTCGATTATCATCTTATAAGCCTACAAAACACCAAAGAGGAACCCAAGAGCAGTATCTTCCAAAAATAGCTAAAAGCATTAAGATCGATTATATAAAAACTTAATAAATCTAAATTTATCTTAATATATCATCAATAAACGGGTAAAAAGCGCGTTTATCAATTATCTATTCCCCCTCCTTATACCAGTACGTATCCCCAGGGACCATCAAATAACATACTTCTCGCCTAAAGCTTTTGCCTTAGAAGTTACAGAGAGTTAAGAAAGCCAGAGAGAAAAGCAATGCTGGACTATTTAAGGCATGGTGGCGTGATGGGGAAGCAACGTTGGAGCGGTGGTAAGATGGTGATGATGCAGAGGAGGTGGCGTAAATCATTAGCGACAAATTTAGAGAGAGAGAAGCTAGGGCACTCAGCTGACTAATTTTAGGGGAGAGAAGCTAAGGGTCGATGAATGGGAAAGGAAAAAAGAGAAATTTATATGCTTTTGAATCCTTAAGAAACGAGAATGGACTTATTACATCGGGTATTGATGATTGTTGCATATATACCTACGATAACTCATCAACGACAATGGGCGTCAAGGTCCATTGTCTTTAGTGATTTTTCTCACTTAAAGACAATAGACAAAGTTATGATAACAGAATTTTTACATGCGACAATGGATTTTTGCAATGTCTATTGTCATTTAAGTGATGTTATAGCCATTTTTTCTTCTAGCTAGTGCTCCATTGACAAATGAGTCATTTTTCATACATAACGATATACCTGTAGCAGGAGATTTCAGTACCCCTAGCATGAGTTCTAAGTTGGTGGATTCTTCAGAATCATCGTCCCAAGGAAAAGAAGATGTCCAGGAGTCATACCCTGAAAACGTCAGGCCAACCCAACACCTCTGGGATTAAAGAGAAAGAGATCAATCTTAGACCAATGATTGACAAATCTAAGGTGGATAAACTCAGCATATGAGATGTTTTGGAGTTGTATTTCACCAGTGCAGCTCCCGAACCAGTTGGAAATGGAAGTCATGAGGTCTTTCACTATATTAGGCTTCGACAACCTGATACGAGAGCTTTGAATAATATCAAGGCTCCATCAATGGAAATCTCATGGGTCGCTACATTTATAGATTATCAAATCACAACAAGATGGAGCTTGGGGTTTATAGGTCTGTCTTACGAAAATGGACAAAGTCAAGTTTCCGTTCAAATTCTTTTAGAATACAAACAACGATACGTTCCTATTAAACATAATGACGGGAAAACAATCGGTTTTATCAAAATTTTCTTCAAAAGAAGAGAGCTCTGCTCTGGGATAACAAGATTACGGCGAGCAAAGAGACTCACCACAAATTTTGTAACATGATTCATTTTGTGCATTGGATATCAAAAGTATGTTCAGATTGTCCTTACTAGAAAGAACCAGAGTTTGGAGATAGCTTCTTACCAAAACCAGATAAGAAGAAGTATCGATCCAATAAGTATGAGGAACATATGATTCCTTAGAAGAGGACACCTCAGACACCTCAAAAAAGTAAGGTGACCGACAAAGAAATGAGAGTCATATAACTTAAGGCTGGAATATTACCCCAAAAAAAAAGACAGAGGTAGGTAAAAGAATAGGAAGATTTCAACTGAGAAAAATGACAGAGAGGAAATAAAAGCAGACTCTACTATCCCATAAAAGATAAAGTATCAGCAATAATAGTGGAGTATATAAGTGTGACGACCCGACTTCTAAAGGAAGTACGGATCATATAGATCTTCACTGGTATGATAAATGCAGTGGATATATATAATTTAAACCAATACGATTAACCAATCAATTGCGAATAAATGCATAGACTGAAAGGAATACGCTGTATCGGTACAAACTCAAGTCACAGAAAGACTTGCCAAAAAGGTTCCATGTTCAAGTCTAACCCAATCAGGGCGCACTTCAAGGAACGAGGTACAACCTCCAGTTCAATACGATATGAAAGCAGTCATAATCAACAGATACCAACAAAACATCAGAGTTTGGCAGCAACTAAACGTGTGAACATACATATGATGATGCATGCTCAAGGTTCTAGAAATCCTTTCAATTAAAGCAACAAAACCACTACCACTTTGCACCACGTCGCACCCATCATCAATCCTTGCTCAACCTGCACATCAAAAACGAATATGCAGGGCTAAGTACAAAAGTACTCAGTGGACTCATTGCCGAAAACATTTTCTTTATAAAAGTTATTGAACTGCCCACAATAGCACATGAGGAGTTTAGTTGAAAAGACTCATGCCTATTAAATATTTTATCATTTTCCAAAAGTGTCCGACCGGACTATTTCATCCACGTTGTTCCATATCTGGTAATTCATTCATCATTCATTCGTTCATTCATTCGCGCACTATGGAGGTGGCCACCTACACATAGTCGCCGTGACCGATCGAGATAGCTAACCTTAACACACGGTCCTGCGTGTACACAATCCGAGTTAGTCCTCAACTAAGTCGGATCAATCGTTACCCTTTTTAACGTTGGTGGACCAACTCGTTCACATACCACATTGGATATACCAATCAATTCTCGTCCCACATTTGGACAAACCAACCTCAGATATGGACACAACAAAACATAAATTTTGGCAGTAAATAACAGTTCATGCGATAATATTTCATAAAGCTTTTGTAAATCATGCTTTGAGTTATACATAATCATTTTGTTTCAAGAAAAGCCCACCTCAAGAATTGTCCTTCTTGGAGTACGTGCTAGCGATCCTCTGTTGTTTTCGTTTACGTCCACGCTGGACCTTATCAACGCAAGAAATATGATTTAGTATGTCATTCGTTTTTTTCGAGAAGTATCATTAAGATTCGACAACTCGATATCTTTTAAGTCTTTGGGTTTTAGGATTTTCGTCATCGATATGACTTAATTAACATTTATATTTCGTCTATTCGATTGGTCTCGTCATAACGATAGATGACACTTCGACGTTGCATTCTTCCCTTCCAACGATGTTTCTCCACGTCGTTTCGTATAATTTATGAATCTTAAGTTCATAACTAATATTAAATCGTTTGTTAGCGCGTATCAGCGTTTCGAGTTCCAAATCCTCATTCATTGCTAAAATTTCTTCGCGCGTTTCTCGTCTCACACGTCCCCACATATTCTATCAGAAACTCATACTAATACTACACAATTAATAAATATTTCTAAGTAAATCAATCATCATCTAACAAGCGTTTTATAAATTTAAGTTGCTTAAATAAAATTTGCTCAATCATCTATTTGACATAAGCAACTTATTACTTAATTAAATCTCCAATTTAATTAAGTAGATCCATAATTAAATATTAATTAAATGGATAAATTTAAAAGTCGATAATATTTGATTAATCAAACAAATTAATTTAATTAATCTTAGATATCCACTAATTAGGATTTATTTCTCATCACACCTTTGTAACAAAATACATATGGTCTATCTCATTATATAAGTAAATCACTTAAAAAGAATAATTCTCAAATTATTCTTTAACATAATTAATTAATTATGTTATTCAATTTCTAAAAAATTAGACTTTATTCAATCTAATAAATTTAATTAATTCACTCTAACTAATTGATATTTAGATTATTATTTAATTAATTAAGAATAAATCCCAAAATTTAATTACTAAAATTAAATCTCATATGTAATTAATATAGAATTTATTAAATCCTTAATTTAATTTTAATGGATCATAGATGAATAGTTCAAGTCCATTACCAAATTCAATTCTTAGCCCAACATTTAAAATAGTATAAGTCCATCTTCAAATTAATTGAAGCCCATATCCATTTAATTCCAAAGGCCCATACTAATTTAATTACAAAGGCCCATACAAATTTTATTCCAAATAACCCACATCACATAGTCCTTTCTCCTTTTTTTTTCTGGCCCATAATCAAGGCTCAACAATTAATTTCTCGGCCCAATGCAAATAATATTTTTGGCCCAATTGAAATAATAATTTCAGCCCAAATGAAATAAGATTTTCGGCCCAACAGAATAATTTCTCTGCCCAATTTCATAAGCCCAAAAACATTTAATTTCGGCCCAAGAAAATAAGCCAATTTTCGGCCCAATTGAACCAAACCCATAACAAATAAAACTAAGCCCAATTATTTGGCCCAACATTAATTAAATAGTCTCAAATCAATTAAAGCCCAAAAAAAATTAAAACCTAAACTACCCCCTTCCATCAGCCGCCGCCCCCTCCACACTCTCACTCCATCGCCTCTATCTCTCTCGTCTTCATTCATGCTGCGTCGCACACACACACGACACTAGATCACCGCCGCCCTCCGTCTCCGGCAGAACGTCGTCGTCGACGAGCTGTGCCGCCATCACGTCGGCGCCTTCACCCTCTCACTCTCGTCTCTCATCTTTCTCGCAACAGATATATATATATATATACGCACGCACGCACGCATGTACACTGTGCTGCTGCGGCTTTCTTCTTCGGCCGGTCACGTCGCCGGTCGGCGTGCTTCACTGTCGCCGCCGCGACCTCAGCCCTTTCTTCCTCTCTCTCGGTGAGATCGTCACCTGACACCAGATCTGGCGCCATCTTCGTCGTCTCCGCCGGCGCCTCATCGCCTCCGTTCCGACCACCGCCGTTGCCTTCCAGACGGTAGCGTCGCCATCGTCGGCGACTGAAGCGCCGTGCACAGCAAGTGCCGCCGTTGTCGACCTGCTACGGCCCGCGAGCTTTGCGTTGTCAACCACCTACCGAGCACTAGTGGCTCTGCGCAGTTTAAACGATGGAAGGCGTGGGGTTGAAATTTGTTCTAAGTTACGTAGCTTAATTTCTATGTACAAAAGATTAACCTAGATTGTTTGTCTGTATCTATGTACTCTGTATCTTAGTTCAACATGTACTCTGGACGTTTGATCCATGCTTGTGAGCCTCGTGTTGTAAACTCTAGATTAAGAATTTGTGTGGTTCTTGTATAAGTTATGTTTCAGCTCTATGTTTTCCATAAGCAGTTAATGCAGGTGAATTAAAACTCAAAGCTTAATTAGTTGAGTTGTATGAACTGGATGAACGCATTCTTACCTTTTTGCTGTGTTGTTTCTTGATTTTGGTGAGTGATGAAGAAAGCGTTTCTTGAGCTAGAGGGGTTCGGTCGTTCCTTTTCATTTCATTTGGTAAATGGCTGATCACAAGAGAGTTGAATGTCATATTTATTAAGGGTGTTTTGTGTGAGTCTCTTTCATGGCACGTGATTGTGAGAGTAGGCATAGGTACGTAGGTGTGTAAGCTATGTGATGGTAAATGTTGATAAAGTTGATTGTAAGTGTAGATAAAAAGAAGAGGGATTTAAGGGAAAGTTGACAGATTTTGGGAAAAGTTGAGGGAATTGAGGATTTGATGTGACGAGACAATTATCACAGTATAAAATGTCTGGTTTGGTTCGTAATTGTATTCGTTCTCCGGTTTCTATTTAAATTTTCTTGTTCGAAAATATAGTCGAAACGTCGACGTTATAAATTTCTAATAATCGTTCTACACTCAAATATCGATTTAACTAAATAAATTAAATAAATCGAAGTTTTAAATTTTCCGGGGTATTACATACCATCCCCCTTAAAATAAATTTCGCCCCGAAATTTACTAACCTTGTAAAAGATCTGGGTATTTTCATTCATAACAGATTCAAATTCTCAACTTGTTTCTTCTTGTCTATACCCTCCATAGAACTTTCATCAATGATATTTCTTTGTTCTTTTGTTTTTCGATATACCGATCCAAAATTTCCGTAGACAATTCTACATAACTCATATTATCATCGAGGACAATGTATGTCGGTGGTATCATATGACTTGGGTCATGTATGTACTTCCTGAGTTGTGAAACGTGGAACACATTGTGCATGTTTCCAAAGCTTGGCGGTAATGCCGATCTGTACGTTTTTGGTACTATCATTCCTAGTATTTCATAGGGTCCTTTCAGATTGTCTCACCGTTTTTGGGTGGAACACGGTACTGAAATGCAATTGAGTTTTCAATTCCCTTTGTAAGCTCATCTAGAATCTGGATGTAAACTTTTAATCTCTATCAGACATGATAGTCTTTAGAACTCCTCGCAAACGTATGATTTCTCGAACGTACTATTGTGCTAATATATCTGATCCATATGTTATTAGGATCGGTAAGAAATACGCGCTCTTGGTTAAACGATCGATGATACTCCAATTAGCGGTGTTTTCTTTTAGTGATTTGGGTAGCCCTGATAATAAAATCCATGGCTATATCCTCTCATTTCTATTCTGGTATGTCCAGCGCTTGTTGACACGTCAAACAACGTTTTCCGAATGAAGCTACGTCTCGCTTCAATCCATCACACTAAAATTTCTCTTTGAAATCTCGATACATTTTGGTGCTTATGGGGTGTGCAGTGTAAGACGTCTCATGGCTTCTCTCAAGATCTCACTCTTAAGCCCTTCGTCTTTTAGAAAATACACACTCTCCCATCATATAGCAAAACATCATATGTTGCTACTCAAAAATTCTTGTGGTTATTATTTTTGATTTTGGCTCGTACTTCCTCCAGCTTATTGCTCTCTTACGAGCTTCCAATATTCGAGCTCTTAAATCTAGGATTGCAATCAACGTTGCAATACAGCCTTCTATCGTCTCAGGCGGCTCTATAACTTCGATGTTCATATTCTAAAATTCATTTATAAGCATCTCCTCATGACTGAGGAGACATCCCAAACTAAGGTGTGGTTTGCGACTCGAGGCATCCGCTACAACATTAGCCTTATGCGGGTGGTAATTGATACTGTGATCGTAATCTTTCACTAGTTCTAACCATCTTCATTGCTTCATGTTAATATCTTTCTGCTCGAAGAAATACTTCAGGCTTTTATGGTCAGTATAGATCTCACATCTAACTCCAAATCTTTAAGGCATGTATGACCGCTACTAATTCCAGGTCGTGCGTAGGATAGTTCAACTCGTGTAGACATAACTACCTTGAAGCATGGGCAATAACTATGCCTCTTGCATCAGAACACATCATAATCCATTCTTCGAAGTGTCTGTATAGATCGTATACTCCTTATATCGCTTGGTCATGCATGATGCAGTCTTTGTTGTCAGCAACTCCTTCAATCTCTGGAAACTAGTCTCACACTCGACGGTCCAAGTGTATTTGATTCTTTTTCTCAACAATTGGGTCATGAGTCGGGCTATCGTTGAAAATCCTTCGATAAATTTTCGATAGTAGCCGACAAATCCTAAACTCAATTTCATTCGGTTTCTTTGGAAATTCCCATTCTCGAACTGTATCGATTTTTGAGGGGTCTACTTTGATTCCCTCGGCAGACACGATGTGACCTAAGAATGTCACTTCGCCTAACCAAAACTCACACTTGCTAAACTTGGCGAAGAGTTGCTCTTGCCTCAACTTTTGCACAACAGTCCTCAAGTGCTCTTCGTGGTCTTGGTTATTCTTGGAATATATTAGGATATTGTCTATGAATACTAAGATAAATTTATCTAGTACGGGTAAAATACCCTATTCGTGATATCCATAAATATTGTCGGGGCATTTGTAAGTCCAATTGGAATAACGAAGAATTTTGAAATGACCATACCTTGTACGTGAAGCCGTTTTAGGTACATCTTCGGATCAAATCCTTAGTTGATGGTATCCCGACTTTAAGTCTATCTTCAAAAGACTCCTGCTCCCTTAAACTGATCAAACAAGTCGTCAATTTGGGACAAGGGATACTTATTCTTTAGAGTTATCTTGTTTAAATCTCGATAGTCTATGCACATTCTCAGTGTACCATCCTTTTTCTTCACAACAAGGACATGTGCTCCCCATGGAGGTACATTGGGTCTAATGAACCTAACTCCAAGAGTTCTTGTAGTTGGATTTTCAATTCCTCACGTTCCTTCGGTGCCATCCGGTATGGGGCTTTCGACACAGGGGCAGAACCTGGTTCGAGATCGATTATGGGCTCAATCTGTCGAGTCGGCGGTAATCCAGGTAGTTTATCTGAAAAATCATTGGAATATCATCTCACAATCGAAACGTCTTCTATCATTTTCTTATTCGGTCTTTCTCTTGGAGATAGACAAGGTGAACTCGTTCTCTATCCCGTCGATAATGCCCTTGTTTATAGCGGATATGATTGAGACTCTTCTTCCCATCTTGATCCGTGAAAGTCTATAGGTTCCTCTCTAAAGCGTTGGAAAGAAATTTTCTTTCATTACGGGATAGTCACATTATATTCGGTTAACCAATCCATCTCTAGGATTATATTCACATCTATCATAGGTATGGCGTGAAGATTATCTCGTCAAGACCAAGTAAACCTAGTCAAATTCTAGGTTCAAGCATGTGTGGGTTACCATTCTTATACCCCCTCTTGGAGAGATATTCTCATGATTTGTTCAACGTTTAGGATCGATCCTAAGTTCTCACGCATGCTTGACAATAAAAGAATGCGAGCGCCGCGATGTCAAACAAGAGGGTAACGGTAATTGGAGGGTATTCTCATACCGCCAAGTTTCCTTGGTTCCTGGCGGCTTCGTGGGAATTTCTTTTCTGGTTGGCGTAGGTCCTAGTTTCTTTGGGCGGTTGTTGTTGATGATGGTGTTGTCGTTCTTCTTCTTTGTTGTTGTTGTTGGAGTTGGCGGATCTTGTTCGCGGTTGTCGCCATTGTTGTTGTCGTGGTTGATATGGTGTTGATTTGGTGGAAGTACCGGACCGGGTTTGTTCTTTGGAGCAGTTGAGCTTGGATAGCTGGATTTGTCGGACTCGATTCGGTTCATTGGGATGGTCATTCTCTCATTGGCGTATCCTGGGCGGTCCACAGGTAGTGACCCTTCGGACACATTTGAAACATTCATCATTGTGAACATGTAGACTCCTTTGTGACTCCTATGGCATTTAGGGCATACGGGGAGTTTCACGAATATTTAGTTTCCTCCGCTAGGCGCGGGTACTATGGTACGTTCATTGTCTTATTCGTGCCTAGATGGTACATTACTCACTTGTCATGGCCTCGTGTCGGCCTGGCCAACATTTGATCTTTGACCTTGGTGGGGTCCTTCCCACTTTCTCTTTCCACGATCTCCTTGGTGATTCGGTGGATGTACAGTGACAATCCTATCCTCAGGCAGGGCATCCTCAATGTCCAATGCTATATTAAGGGCCTCATGATAGATCAGATTTTCATGACCGATTAGTGACACTCTGATCTCATGATAGAGTGATGCAACCTAAAGTTCGTTGATTCCCGACTTGGTTCGGGTTCCCAGTGAACCAATCACAAGAGCTCGAGCAAAGCAGTTAAATTTTCAGCCTATATAGAGGCTCGTAAACTCACGAAATATTAAGCTTTGATTTCAAATATATTAATGAGTTTTATTCTCTTCAAGAGCTCTTCGTTTTCACATTTGATTCTAGGTTACGCATTCGCGTCAATTTCCAACTGATTGACGAGGATCGTATCACGGAGTCTCTTTCAGAACTTCTCAGTTCTTTTCTCGTCAGTGTCAACAACTGAGGCGCATACCGCGACATCTCACAGGATGCACGGTCGTAACCTGTGACCGTGGTCTTTCCTTATCGTAAATTGTAGAACTCGTGTTCTTTCATCTTATGGTAGCTCTTAGGAATGTACTTCTCGTACACTTCCTCCTTGAACTCTTCCCAGGTGTAAGCTTCTAGTTCCTATTCATATAAGGTCTTTCTCTTGCGCCGTAAATCATTGCACCAATCATTTGCAAAGCAACGCATGACAAGCGCTCTTAAGAGGTGCAATAAAGGAATTTAAGGATTCGTTCTAGCGCGTGAATCCATAGCTCCGTATCCACGAGATTCCCAGTCCCGTTGAAAATTGGCGGATTCTAACTAAGGATTAGCTCTTCAATCCCTCTTATATATACGCAATCAAACATCTTCTTATACCATCCATCAGGATCTTAAATATCTCAGCGCGATATGTATTTATAATCATACGCGTAAGTCTAGTACATCGTCGACATCATGTAATACGACATCAAAACTAATTGCTCTCGATGAGCTATCATCATATCAAGTCAAATGCCTCTACAAGGATTTTCATCAGCGTTCTTGAGATTTACCAAAAGAGGCCAGGTACGGAGTATGATGCTCCAAAACTAATATCGGCATCCTCCACATACCTAATCACGATGCGTACAAATATTTAAATACTACCGAGGTCATCAAAATAAGGGTTCGTATCAGAACGACTCATCGTTCTCGTATGCATCACCAAATATGCAATCGTATATAAACAAAACACTTTCTAGTCTTAAATAACTAGATCCATAATCGCCCAGGGTATAAATAGAGCTCATCGTGTTGGAGTCAGAACCGAGAGTATGGGTACTATCAATTTCCTCCATCTCATTGTCGTGACGGTCCTCCTCGGGATCTTCCTCAGGTCCTACTTCTCTTTGACCTCATCATTGAATGTGGGACTCACGGTTTCTCAATTCAAATAATTCTAGCTTCTTCCATAGCAATTAGGTCTCGGTGGACCTCACCATGATCTCCTTATAGGCATCATTGGAATTTGAGAAACGGCAAGATGGCACAAGTTTCTCTCAACGCATACGGTTAGGCCATGTGATTCGTCAATCTCTGAGATCGTGGGACATGTGTCCGCATGCGGGTGGTCATTGAAGCTGGGAAACACCGGTAGGTAGATGTGAGTCTTGGCATGGACCGATCGACAACGATGATCCAGGCGAGCAATGACGGGATGGAATCCTACCGGTGGTAGGGATGGAAAAGTGAGTTGTCAAGGGCGAAGTTCCGACCTCGAATATGTTCCTACCACAACCGGTAAGAATGCGGTCCATTAGATGCTAAGCGAGGCATCTCCGGGTGGAGCCACTCGGGATTTTTGTCATGCCATGTGTATTCTCGCTCAGTGAGATACGGTCCGCAATGTGCAGCTCCGTATACCATGAATACATAGTTCAGGTGGCTGACGGAACGGAGCTAGTCCACCTCAAGATCGAAGCTCTCTCGGCGACGATATATGTATTCAGATGATATCTCGCGTGTATACCCCTGCCTTGGGTGGAAGTATTGCAATCAGTCGGAGTACACCGTCGTAGTTTGATGTACCACGGGCATGTGCAGCAGCCCAGTGACGCATGAGGTGCGTTAAGAACTCACCAACGTCGTCTTTTCGGTACATCTGGTAGGAACGGTCGGAACGTACCACCTTCTCGATGTGGCTCTTATAAAATAAAAGACTTCTAGTCGTAAAAATCGTCCGAACCACAATCTTACATCCTATATTCCTAAGTGCTTATGAAACTACTTTCATAGTTTGGTCTTTGGAAAGAGACTGTATGGTCTCTTAGGGTAGAACAGACTTTCAATGCCTAGCCTTCGGGTAAAGGCTAAGTGGTCACCATTTCTCATTGGGTTATGAATTCCTTATTTCCATTCGAATCATAACATTCGATCATATGCGTTCCCGCAATACTCAAAATTCTTTTTTTACACATACTTTCTTAACGTTATGCTTTGATTCTTCGTTATCGCCACGATAGAAATAGCACGTATAGTGTTCGAAATCCCTTCACATAGAGAGGTTGTGATTCATAGCAGTGCGAACCTCCAGTTAAACAATCGCTTCGTCATCGTAGAGTTGTTGCATTCTCATCATCAAATCCGTTCGGATTGAGATTCTTATAATTTCGATGTTCTCGTTCTTCCTTAGTATTCCGTTCAATCGGGGACACCTTATGTTCTCATACTAAGTTCGGCGCAAAAGGGATCATGTGTCTTAAGAGTCTATGTTCTCATGGGAAACATACTCATTTATATTATGTCTCTAGCATGCTTTGCATATAGGAGTAAACACAACTCATAACATATATGCAATCAACAGATATTCTCATATCATTACTTTATCAATCTCCCAGAGTTTTCAACTTTTTCTTCAACTTAACAATCAGTTATTTTGAAAATAATTTTTCAATGTCAATCATTCATTTTCCAAAATCATTGGAAACAACAACTCCATTTGAAATTTTGAGACCTTTCTCTTTCAACATATTTCAACTTTCAACACAATGCGACTTTTGTAAGTCCATTTCACACTTCATAAACTTTCATCATTTCAAAACAACTTTCGGTTGAAATAGTTACATTCTTCCTCGTTGAGC
Source organism: Salvia rosmarinus (assembly GCA_036937905.1). NCBI lineage: Eukaryota > Viridiplantae > Streptophyta > Magnoliopsida > Lamiales > Lamiaceae > Salvia > Salvia rosmarinus. Next base: position 41,601,313 of record CM072816.1, on the reverse strand, counting down.
GGGGCGATGATGGAGTGGAGTGCGGTGGTAGTCAAACACAATTAATTTTAGTCTCAACTTTCAATTTAGAATTCAATGAAAGGAAGTCGAATACCAACAGTTTGAGACTCTACTTTCAACTTATGATTCAAGGAAGGGCTTTCTAGAGTTCAGAGCGAACAATTGCTCTGATACCACTTTGTGACGACCCGACTTCTAAAGGAAGTACAGATCATATGGATCGTCACTGGTATGATAAATGCAACGGATATATATAATTTAAACCAATACGATTAACCAATCAATTGCGAATAAATGCATAGACTGAAAGGAATACGTCAGATCGGTACAAACTCAAGTCACGTAAAGACTTGCCAAAAGGTTCCATGTTCAAGTCTAACCCAATCGGGCGACTTCGAGGAACGAGGTACAACCTCCGGTTCAATACGATATGAAAGCGATCATAATCAATGATACCAACAAAACATCGAGTTTGGCAAGCAACTAAGCGTGTGAACATACATATGATGATGCATGCTCAAGGTTCTAGAAATCCTTTCAATTAAAGCAACAAAACCACTACCACTTTGCACCACGTCGCACCCATCATCAATCCTTGCTCAACCTGCACATCAAAAACGAATATGCAGGGCTAAGTACAAAAGTACTCAGTGGACTCATTGCCGAAAACATTTTCTTTATAAAAGATATTGAACTGCCCACAATAGCACATGAGGAGTTTAGTTGAAAAGACTCATGCCTATTAAATATTTTATCATTTTCCAAAAGTGTCCGGCCGGACTATTTCATCCACGTTGTTCCATATCTGGTAATTCATTCATCATTCATTCGTTCATTTATTCGCGCACCATGGACGTGGCCACCTACACATAGTCGCCTTGACCGGTCGAGGTAACTAACCTTAACACACAGTCACACGTGTACACAATCCGAGTTAGTCCTCAACTAAGTCGGATCCGATCGTTACCCTTTTTTAACGTTGGTGGACCAACTCATTCACATACCACATTGGATATACCAATCAATTCTCGTCCCACATTTGGACAAACCAACCTCAGATATGGACACAACAAAACATAAATTTTGGCAGTCAATAACAGTTCATGTGATAATATTTCATAAAGCTTTTGTAAATCATGCTTTGAGTTATACATAATCATTTTGTTTCAAGAAAAGCCCACCTCAAGAATTGTCCTTCTTGGAGTACGTGCTAGCGATCCTCTATTGTTTTCGTTTACGTCCACGCTGGACCTTATCAACGCAAGAAATATGATTTAGTATGTCATTCGTTTCTTTCGAGAAGTATCATTAAGATTCGACAACTCGATATCTTTTAAGTCTTTGGGTTTTAGGATTTTCGTCATCGATATGACTTAATTAACATTTATATTTCGTCTATTCGATTGGTCTCGTCATAACGATAGATGACACTTCGACGTTGCATTCTTCCCTTCCAACGATGTTTCTCCGCGTCATTTCGTATAATTTATGAATTTTAAGTTCATAACTAATATTAAATCGTTTGTTAACGCAGATCAACGCTTTCGAGTTCCAAATCCTCATTCATTGCTAAAATTTCTTCGCCGTTTCTCGTCTCACACGTCCACATATTCTATCCAGAAACTCATACTAATACTACACAATTAATAAATATTTCTAGTAAATCAATCATCATCTAACAAATGTTTTATAAATTTAAGTTGCTTAAATAAAATTTTCTCAATCATCTATTTGACATAAGCAACTTATTACTTAATTAAATCTCCAATTTAATTAAGTAGATCCATAATTAAATATTAATTAAATGGATAAATTTAAAAGTCCAATAATATTTGATTAATCAAACAAATTAATTTAATTAATCTTAGATATTCACTAATTAGGATTTATTTCTCATCACACCTTTGTAACAAAATACATAAGGTCTATCTCATTATATAAGTAAATCACTTAAAAAGAATAATTCTCAAATTATTCTTTAACATAATTAATTAATTATGTTATTCAATTTCTAAAAAAATTAGACTTTATTCAATCTAATAAATTTAATTAATTCACTCTAACTAATTGATATTTAGATTATTATTTAATTAATTAAGAATAAATCCCAAAATTTAATTACTAAAATTAAATCTCATATGTAATTAATATAAGATTTATTAAATCCTTAATTTAATTTTAATGGATCATAGATGAATAGTTCAAATCCATTACCAAATTCAATTCTTAGCCCAACATTTAAAATAGTATAAGTCCATCTTCAAATTAATTGAAGCCCATATCCATTTAATTCCAAAGGCCCATACTAATTTAATTACATAGGCCCATACAAATTTTATTCCAAATAACCCACATCACATAGTCCTTTCTCCTTTTTTTTCCTGGCCCATAATCAAGGCTCAACAATTAATTTCTCGGCCCAATGCAAATAATATTTTTGGCCCAATTGAAATAATAATTTCAGCCCAAATGAAATAAGATTTTCGGCCCAACAGAATAATTTCTCTGCCCAATTTCATAAGCCCAAAAACATTTAATTTCGGCCCAAGAGAATAAGCCAATTTTTGGCCCAAGAAAATAAGCCAATTTTCGACCCAATTGAACCAAACCCATAACAAATAAAACTAAGCCCAATTATTTCGCCCAACATTAATTAAATAGTCCCAAATCAATTAAAGCCCAAAAAAAATTAAAACCTAAACTACCCCCTTCCATCAGCCGCCGCCCCCTCCCCACTCTCACCCATCGCCTATCTCTCGCTCCATTCCATTGCGCACACACACGACACTAGATCACCGCCGCCTCCGTCTCCCGTGAACGCCGTCGTCGACGAGTCAGGCCGCCATCACGCCGCGCCTTCACCCTCTCACTCTCGTCTCTCATCTTTCTCGCAACAGATATATATATATATATATACGCACGCACGCACGCATGTACGCTGTGCTGCTGCCGCTTTCTTCTTCGGCCGGTCACGTCGCCGGTCGGCGTGCTTCACTGTCGCCGCCGCGACCTCAGCCCCTTTCTTCCCTCTCTCTCGGTGAGATCGTCACCACAGCACCAGATCTGGCGCCATCTTCGTCGTCTCCGGCCGAGCGCCTCATCGCCTCTCCGTTCCAGCCCTTGCCGTTGCCTTCCAGACGGCGCGTCGCCATCGTCGGCGGCTGCCGCGCGCGTGCACAGCAAGTGCCGCGTTGTTGTCGACTGCTCGCCCGCGAGCTTTGCCGTTGTCAACCACCCACCGAGCACTAGTGGCTCTGCAGTTTAAACGATGGAAGACGAGGTTGAAATTTGTTCTAAGTTCTGTAGCTTCTTAATTTCTATGTACAAAAGATTAACCTAGATTGTTTGTCTGTATCTATGTACTCTGTATCTTAGTTCAACATGTACTCTGGACGTTTGATCCATGCTTGTGAGCCTCGTGTTGTAAACTCTAGATTAAGAATTTGTGTGGTTCTTGTATAAGTTATGTTTCAGCTCTATGTTTTCCATAAGCAGTTAATGCAGGTGAATTAAAACTCAAAGCTTAATTAGTTGAGTTGTATGAACTGGATGAACGCATTCTTACCTTTTTGCTGTGTTGTTGCTTGATTTTGGTGAGTGATGAAGAAAGCGTTTCTTGAGCTAGAGGGTTGATCGTTCCTTTTCATTTCATTTGGTAAATGGCTGATCACAAGAGAGTTGAATGTCATATTTATTAAGGGTGTTTTGTGTGAGTGTCTTTCATGGCACGTGATTGTGAGAGTAGGCATAGGTACGTAGGTGTGTAAGCTATGTGATGGTAAATGTTGATAAAGTTGATTGTAAGTGTAGATAAAAAGAAGAGGGATTTAAGGGAAAGTTGACAGATTTTGGGAAAAGTTGAGGGAATTGAGGATTTGATGTGACGAGACAATTATCACAGTATAAAATGTTTGGTTTGGTTCGTAATTGTATTCGTTCTCCGGTTTCTATTTAAATTTTCTTGTTCGAAAAAATAGTCGAAACGTCGACGTTATAAATTTCTAATAATCGTTCTACACTCAAATATCGATTTAACTAAATAAATTAAATAAATCGAAGTTTTAAATTTTTCGGGGTATTACAATAAGAGGACCATTATTGAAAGCGATATGTCCATCAAAATGTGAAGATGATTGGATCTCATACTCTCCACCACAAGAGAAGTGTCGGTAGGAGACAAGGGATCTAAAGCCACATGAAAGCAAGTTGTCACGGAGAAAAGAGTATGTGAGGTAATAATGTAAAAGAAAGATAAAAGGTATCAAACTTCTATATAGAGAAGATGAAGGATGATGCTCAGATCATTAGAAGATATCCAAGCTTTTTTCACCAAATAAAATCTTTTTAATTGTTTTAGTATGAGTCTTGAGTTTTCATCTCAAGCTTTTCTTTTCTTCCTACTTAGTTTTTGTTTTGTATGTATATAGTATATCCAACTACCATAGGTAGCTAAAAAATTCCTCCCAAAAGGAGATACATTTATGTATTGAATAATATATATTTTCTCAATAAATACTCGGGCTTTTACCCGACTATTCCATTGTCTCTTTTACATTTTCTTCCATTGATTCGACTTAGTACTCTATGCCCCGGGTAGGAAACGAATGAGGATTGTGTTGTGTGCTATTGAAGGAGTTCGTAGAGAGAATTCGTCGGTTACGAATGTATGTGGTTGGTTCGAGTCCGTAAAAATTCCACGACCCGACGAACATGACCCGACAACATTCTGATAAAAAAAGGTACAAAGTCGAAACACGATTGATTATTTTCTTAAAGATACGGAAGCATGTTGGGCTTGATAGAAATGTATGTTTAATCTCCATTATGAATGTGAGAAGAATATAAATAATTGAGAAATTTGTTTGAAGGACAGTTGTGAGTAAGGGTATTTTCAAAAAAAATAAAAATAAAATAATATTATATAATAATATAAGAGGTTTTATCTCTTATGCTCGTACCGTAAGGGCGAGCGTATAAGAGACTTCCTCATAAAACTTGTGTGTTTTCCTGTTTCTTGTAAGTCCTTGCCCTTTACCAAAAGGTTATAGTTACAATCGCAACCTTTGTTACAGTTAAGGGCAATCAATTCTTACTTTTAAATCTTCTTCTTTTTTAGTAGGGGTAGAGGAACAGTGGGAATTGAAACTTTGACTTAACTAATCTTTACACAGAGGAGCACATTGTTTGGATGTATATGAAGAGACTCTTAAAATCTTTTTTATGTCCTATAAGATGTGACAAAGTCTCTTGTGAGGATATATGAAGACCACAATCAATATTTATTTATTAATCAAAATTATGATTTATTAATTTTCAATTAGTATTTATTAACTCTAAATGAGTGTGATTCCTAAACTTCCTCACATGAGAACATCCTCACACAAGAAACCACCTCGTAATATGTATAACTTTATTTCGAGCCTAGTTAACTTGTGGATGACAAAATCTAAGGTTTAACCCTAGTTATGTGATAACAATAAAAATCAAGATAATTTATGCCTACCCATGTAAAATTGATTAATATGTTTAAACTATACAAGTATTGATATCTATTTAACAAAATCTTAGTGTACTTCTTGCTTTTAATTATCAATATCAATATGTTCCATATGATACTCATTATCTTTATTTATAATTTATTTTTATATAACAATTAAAGTAATAGTATAACTATTATTTAAGCCAGGTATGTTAATATTATTGTTAATTAATATAACAAAGTCAGTATTATTTATAATAACATATAATTGCCAGCAATGGTGTGATTCAAAATTATTAGATAAATAGTATATAACTTATTAAATTGTCCACTTTTATATGAGTAAACATAATATGATTTTATATGGCTAAAACATCAAATAGGACTGAAGAAAATACATAAAAAGGAAAATAAATGGAAGAAAAAAGAAATGGAGTTAATGTTGTCAACTAAAACGAATCTTGATCTTAAATACATTGAGCCATTGAAGAGTCGGAGACCTTGACTTTTCAATTTGGTGTTTGACTGCACGAACTATCAGTCACTATTAATGTGTAAATTACTTATTTGGCATGCTATATATATAAACTCTCACGAATAACTATATATTTAACTAAATACAAATACTATCAACAAAATCATTTTTGAGGTAAATAAACTCGGCATTTATGCTTTTCTGGAGGTGGTTAATAAAGTTGGCTTCTTGTATTTATTTATTTATTTATTTCATTTGAAGAACAGCTAGGTTCTTCTTACAAATGGCTACGTAAGTTTTTCTGCCTAATTGGATTGTAAAGAGTATATATTATTATCTTTAATATTATTTATGCTTTTCTGGAGGTGTTTAATAAAGTTGGCTTCTTGTATTTATTTATTTATTTCATTTGAAGAACAGCTAGGTTCTTCTTACAAATGGCTACGTAAGTTTTACTGCCTAACTGGATTGTAAAGAGTATATAATTATTATCTTTAATATTATTCTAAAGTACAATGAAAGATGGAGAAAACAAAAGAAGGTATTGGCAAAATTAGGGTTAATTATAATTTATTGTCTCAATTTTGAGCACTTTAGTTTATGCCCTAACTTCAAAAAAATATGTAATTGTCCTGAACTTTGGATAATGTTATAATTTATATTCCAATCGATTTTTTCAGTAATGGAAGTGTGAGTAGGATGACAAGGTTGAGGTGGCATTCGAAATGATATTATTTCGATTCAAGTCATTTTATTGAAAAAAAAAAAAAAAAAAACCATGATAATCGATACTTTACATAAAAACAACTAAAGTTTCTAGCTCCCCTTCCCTTCCACTATTGATGCCAAAGATCGGTGTCTCCTCACCTCGCCGCGGGCATCCCACCACCTGACCAGTCACGTCCTGCTGCCCCTCGTCGGAAGCTCTAGGATGATGTGCAAAGATGGGTTCTTCTTAGCGGTGGATTTATTAATGGCACCGCACTGGCTCAAGCCGTCTGTTCTCAAAATTTCTTCTTATATTTATATATATTATACGTAGTCCAACTTCAATTTAGCCCACCTCAAATAATTAAAAATTTAATTTAAAGCTCCCAATCCTTACCTGATATGCAGCAGTAGATATGAACAAAATTACAGAACATATTGAATTTACTTTTGATTAATAATTTTTCACGATTTAGGAATTGATTACTTTTTTTCTAGTATAATTAGGCGAATGGAAAATTTGAATTTTTCTTCCAAATCTCAAATGTTTCATATTCATTAATAATAGTTCTAATACTTTAGGAAGTTTCTTATTACTATTTTCGCAAGAGTACGAATATATATATTTTTAAGTTGTAATAATTAGTTTAAATCACATTCTTTATATACTTTTCATAAGTTTTAAATATACAAATTATATAATATTTTGTGCAGAAAAGTGATAAAATTTAAAAAAATCCTCTAAAAGTGCTATATAAAAATCTAGACATTAACATCATTTAGTTAATTAAGAATTTTAATTAGAATTAAAAATGTATATTTACAAATATTAATATAACCAATTATGGATGAACTCCAACTTTAAATCTTATATTTTTCATACAAAAAATATTTGTGTTCGAGATGATTTTGTATAATGAGGTTAGGTTTGGGGAAGGAAAGAACAGGTTGAAAGACGTCTAAAGAAATTTAAAAAATAATTACGAAGTAGAGAATGAATATATATTTTAATAAAAAGTGTAATCTGCACTCAAAGGAGACGACGGTCCCCATCTTCCATAATCATTCTTTTCATGTATCAAGTCAATACAACTAGTAAAAAATTTCTACGTCCATCCCCGATCATATACGTGTTATACTCAGCCTCCCCTACACTAAATTCCTGCCCTGGATCCGCCCCTCTTCTTAAGTCCATGTTTCCTTAAAAGGAACTCTATAGTCTCTAAAGGGTTCTGTCAAAAAGGGAATTCTATGAGGGGCAATAATTACTTTCCGATAGTATTTATTTTCCGAATTGTGTTAGTGGCAAGGGCCAAGGGGTTTCTTGTAATTTTAAAATGTAAAATTGTGGTTTTTTTATTTCTTTTGTTTTTTCTAAAGCCTTGAGGATTGGCTTAAAAAGGTATAAAGAGGAGGCAACTGAGATGATTTTATTTTCAACTCGTAGCACGTAGCTAAGTAGTGATTTTCCTTTTCACGGTAGTAAATTAATTTCTCAAAATTTCAAAAATGTCCTCATAGTATCTAATGGTCGTTGACACGACACGTACAAAATCATACATTATAACTTATATTATATGCACTAATGATGAAAAAATTTAAAGAAAATAACATGTCATGATATATAAATATTTATTTACAAATGCACTATCGAGATGATTAGCCACACGTAAATATGATAGTGGAATTAGCCATTCAAATCATTCATAACCTGCGTTATATAAGAGGAGGGGTCTCCTCTTTTAGGTCAACTTTTATGCAAGTCCAAAAATAAAAACACCTACTGAGCTGGACACATGAATTCAAATGATAAATATATCTCAAAATTCATTTTACCCGATCTAATAATTAATTCACCTTTTATGTAGAAATCATATATTAATATACGAAACGAGAATGCAATTTGAGAAAATAAAAATGGAGATACCCCACAAAAATAAAAATGGAGGGAGGATGGAATGGAGACGAAAAATGGTCGCCGATTTTCACGGATCATGTCCTCTCACGTAGCTTAAAAAAGAGAATCCCTCAAACCTACAACACAATGAGATCCAAAGTTGCTTTTTTACTCTTTCGGATTCCACCACTAGTTTCATCTATCAAGAAAACTAGTTTCTTGTTCCAAATCAGCTAGTTCTCAATACAAAATTATTGAAAACGATTCACCACATCCGAAACATGTACCCCATCTCTCCCTTTCATTGCGCCCCATCCCCTACATCTTTTAGTGAGAGAGAGGAGATTACCACGATATTTTCCAAATTGAATGTCGAGAAAATAGTAAGCATAATATCACAGCCAAGAAAAAGTAAAAAACAAGAAAAAATCTTTCCAAAATAACAACTCGCTAACTAAAATTTCTAATACTGCAACAAACAAAATATTTCGATTTTCATACACCATTGATAATACAGTTATAATGTTTCAGCAGCCTATTAGCTTCCCTGAGGCCACTGAAGTAGGCTCCGTGAGTGGTCGAGTAATGCGTTTTATGCGTAGCTTCGCCGGCGAACAGAATTTGCAGCGGCGGCGGAGCTGAATCCACGCCGCCGTATTTTGGCAGCGGCTCCGCCAATGTGTCCATGTCATCAATACTTGATCCAACCGCCACATAGCTGTATGATCCGAGAAACAGCGGATTACCCCCCCACTGCGTCCTCAACACTTTATCGAATTTCTGACCGATTTCATTGTGGTGTTGTGATTGCAACAAATTCGACACTGTCCTCGAAAAGCCCCCAATGATCTCGTCATCGGTCAGCTTTTCTAGCTCGAGAGCCTCCTGTCCTGTAAACCAGGACACGATGACTCTCGAGTTACGATAAATGGGGCACAGGAAGGACGTCCTTCGGATCCATTGAGGAATCTTGGGGTTCCTCAACTCGAAATCCGAGGGATGGAACACCATTTGTAAAAGGGGGAACGCATCGCCGCGACGGTAATCAGAGCTAAGGTGCAAAAACACTTTATTGACAACGCCGTAGCCGAGTCTGGCAATGGCTCCAGCCTTGCAATTGGGCAGCGGGGGATCGAACAGTCCGTTCGATCTATGGCTGGTGGTCCCTGCCTTGAGCACCCCGAGGGACACGGTCACAATGACGTGATCGGCCGACATGGTCGTTCCATCGCTAAAATGCAGGGTGACGGGGCGACCGCCGGCGCTATGGATGCCGTCTCCGCCTGCTGGGGCCCACTTGATTTTTTCTACTTTTCGGCCTAATTGGACTACGCCGGCCGGCAGGACAGAGGTGAGGTGGTCTACGATGCCGGAGTAGCCGCCGGCGATGGTGATCTCCTCGCCGGGGAAGAGGACGTAATCCTTCTCGGCGTTGTAGTCGAGGAGGCAGAGGTCGTCGGCGGAGGTGTACGTCCGCTGCGTGCTCTCGTGCATAGCGAAGACCGCCTGCTGCAGCGATCGCTTGCTCCAGCTCCCCACTGCCGCGGCCTTCTTCTCCTTCTCGAGCTCGAGATAAGCCGCGAGGCCGCGGCGGAGGAACGAGCCGACGCTGAGGTCAGCGCCGCTCACAGTGCAATGCTTGGCCGCTTCGGCACCGACGTCGAGCTTGCACTGAATGAAGTTCATGAGATTCTTGAATAGCCGGGAAATGGGGTCGACGAAGGTGGGGGCAAGGACGTGACCGCCCTCCGCCGCCGTGACAGGATCTTCGAGAGTGCCGTCCATGCACTCCCACGGCGGGTCGGAGCGGAGCAAGTTCGTTTCGGCGGCGATTTTGTAAACGGGGCTGCCTTCAATCCCGTGGATCCACGTGGCGCCCTGCTCAATCCGGTCGCCAGAAAATTCCGATGTGCTGATCCGTCCGCCGATCCTGTTGCCGCCTTCCACCACCGTTATCTCCAGCTTGTTGGCGGCGGCGGTGTGCAGCTTGTTGGCGGCGGTGAGGCCGGCCATTCCGGCGCCGATTATCACCACCCTTGGCTTTTTGCTCACCATTTTCTCTCTGCTATTTTAGCTTAATTAAACTTATCACTTTCACAAGAGGGGGAGAGAAGAACAACGCTCGGACAAAAAAAAAGGAAGATGATTCTTGACAGTGAAGGGATTTTTTTTTTTAAATAATTTTTTTAGGTGTAATTTTTGTGAGGTTAAGGATGAGATACTTGGAGAGGATATATAAGTTCTAGTAATCGCTTAGCAAGGGATCTTTCTTCTTTCTCTCTCTTCTCTCTTTTTTCCTTTAATGTTTATAATTATTTATTTGGTTAATTTTCTCTCACATAGTTTTATTTAGCTAATAAAGACATGGCTCTACTTTTGTTGAAGGCATACAAGTTGCAACTATTGTGTTTCATATAGAGTGTGTAGGCACATTTTGTGCCTTGAAATCACATGGATTCTTATATACAAATATGAGTAGGCACGTACCCTAACAGACTGTCCAATAGTTATGGTGGGTTCGCATGGTAGAGGTCAGAGTTGAATCCCACCAAAGTTCTATGGGTTTGGCGCATCACACCCTGGGTTTCCAAGTGTGGTTTCTGTCTGTGTGTGGTTTTGCGGCTATTGCACGTAAACGTGGGGTTTCACAGTCTTGACCCAAGATAGCGGTGCATGGCTCCCATGATAAAAAAAAAAAAAATATGAGTAGGCACATAATATAATGTGGCATGTGAGTGTTCTCTATGTTATCATAATAGGGTATGCAGTCTATGGCTAGGAATTATTGCGAGGATTCGATTTTAAGACCATTTGTAATAGGAATTATACAAAGAGAAACCATCATTTTATATTACAAACACTTCTTATGATGTCGTGGAGTTATGCAATCTTACTTATGTGCAATAGTCTGTAAATTATATTTGAAAAAAAATTTAATCTATGTTAGGTACTGGATAAGCTTTTCTTCTATTTAATAGTCTGGAAATCATACTTAAAAGATGCAATTTTTTGTGCATACTAGATAAATTTCCTTATGTATAATAACATGAAAATCATATTTAACAAATGAAGTATAACATACTCATGTTATAAAAATATTGGTAAAATTCAAATTTGAGGCTAAAGGTCTTATAAATATCCATTCCACACAATCCACACAGGCCTGCCATTCTCAGGGGATTACAACATAGATTTAACTATATAATGATGTATTCACTTTTTTAAATTGTAATTATGACCCATTCCAACATTTGACACCATAAAAGATAACCATTGACAATTGTCCAGTGAAGGGTGGGGGTTTTTTCCAATCATTACATTCGCCATAAGCCAAAGAAGAGGATGAAGTGGACATATAATTTGATAATCTAGCTACTTTTAGTTACTCTATTATCATCAAATAGATAGTTTAAACAACATGGTTTGTAATAGAAGATTTTAGATGGAGGAAGAAAAATATATGATATGGAAAATGGTGAAGTAGTAATAATAAGTTGATAATGCCCGCCACCAACCTCACATGCGAATTGGTAAACGACGGCCCACCAAACTGAACACTCTGAATGGTCCTTAATAGTGTGAATACACAAAAACTCATGTAAATTTATCCGATCGTACGGACGGATAAAAATATTATTTATTCTTAACAAAAATATTATTTATATTGAAGAAAATTATTATTTCTTTTTTACAATGTAATTTGAAAGTATCATTTATATTGAAAAAGTATCATTTGTATTAAAGAAAAATATCATTATTCGTACATACGGACGTCCGCACAGGAGACCACCTCTAGTCAATTAAATTCTGCAATCAGTTATTTACATATTATTATGCCTTCAACATTATCAATCTTAATTCGCTCAGCAAAAAGGAAGTAAATAAAATAATAAAGCGAGAAATAAATTTAAACCAAATGAGATTGGCACAAAATTTATCAATTAAGATGCTGTGCGTTGCAACAACTCCACTTTCAACACCTAAAATCATATTGTTTATGTTATCGTCTCTTGATGTATAATAAAATGTTGAAGTGGTCTTGTCTTCATGTACGGATAATGATATTTTTTCAATACAAATGATACTTTTTTCAATATAAATAATACTTTTGAATTACAGTTTAAAAACAAATGATATTTTTCTTCAATGTAAATTATACTTTTATTAAGAACAAATAATATTTTTTTCCATCCGCACTGTACGGAAAGATGTATAGGAATTTTTTGTGTAAAATGTTTACTCAATTAGTGACGTTTTCTCTAACCAAGAATTGTAAATTTGGTACTGGTGTTATAATACTAAAAGTATACTCATTAATCAAGTTTTTTAAATTAGACTTGAGCCTAATTCCTAGTTGATCTAAATTTAAATGGTATCAAAGTCGATGATGATTTAGACTTAAATTAGCGATATAAAACTCGAATTGTTAGGACATTGACACTTGTATTACACAGCATGTTCTAGCAAAGATAGGAAGAGTTGGTCTATTCTTTTAATAGTTAACAATATAGTACTATATAGGACTAAAACTAATCTTTAAAATAAATACTGATTGGAGAACAAAACAATTACTTGTAACACAAATATTATATATCACGTATAACACTACAAAAATACAGCCGATCAGCGACGGATTAGCGACGGTCGAAATGCGGGTCGTGAATCAATGACGGATTAGAGCGGAATAAAGAGGAATTTTTTGCGACGGATCGTGACGGATCGAGACGTAACATGGCGGAGATTTCTGGCGAAGTATTAACGACGAATTTCCGTCGCTATTCGTCGTTAAATTTAACGACGGACACTATCCGTCGTTAAATTTAATTTTTTGTTATTTTTAAATTGGATAAATAGTCCGTCGCTAATCCGGTCGTAAAATGTGCGGATTTTTTAGTTTTTTAATTTAATTTAACGACGGAAAAATCCGTCGTTAATGTTAATTTTGAATTTTTATTCCCAATAATTTTAGCGACGGAATATCCGTCGTAATGTAATCGTAATTAACGACGGAATGAAGTCCGTCGTTAAATTAAAATATTTTTGATTTTTTTATATTCTGTACGTAAATTAACGACGGATATTTTTCCGTCGTTAAACTTATACCGTCGTTAAATTCATTAGTCCGTCGTTAATCCGTCGTTATAGGGTTTTAAATATAACGACGGATTAGTCCGTCGCTAATCCGCCGCTAAAAGTTTAATTACGACGGTTTTCCTTCCCCAATTTGCATGAAATTGAACCTCCTCCCAACCCCCCCATGACCCCCACCGCCGCCTGCTCTCCGCCTGCTTCGCCTCGCCCGTAGCCGCTGCCGCCCACCCCCGACCTGCCCCACCACCTGCCGCCCCACCCTACCCCCCCCGCCGCCACACCCACCTCCACCCCGCCGCCATCGCCCACCCCACCCCTCGCCCACCGCCACACCACAAAGATGTGCCCCACCCCCACACCATGCCTCACCCCACACCATGCCCCACCCCCACCCCCACACCACAATTCTAACCCTAACCCCTGCCATCAGCCCCACACACATACGTCCGTGCCCCACCCCCACACCACACCCCTTCACCCCACCCCCACACCACGCCCCAAACCCCACCCCCACCCCCACACCATGCCCCCACCCCCCACCCCACACCACCATGCCCTCAACCCCAACCCTCGCTGCCCGTCCACACGCCGCCGCCGCCGCTGCCCCACCGACCCGCCTGCCCGCCGCCACCACCACCGTCATCCGTCTGGTTGGTTTGTTTCGTTTTTTATTTTTATATATTTGTTATATATATTCAATTGATAGTTAAAATTATTATATGATGTATTGAATTGATAGTGAAAATATTATATATGATATTGAATTGATAGTGAAAATATTATATATGATGGATTGAATTGATAGTGAAAATTGAATTGAGTTTATCGAATTGATAGTGAAAATGATGCATTGAATGTTAGTCTTGTGATTTGGGCTTGTGAAATTGATAAGTTTGGATGTGAATTGGGATGATAAATTCATCGTTTCGTGAGTTAATCTGACGCATATGTGGTGTTTGATAAAAATATTTGCGAGAAATTGATAAGCTTGGTGTGAATATGTTTAACTTGGATGTGAATTGGGATGATAAATTCATCATTTCGTGAGATGTTTTGAGTTGTTAAGTGTATAATTATGCATATGGTGATAAATTGGTGAAATTTGGATGAGTTTGGTTGAATTGAAATTTTATGAATTAATAACCCAAACCCATCTCCATTTTTTAAATAAAACAAACCCATCTCCTTATTCTTCCTTAAACGTCGCAATCGAGCTCAAAATCTTAGCCCACAACCCACCACCATAATAAATTTCATATTTCATAATTATTTAATAATTAAGTGTGATCACATTTTCTAAATGAGTGTGGTCCATATATGTCCTTGTATGAGGATGTCATCACAAGAAACTACTTCGTAGATGAATTAACATATTCCTAAGTTATGAGTGTATAATTAGTTTATATTGTACAACTTATGTTGAACATATTTAATTAATTATTTATAATTAGGAGCTTGAAGAATGAATGACAATCGTGAGTGGATGTATAAGAGGTTTAGTTCGGTTGGTGGATTAAATATTGAATTTCGAGATGGACTTGAAAGTTTTATTGAATTCGCTAGTGCTCGTTTTTATTCGCGGATGGAGAGAAAATCAGTGTCCGTGTAAGAAGTGTAAGAATATACCTTATCGGAAGAAAGATATGTGCGATATCACTTATCAAAATTTGATTTATTCCAAATTATCACACATGGATATTTCGAGGAGAGACAACCACAAGTAGGCACAATGTTGTGGATTCGGATGTTAACCGTCAACCAAATACGTATCATACGATGGTAGTGGATCTGCTGGTCCACGGTTCAATTTGACGAGATCAAGAGGAGCCAAATTCGATGCAAAAAATTTTACGATATGTTGAATCTTTGCCGATAAACCTTTGTGGCGGGTTGCTCGGATCATACACAATTATCATTTGTGGCTCGACTTACGAGTTGGAAGCAGAGAACAACATTATCGAGAAGGGTTTTGATCAAATATCGGCGATGAAAGAGTCTCATCCGGATGGAAATTGCGTGCGATGACTTCTACAAGACGAAGAGATTGTTGCGTGGCATGGGGTTGCTGTACACAAAATTGATTGTTGTCCATTTAATTGCATGATTTATTGCACGAAGATTACGAATCGACGAGTGCAAATTCGTAACCATCCTCGTTTCAAGAGCAATACTCGAGTGGTGGAAGTCGACGGAAAGCACAAGTAGCATATAAAAGATGTATTATTTTTCTCTAACTCCTCGACTACGAGATTATATGCATCCAATGCTACAATGGAATATATGCGTTGGCATGCATCGTCGATCGATGATGGGGTCATCGTCATCCGCGACTCAATTGCATGGAAACATTTGAACACGAAGTTTCCTTATTTGCATCGAAATTGTAACGTGCGATTGGGACTCTCAACCGACGGTTTTCACCATTCGTCAATCGAAAGCAATATTCATCATGGCCCGTTATATCGACCCTTATAATCTTCCCGTGGCTGTGTATGAAGGAGCAATACATGTTTCTTACGATCTTAGTGCGGACGCGTAATCCGAAGGAGAAGATTGATGTGTTCTTGCGACCATTGATAGCGAGTTAATAGATTTGTGGGATGACGGCGTTCTTACTTATGATGTATCGTTGAGCGAAATTTTCAAATGCACGCTGCATTACTTTGGACAATTAGTGACTTCCTGCATACTCTATGTTGTGCGGATGGAGCAATTTGGAAGATTAGCTTGTCCGCGACCGCATGGAGTATACCGATGCTTTACTTTAGCTAAAAGTGGTAGCGATCATGGTTTGATAACCATCGTAAATTTCTAGCTCCTAATCACCCATTTGAAGGGATCAAGAGGTTTCGAGAAAGAACACAGTGATTACTAACGATCCACCGAGCGCGATCGGAGATGAGCTTCATCACTAATTATGGGTATGGGACTAGTCTCAATGTAGATTGGCGATGATGAAATAAATAGCGAATATCCAAGCGGTTTGGGCTGGATGGAAGAAAAGAAGTATTTTCGGGATCTACCTTCTTCGAGTTCTCTTTTGATTCGGCATAATTTGGATGTCATGCACATAGAGAAGAATGTGTTCGATAATGTCTTCAACACGATCATGAATGTCGAGGGAAGAAAAGATACGAGCAAATCTAGAGAAGAACTTAATTTATCTTTGCTGCAGACGAGTTGACGATGAATGAATCAACAGAAAATATCGAAAGGCTTCTTATACACTTGACAATCGTGAGAAAAAGTCTTATGTGAGTGGGTAAGAGGTTTAAGATTTCGGATGGATGCGTTTGAACATGGGTAGATGTGTAGACATGACAAAGCGAAGATGTTTGGGATGAAGAGTCATGGTGTCACATTTTCATGCAATGAATTCTACCGATTGCATTTCGAGAACTTCTCCCACCCAATGTTTGGAAAGTCATAATGAATTATCTTTATTCTTCAAAGATTTAACTTCTCGAAACATAGGGCTCGATGATGCATGCGGGCTCCAAGAAAATATTCCGATGATTTTATGCAAGCTTGAGCATTTTTCCCTAGTTTCTTGACTCCATGGAACATCTTCCGGTTCATCTAGGCGATGAAGCCCGTATTGCGAGGGCTCTGTTCAATACCGATGGATGTATCCATTTGAAAGGTACCGTACATTATTATCATATATATATATATATATATATATATATATATATATATATATATATAAATTGAAGAACAACGTTCTAAATTTTGTAGATACTACGTAAGTTGAAGAACAACGTCGAAATAAAGCCGTGGTTGAGGGTTCTATCGCAATGCTTACTTAGTAGAAGAAGCATCGACATTTTGCTCGTATTATTTTGATGATCACGTAAGAACGCAGTTCGTAGATTTGCATCATGGTCAAGCGGAGATTAGCACGAAGACTATCCAGATATGCTTCAAATCTTCAAGCAAGATGGCAGACCTTTTGGAAATATGTCAACGAGATATTTGGATAGTAGAGAATATGATGCTGCTCGTTTATACGTGTTGCTCAACTGTGTTGAAGTTGCAGACATTTACACGGCGTAAGTGTCGAGTTTTTCTTAGAATTCATTCCACATTATTATTATTGTTATTATTAACTAGGCTCGTAAATATATGTTGATGTAGTTTATTCACCGAAGATGTGAAAAGATCAAATCCACTGATCTCTAGCTCTGATATTCAAAGGTCGATTGAAAGAGACTTCCCGTTTTGGTTTGAGGCATATGTGAGTGTTCTGATGATTATTAGTAGAAAATATTTAATATGTACGTTTAGTCATTCTAATCGTTTTTTTACTAATAATAGGTCAAAGATCATACTAACAACATTGTGAATCCGTTCATATTGTCTCTTGCCAAAGGGCCTTGACTCTAATTAAGACGCACCGGTATTATATAAATGGTTACAAATTTCACACATTAGAACATGGGTCACAAAGATCAACTATGAATAGTGGAGTGTGCATTAAAGGTGAAACTTATGGTACCAACGAAGAACTCGATTTTATGGGCGATTATTAGAGGTTTGTGAGTTGGAATATCACAGGCTACCAACGAAGACCACAACATTGTTTAGATGCGAGTGGTTTGATCCTTCACGATTGGGGTTATCAATTCATTCCGAGTACAAGTTGGTTTCGTAAATCATACCGAAGATATAACAAGTTCGAACCGTTTATCCTCGCCAATCAAGCCATTCAAGTATACTATTGTGCATATCCAAGTTTAAAACAATCTAAGAAAGAGTGGTGGGAAGTATGCAAAATTAAAGCTCGATCTAATGTGGAAGTTTCGGATGAGAGTTGCGATCGATAGTACCTTCCCTTTTCAAGAGGATGCATTACGTTCGATTACTAATGTCGTTGTGGATGAGGACACGACACTAGTTCATCCCGATGGTACACTCATAGACATTGAAGAGACATCGATAATGAGGATGATGAAGTTGAATTGTCGAGTCGGAAGATAATCATACATTGGATGATGATGATGGCGACGACGATGAATAGGGTTTAATTTATAGCATTTTTGTATGCACACAAAATATTATGATATGCATTATTTGTGAATTTATAGCATTTTTAGTATGCACACAAAACGTTATGATGAAGACGACGATAATTGTCACTAGTATGCACAAGAAAGCGTTTTATTTTCTAGTATGCACACAAAACGTTATGATATGTATTATTTGTGAATTTTAATACGATATTTTTACATTTGTTTGCGAGATGTCATCACGTAGGAGGCACTCGGGGTCACGCCGCCGCGCCTTCACCCGCCAGCCTAGAAGAAGGCATGGAGGCTCTCTCTGATCCAGCCCCTCGGCGGTGGTGGAGTGCCATCTAGAGAGGGATGAAGAAGATAGCCATTGTGAATGGGTATGGCGTTATCTCTTGTATGTCTCGGTTTAAATAAATTGTAGCATTCGATGTCTTTATTTCCTATAAATTGAAGCATTTGTGTCCGAGCAATGATATAGCCAGCGTGATTACGAGTCATTCAGTAGATTCATGAATCACAACGGCTTCAATTGGAAATTGGTACCTCAAGAGTTCAAGCGATTTATTTCGATGAATTCAAGGTTCGTGTTGTTTATCTAAGTAATTTATGATTTGACCTTAATTTGCATATTGTAATCATATATTTTTGCGAAATATTTTTATTGGGATGATCGATGGATGATGCCCGTCTATTCCTCTTTGGTGCGCAAAGGCAGCCGAACGCTATAAAGATCTTGTTCACAAGATCAAGCGGCGAAGGACTCGCTTGACCCACCTCCATTTATCCTGAGCGAGATTGGGATAATTGGAAGGCATATTGGGCTCGGACGGGACGCCCAAGAGAAGGCGGCAAGGCCCGCAGAACAGGATGTTCGAGCGGATGGCGAGGGTTTGGGATAGTCAAGCATCGGGGTGGCTCACGCCCGCACTCGAGTATGCGAGAGAGATTGTAAATACTTTGAAGTTTTAGATATAGTAAATTTATTTAAGAATCGTGATACTTATTAATTATTTAATTTGTTTGACTTATTTATAGGCAAGAGGCGTGGAGTGGCCGTAGAAGATGTCCATGGGATGTATTCGAAGTATCATGCCACCGACGACGGGAGCTATCTGACGGAAAGCTCGAGTATCGCGGTAAGTATATTCGTTAGCGCAACAACGAGCATTTAATTAAATAATAATTGTATGAAATTATATTACAGAGGCAGGTTGAGGAACAGGTGACCCAGTTGAGCCAATCGGGGGAGTGATGAGACGCAGCGATAGGACTCAAATTCTCAAAAATGTCCTGGGAGCTCCTCAAAGAAAAGAATAGGATGTTTGGGCTGGTTCTCTATCACGGGCATACATGCAGAGAAGCGTCGTCTCATTCGGTGGAGAGTGCCCACTGCTGATCCCACCGCTTATCAACAACGGATATTGGATCCGGAGGCCGATTAGCGGTGAGCGGCGGCATACGGCATACGAGGCCGTAATGCAAGTCGAAATGAGGCGAGATAGCGTGCAAGAACAGATTCGAGCTCAAAGGCTCGGCAGAGGCCCTAGAGCGCTTCATGGCCAGCTCCGCTTCCCCACCCTCGTGATATGAGCTCCGTTTTCCTCACTTTCGTCATATTCGGGTTGTATTATGAATTTGTTAACTTATCGCATGATTTAGAATTGTTTTTATGGGATTGTTTGGATATTCCGTATTTTGGATTGAAATGTTTTGTTTGGATTGGAATGGCTTCTTGTCGAGATTGAATTGGTTTATTTCGATAGTTTGTATTATATGGATTGAATTGGTTTGTTTTCATAGTTTGTATTGTATGGATGGAATTGGTTGGAGGTTGGAATTGGTTTGTTTGGTTGGATTGAATATATTGAATTGGATGGAATTGGTTGTTTGTATATTTGTTTGGGTTGGTTGTTTGAAAAGTGTTTGGTGTCAAAATTGAAATTGGGCTGTCTTGGCTGTTAATATAGCGACGGATTAGCGGCGGAATTAAGACGGTTTAGAGACGGATTAATAACGTAAAATAATCGAACCAACGATGAAATTGCGACGGACTTGCGACGGACTGAGACGCCTCTACGACGGATTTCCGACGGA
Organism: Salvia rosmarinus; assembly: GCA_036937905.1. Lineage (NCBI taxonomy): Eukaryota > Viridiplantae > Streptophyta > Magnoliopsida > Lamiales > Lamiaceae > Salvia > Salvia rosmarinus. The sequence goes on along the minus strand of CM072816.1, from coordinate 41,580,554 downwards.
ATATTTTTACGCAATAGAAAAAAAACTATAAATTTAGCGACGGACTTTATTCCGTCGCTAATTATGACAGATTAGCGACGGAAGTTTTAGCTACGGAATAATTGTGTCGTTAATCCGTCGCTAACTACGACGGATTAGCATCGCATTAACGACGGTATTTATATCGACGACCGTTCTTAGCGCAGATTAGCGATCGAATTGTCCGTCTCGTTCGTCGCTATTTTTAGCGACGGACATAATTCCGTCGCTAAACGCTTAGCAACTGTGTTTCAATGACCCAGATTCGTCGCTAATCCATTTTAGCGACGGATCGGACGGGGTTTATGACGAATTTTTCGTCGATCGATGATTTTTTTGTAGTGTAAAGAAATAATATACCATTAGAGAAATAAAATTGTCTAATAATCTATTTTTTTTTTTGAGGTGGCGATGGAGATTGGAACTCATAACTTGATTGATCTCTGACCTTTATAAATAAGATGAATATCACTAAACTATAAATAGCTATTGTGCTTTTACAGTGACAAAGGAAACATTTGGCAATTATTCATATTCCAAATATCAATTCTTAACAATCCCAAATCTGAATTGAAACATACAAAAGTTAAATACTCTATGATGTTAGAGGTGGTCTCATATACATCCGTCCACACATATGAACTTTGATACTTTTTTCATTGTAAATGATATTTTTCTTCAATATAAATGATACTTTCTAAATTATAGGATAAAAAAAACAAATGATACTTTTTTTAATATAAATGGTATTTTTCTTAATAATAGATAATACTTATGTCCATCTATACAGTGTGGACGAATATATATGAGTTTTTACGATTATATTAAAATCCTGCATCTCGTAACTTGAAGTACCTACAAAACCGAAATCAATCCTGCATCTCGTAACTTGAAGTACCTACAAAACCGAAATCTTGAACTGCTAGCTAATAATGATCTGCTTCTTGGTCAGTACACTAGATAAACAATAATTGTGAAGTTTTTGTACACGTTTCCGAATATAATTAAATAATTACAAGTGATACGTTACAGTCCATCCATTACGGGGCAACATTAATCTCAAAAATAAATTTATGCTATTTATTTATTTATTTATTTATATTTTATGATAAAACGATCTTGTCAAATAGTACAACACATGGATAGCAAGTTTACAACTCGCAGGCTCTTTTTGAGATGTCCATACCCCATTTGTTGTTGGATCCACATTGAATTTTTTTTCGTCATCATCTCTCTCTCATTATTTTACTTACAGAAAAATAGTGAGATTGGAAAAGAAAAGAAAATAATTGATGCAGCTTCCGTGGATAAACAGGATAGATTTGAGGAAATCTCATTTTTTATTAATCATCAAAAGCTGCATTCAAAAGATAACTAACAATGCTTAAATAATAAACCCTAATCGACCAAAAGAAAGGAAAAAAAAAGAGGTCCAAAACTAGAACGAAATTACAAAAAAACCCAGGAAAATCAACCATCGGTCATAGCAAAGCAATGAGTATTGCTTAGAATGCCATTTCTGCTTGAAAAACACTATTCCCTTGTCGAAATCTGACATTTACGTGAATTCTTCTGGTGATCCGTGCGTCGCATATAATTTAACTCAATTTACGCCGCATCAATAATATATTATATATTTATGCAAAATCATCAAGGAGAGTAAAATATCACTTTATATCTAAAACAATGTTATTTTTTTCTTTCAAAATGTGTAGAACTAATACCATCTCTACATCCAATATCCACATTTATGCCCCATATAAAGTTTAATTATAATTTCATTATGATATTCAGCAAGTCACATGGACATTCTCGAGCTAAAAAATTAATCCTGGATATTTTTTTATAAATTATCATTGGTTCGTAACTTCAATTGATATCTTCAATAGTTCAAGGCATTTTTGATAAATTATTAATATTTTATAACTTTAGTAGATATTTTGTAATAACTCAAGACATTTATGATAAATCGAAAAAAATGGTATTTAAAAACATTTATTTCATTATTAAGGTAAAAATATCGATTAGGAAGTGTTCTTACTTAGCCTTATATTATACAAATGGTGAAAGGGGCCATCAAAGTTTTTCTTGTACGCAATTATTTTTGGATTAATGAAATTAAGTAACGATTAACAATGCAACAGTAGTTGCAACTGCATCGGATGAATTATTTGGGTAGTTGCTGTCTTCAGTAGTATATTTCTTTTTTCTTTTTTTAGTACATAAATTTTAAAGGCGGCGTCACGGTGGACTCGAACCTGAGATCTTTGGCCTCAGACATTAACTATTCTACCACTAGGCCAACACACGCACACAATATATTTCTTTATTCTTAGTCAAGTACGAATTTTCTCTTCAACATCGCATTCCAATCGTTGGATTAATTTAATGTTAATCAAAGCTAAATGCATCCTTTATTGAAATCTACTTAGAAGGAAGTGAAGATATCTAAGCATCGTGGATTCATTAAAAATAGTTAAATAAAGGTATAAATCAAAGCCTATTAACGCAAAGATGCTCTCAAAAAGGTGACTCTAAAAAGATTACTTATCAATATTATCTTGCATCTTTTTCCACTTTCTAAAGGAATTTTACAACACTTTCCTCTTTCTCTTTTCATTAGTTTTATTCTCATTTTTTTAATCGCGCCATTAGGAAATTAACTAGATTGGAGAGGTGCAATTATTTTCTTAAAGATAAGAAAAAATTTAATAGTGAAAGTAGATATATAATTATTTGATGAAGAGGTGGTCCTATACGTATGTTCGCATGTACGGATATTAATATTTTTCTTCAGTACAAATAATTTATTTCTTTAATGTAAATGATATTTTTGTAATTAAGAATAAATGATACTTTTGTTCGTCCGTGCAGACAAATTTTCAGAAGTTTTTGTGTCGAATGCCCATACCGCATCATATTACTGCTTCATAAGTGATGGCTACATATATATATAATAAATATTGTCCTATCATCACTCATTATTATTCTGCATTTATTTTGTTTGTTTTTATTTACTTTTTAGGGTGGTGGGGGCGATGTGGAGAAACAAAAGATTGCATTTAATTAAGCTTGTGCACGAGACTATAAAACTATGTTTTTATTTATTTAAAAATCAAATCGACCTGTACTGTATTTGAAATAATATTCCTTTATTATGTTATTTGACTATCCACGATTCAAATCGTACTGATGCGTATGATACTATCTTGGATACTTGTAATTATTGTGAAGATTATTAGTAGAACCGATTTTAGATGCTCTTTCTGTCCTCTGCAAATAATTAGTCAACTTCCCATTTCCTCGTTAACGAAGAAAATAATATTCAATGAAGTTGAAATATATTATCTATACACAATTAAAAGAATCAGGTATCTGAAATAGGTATGACCAATTCTGATTTATATGTTAAATTTTCAATGTTTGTGAAATATGTTTCAATTTTTTTATACAATAATTGTACTCAACATTTCATTTTTCTATTTTTTAATTCTCCAGTTTAATGACAAATTTCTTAATGTGAACATATGATTTAGAAAATATGAATGCCCAATCCTTACATCTCATGGAGTTATTAATTAACAACAATTTTTGCATCTAATACAAGGTCAGCTATTTTGATTTAGAAACACAATGCATCATTATCAAGGAAATTTATGCTTGGTAATTGTTTTTGTAAATTTTCTGGTACGACAAACTAATCCGAAAATTGAAGTTTTAAGATTAAGGATGAAAATTCAAGTCTGAAAAAAATTCAGCACGATTAACCGAACCGTAAATAAGCCGAGCATAATAAAAATAGCCCAAAACCAAATGAGTTGGCTTGATTAACATTTCAAACTGTGAATATCTCTAAGTCATACTGTTTTTGATATTCAATTTGATTATAAGTAAAAAGATTTTTGCCGTTATTCGATTGTTAAGGTCTTAATTATATGAAGTATCTTAAACTTGATACTACTGACAAACGTAAATAATAGTTGCACTGAATTTTTGATCAATAATTGATTTCATATGATGGTCTACTACAAGATTATTGCAAATAAAGTATTAATAAATTTTGTACATAGATTCAACAAAACATTATAGTTTTAAGCGAAACTTAAACCGAATGATGGAAGTCAAATTCGGAACTGCTTTTCTCCCTTAAAGGTTAAAGCATCGATTGACCCCTTTGGAATTTGGACAAATTTAGCTTAAAAAACAATAATTCATCGATGAATTAATTAAATCTATCTTTCTCTTGTAAGAGAAACAGGAAGAATAAACGAAAGAGTGATGAAACATACATTTGGATAGCTTGATCAACAGTTTGTTGATGATAGGCATTGCAAAAAAAAACATATTATTAAACTTAGTTTCGGATCCACCAAAGCATAATTAATAAGCATTAGTTATATGACTATAAGTTGATGCATCATTATCAATGCTTAATCAAGAAGAAGTCAAACTCTTTCTTGAGCACCCAATCTCTCTCTCTCTCTCCCTCACACACACAATTACAAAAACTGGCACAAATAATTTAATTAACAAGTTAATTGCATTGATATTTGTGTTTAAAGGGTATAAATTAATCACATTTCAAGAAATTGTGTGAGAGTATACAGACCTGATTCTTCTGCACCCTAATTCTAACTTATATTTCTGAGGGAGAAAATTTTATATACCCTGTATATTAAGTTTGATACTATTATTGTCCCACATATTAAGTTTGATACTCTTTATACCCAAGTGTATAAATTTAACCTTCCCAACATAATAAGACAAACACGGATTCACATGTGCTGCTTTAATTCGAATTTTACACTATCTCTCTCTCACTTTCTCTTGCTCCCTCTCTCTCTCTCTCTCTCATGCGGCCAACCTTGCTCCCTTTCTCTCTCACGCGGCCAACCCCCTCTCGCTCTCTCTCTCTCTGCCAACCGTGAACCCAGCGGCCAACCTTCCCCTCCCCTCTGTTCACCGGCGGCCAACCTTCTCCTCCTCTCTGTTCACCGGCGGCCAACCCCCTTACCCTCCCCTTTCCCGAGGCCAACCCCCTCCCTCACCCGTGAACCCGACAGCCAACCCCCTTCCTCACACGTGAACCCGACGGCCAACCCCCTCCCTCCCCTTTTCCCGATGGCCAATTCCTCTGTCCGGCGGCCGACGCTCCCTCTCTTCCCCGGCGGCCAACCCTCTCTCCCCGCGGCTATGGCTTCTTCTTCACAACAATAGGTACATTTTTTTGTTTTTTTGTTTTGTTATATTTTTGTTTGTATATTTTTGTTGATGTATGGTTCGAATTGTTCATTATGTTTATGTTGATGTTTGTTTCGAATTGTTTGAATTATTGTTGATGTATGGTTCGAATTGTTTGAATTATTGTTCATTATGTTTATGTTTGAATTATTGTTGATGTATATTTCGAATTGTTTGAATTATGTTTATTTTTCATTATGTTTATGTTTCGAATTGTTCATTATGTTTATATTTCGAATTGTTCGTATATTTTTGTTGATGTATTTGAATTATTGTTCGAATTATTGTTCATTATGTTTATGGTTATATTTATTTATTGTTCATTATGTTCGTTATGTTTATGGTTCGAATTGTTGGATGAATGGTTGCTATGAAATCTTGTACTTCATAAGATTTTTTTCCTTATTTAATTTGGACTTCATAGGCAGTGTGATTTGAGTAAACTGTGCAGATTCTTTCTGACATTATTTGGTTTTTACATGTTTTAGGAGTTTTAAACCAAACACTTATTACATTATAATAGAGCATATGAGATTAGAAAAGTAAAATCGAAAATCAATATGCTAGCTCTTCCCTTATCAACTCCATATATCCTCAAGGCCCTTTGTGCATGGCTTTTTAGAGGATGTCCATTGTAAAATATTTCAATTAATGGCACGAGGTAAATTATTAGATGAAAACTTCTTCAATTTCGTATAATTAGTAATCTTTATTCATTGATAATGTGCAAGACACATATAATATAATCCAGTCAATATGATACTAAAAATCCAAAAAATTAAATAGAATAAATTCTTCAGTTAATATTCATATCAAAATATATTAACTATCAAAATAACCATTTTTATATTGTTAAGATAAAAAAATAACTATAGAGATTAAAAAAAAACATTTTTGGGCTTAAAGTATTGTTTTATCCTAATTGGTGAATTCAATACTACATTCCCAACCAAACCTATTCTTTGTCATGAATTGCCTCTTAAATAGGATAATTCCTAGCCTTAGTTGTGAATTGCCCTTTAAATAAGGCAATTCGGAAAATTGAATTTATTATTGGTCATGAATTAATAGGTAAATAGTAAAAATAATTATTTTAACATTTTAGTCATCCCTTAGATTATGAGCTTTTCAAATTTTAGTGGTGTAAGTTTGATTTGACATATTTCTTAATTAAGCATAGTTTAATTTTTTTTAATAAATGGGAAATCATCGAGTTCTTAAGGCCCGAGACCATCAATCGTCCATTCACAATCAGCACGTACTTCAAGCCTAATTATTTCATTGAGGTCATTAAGAGATTGAGAGATATAGGCGGTGAAGAGTGGTGGATAGGTTTAAGCAAGGTGTTTGGTCACTTAGTTGGTTGGGAACCTGGATCCAAGTCAAACATAAGTTTGCACCATATGGTATCCCGACAGATTAAGCCCCCCAGTGCTGAAGATCAGGAGATATGGGTTTTATCAATGGAAGTAGAATTTGTTTTTCCTTCTCAGATTTTGCGCTCGTGACGGGTTTGAGTTTTGGGATGTCATCTTTCGATCCTACAGCCGATCCGCGATCTGTTGAGGTTTATCGAAGGTTTGTTGGTGGTGGAGGGACTAGTATAGAGAATCTAGGTGTGAGATTCTTTGATACGGACCGTCCGATTGAGAATAATGACGGTCATCTATATCTTCGTGTGGCCCACGTATTAGTTCTTTACGCATTCGTTCTTGGAATCGACTTGCCACGACCTGTAGATCCGTGGATTTGGGTCTTAGTTGACGATCTGGACGTATTTACCAGATTTCCATGGGCTGCATATGCATATAAAATTCTCCAATACTACATGTGGAATATGAAGACCAAGGCCAAATATCACTTCTACGGACCGTCGTGGGCATTATATATTTGATCACTAGAGATCATTCCGGATCTTGGCGCGACGGTTGCGAAATATATCCGGGGCGATGCGTATCCTAGATGCATGAGGTGGAAGTTCACGAAGATGATTGACGAGGATACACAGCCCTGTTCGATCGTGAGGTATTATTATTGTTCAATAATTTTTATTTATTCATTATATTATATGTTTTCTATTCAAATATATAGTAATGCGTTTTGGTTTATTGTAGGGGCAACCGTTTTTACAGTTAGTCCCGGACGACTATGAGATGAGCATGCCGTACTATACGTCATCTCTATATCCGGGTGCACTAGGCGTGAACTACAGGAGACTCGTTCCTATTTGTACGCCCGGGAAACAACCCCCGCCCCGCACTAGAGCACAGCCCCACCGTCGTTCTAGAGCAGAGCCTTCTACTGATCTTGACGTGGGGGTTAGTCGGTGACCGATACGCGAGACGAGGGCACGTCTTACATTGTTGACGAGATTGATGCGAGCACGAGAGCCATGACCTCGATGCAGCCGAGAGAGCGCACATCGGACGAGGGATGTCGACATGATATAGGGGGACACAAACAGGATACGGGAAAGCGTGCGAGATAGCCACGTTTCTCTTTATCTAGCAGTGGCGGTGAGCACCACAGACGTCTGAGTCAGGGGGATCGTCGTTGGATCACAGACACGATCCATGATGTGGTTAGAGAGAATATTCAAGGACTCAAGACGTGGTTTGAGACTATGCTAGAGAAAACTCGATGTAGATGTTCGCATAGTACTGAGGCATATACGCCGTCCCGTCGTGGAACTACCCCACCGTCGATGCAGAGTGACGATCAGGGATGGCAGCCTTCTACTCGTACTCCTACGTCGGGTTCAGATATACCCCAGCAGACTCATCTAGCAGATCCGACGTCTCTTGTACCCCAAACAGATTATACACCTCATCGCCAGTCTCTACAGGTCCATGGATCTAGCTCTGGAGGCATCAGCCCATCACACAGTGAGGATCCAGCTCGTCATTCCATGCCAGAGATGCATATGGAACAGTCGAGACAATTGGTAAATTATCTTATTTATATTATTGCATCATATTTGATATGTTTACTTTTTCTAACTCTGTTGCTTAAACCAAAAATTAGCCAACTCGTAGAAGCGAACGAGTAAGGTTCACTGCGGCTGCATTGAGGTCACCGTACGTAAATAGTCCTATGCCTCGTCCTATCCCCGATAGTGTATTCGCTTCTTACGAAAATTTTCTTGAGGCAAGGATGGGTTCCGTGATTATTAGAGACAGTGGCTGCACGCTAACCTACAGTGATTTTGTTCGCATCGAAGACCCTTCTGCCGATCTTAACGTGGGGGGTAAGTATCACTTTTATTTCTATTTTCATATATGAAATCGTTATTTGAAAAAAAATTATTTATTGCAGGATTTTGATTTGTACATGATGCATCTGAGGATGAGATTAATAAACATGCAGGACTTGTTGGAAGAGGTCAATAGTGCGAACACAGTTATTTTGGACACCGATTTTTTTGTAAGTATATATTTCGTATTTCTTATAGATGTGAATATATATGTATATATAATATATGTAACAGCCCCTAAATCCTAAGTACGATTTAGCAGGGATTATTACTCAAAACAGGAATAAATAAACATAAAGACTATTTATCAATAAAGCTGTAATACATAAATCAAGCATGTTTTGGACTTTACTACGTAACTTATGTTCTTGCAATGAAAACATGTGATATGTACATATGACGATGTACTATCAAGGTATAACTTTCAATGACAACCTTCCTATTGCTCAACACCGCCCATCGCATCATCACTCAATCGCACATTTAAAACAATATGCGGTGAGTACAAATAATGCACTCGGTGGACTTATGCCAAAACATTTTATCATCTTTTAATTACTCGCCCCATCATGGTAAGACACAAGGGTTTTGATTAAAAAGGCCTTGAGCTTACTAAACTTTTCATCATTTTCATAAACATTCGTCTCACAGACATTTTCCTTGTATGTATGATCCATATCACTTCATTTCATCATAACATTAACATTTACGCCGTAGAAGGAGGCCTCTCACGTCGCCGTGACCGCCGTGAATTGTCCTTACAAAGACACATCACCATTAGGTGTACACGTTAATCCTAGCTGTATAAGCCTTCCCAAGATAGGATCCGATATCGATTTCATTCATAAGTTGGGAGCTACCCAACAACATTCATCATTCATTCATTCATGGATAGGATACATACATAAAACATAAATATTTTGGGTAGGTAATTTCATAAACATTTCATAATCATTTCTCAAAAGAGAGCATCATAAATAATTACTTTTCTTTTCAAAGAAAGCATCATAAATAGAGCATTTTATCCTTGAGGATAAGAAAAGAAGCCCACCTGGTACGTAAGCTTTCTTAATTCGTTTTCCTTCTATGTCAACGATCGCATCCGCATCTCACCTTTACGTAAAACGATTTTAGTATGTCTGTCACGTTTTTTGAGATTTTCAAAGTTTAAAATAAACTTTGATAACTTATACTAATATAATTTGAATTCCTTAACGAATTCAATACGTCGTTCAATCGCGTATCTTAAACTAAACATTTCTCGTATTTCGATAGAGACGAGATATGTTCAACTATTTCATTTTAACCTTTTAGGTTAAACGTTCAACGTATCCTTACGTTTTTCGATACAAAGATTTCAATTATGAAATCTTTTCTCACCAACGAGACTTTCTTATAAACTTAATACATTTTACACGTATTAGCGTATTTATCGAACGTATTTCGTACGTTAATTTCAAAAGTCAACAATTTTGACTTTTCTTATTAAATTCTTCAATAATTCATATTTTTAATATATAATTTCAATGTAAATCGATTTTCAATCGATTTCTTTCATAAACCCTAATTTCGATTTTTACGCAAATCGATAGACTTTATTAATATTTTCTCAAATATTAATTAACTTATCATTAAACATTATTTTTCATTTCTAACGTTATTTAATATAACGTTTCTCCGTAAACATAGTATACTATGTTTATAAAATTTCATAAATTCTTAATATGTCTAAAATAATTTCTAGACATATAATGTATTATTTTTCTTGATATTAAGGAATTAAAATCCTTAATATATATATATGCAAGCTTACGGTTTTCAAGCTTTAATTTTCATTCTTCTTCCAAAAATTCTTCTAAAATCATATAGTGTACTATTTTATCATAGTATCACTAATATGTATTAACATTAACTATAGAAAAATTTGGGCATCTCCTATTTTGTTCCATAGGCCACGGTTTTCTTCATTTTTTTGTCCAAATAATTTTCTAAAATTCTAATTAATTTATACAAGGCCCCAACATTGATTTATAACATGATTATAACATATATATCAACATATTTCATTTTTTTCATCAAGGATTCCTTGTTCAAAGGTTTCGGTTCCTCCAATATTAATACCCAACATTTTTATAAAATTTCAATTAAATTACACTATGCTTATACACTATAGTGTAGCAACATTTCATCATTACATTAATCTAAAACAACCAAATCATGTCTAAATCAAACATGAAGCTCTCGCCATTTTGAGCAAATTGAGCAATCAATCTTCAAAATTTCTAGCAAATTCATATAATACATAATTAATGTCATAGATCATCAATATGCTATAACATTTCTTAAATTAAAATTGTACATTAACTTAGCATTTCTTCATCATTTTGGTCACCTCCAAACATATAGCATAGGATTTTTAAAATTCCCAATAAATCATAATGGGTTACTTTGCTATTATTTAACATATATCCATCATTAAAAATTAATCCTAGGATTTTCGGTAATCACCATAGAATTTATAACATAATTAATTTTTAAATAAATCACTAATATAAAGCATATACATTATGCTAAACATTATTTACAAACAACAAATCATGCTAGCATAATTTATCCTATTTTTCTCATTTATAACATAAGCATATATATTAAAATCGAACGGTTGGATATCAAAAATTTTAACGTATAAATAAAGGTCGTTCGATTTCTAACCTTTTAACCGTTGTCGATTTTTGATGCGAAGGATTTTATATAAAGGTTTTGGGAATAAAATGAAGAACACTCACTTTCTTTCTTCTCTAACAAGCTCACGGCAGTAGGAAAAAAAATGGAATAAGAGAAGTGTTGCTTTTAATTGCTATTAATTTATACACTTAAAGGAATAAACAAATGTCATACTTAATTCCTCACACTCTCGGTCACTTCTCAAAAATTGCAAGACAAATTTAAAAACTTTATGACTCACAAAAGATTACATCATGACAATTAATATCTCTTACACATAGTAAATGAAAGGAATCAAGATCCCTTTCTCTTTTGATTCTAGACGTCGGTCACTACTTTGCACAAAGGAATGAATTTTTATTTTATTCCTTCTTTTCTTTATTAAGTCAACAAAATCATGCTACAATTAATTCATGCAAGACTAAATTGATGACATAGCCATAGTAAATACACCTTATTTCACTCAATTGAAAACAAAATCCTTTGAATTGAGTCACCAAGTGCCATCGGCACTTTCATTGCATAAAGGAAGAGTTTTATTATTTCTTGTTTTATTAACATGTGTATGTCCTACACAATCCAAAAGCAAGACTTATTAATTCATGAATCACTTTTAATACATCATCACAAGGTTGTAGTAAATGTTCTTACACCATTTTGAAATAAACAAAATACATCCCACTTGGAAGCAACAAGAGCCATCGGCTCTCTCACACAACACACAATATTTTCAAGATTTTTAGTTGATGACTCATTCATACACTATGTCATCATCTTACACAAAATTAATGCATTAACTCAACATTGAACAAAACAAAACAATTTTCTTTACTTGTGGATCAAGAGCCGTCGGTTACCTTTTGATTTTTCTTGGTTTATGAGTGTAATATATATATATATATGTATTCCCCTACTTCATTATTCCACACATTCACGTACATGAGAAAAAAAATCAAACATTGGACCTACATCAAAATAGCTCACGGCAATTCCATAGTTAATTGCCAAAATTTGATTTTTCTTGCTATTTTTAGATATATATCATAATATATATCTTAGATGATAAATTATATCATAGGAAAATTTATTAGTATCATTTCATGTGTGAAAATCCTAATTTTCGAATTAGGATTTTCGAAAATTCCAAATTTGTTCAATAACTAATCCTTAATGTTCTAGCATTATCTTAATGCTAAATAATACTCTAATTACATATAATAATCATAGGAATTTAAATATTATAATTCCTTGATCATTAAACTCATTTTTCTATTCATCTCTAAACGTTAACGTTTGAAACGTCTCTAAACGTTAATTATCGACTCATCTCAAAATGGTCGTAATAAAGTCGTAATCACTTTATTAATTTATTCCATTTATAATGGAATTTAATTCTAAGCTTCGTTGCTTAGAAAAGTTTACGAAATTTTAACTATCGATACTCAATCGACGTTAAAATACTAATGTCGAAACACTTTATATATTTATATTCCTTAATTCACAATCCTTAGTGAATATAAAATAGGAATTCATTACTCGTAATTAATCGAAATCATTATTCGATAAATTACTAATTCAATTATTTCGTGAAACCTAATTTACTTAATTTTAAATATCATAATTAGCCTTTAATTCTTGGGATATTACATTCTACCCCTTAAAAGAAATTTCGTCCGAAATTTGCATTCCTCATAAAGTAAGGGGTATCTTTGTATCATAACATCTTAAATTTTCCACGTGATTTTCTTTTGTCCATGGTTCCTCCATCGACTTTCATTAAAGACCCAAACTTGATTATTTAATCGTTGAATCGCACGATCAAGATAGTCGAGATTTTCATCACAACTCATCGAGTTAAAGATCACGTCATTATGGCGGATCACGTGTTTTAAGTCATTTTCATATTTCCTTAATCGATACGTGGAAAACATTACGTCTTTCCCGAAGTTGGTGGAAGTATTAATCTATAGGTTACTAGGCCTATCATTACTAGGAGCTCGTAAGATCTTATAAAATGTGATCTCGGCATTCTTGTATCTAAACTTTATAATTTCCTCGATGGAGAAATCTTAAAAACTTTATTTCCGCATTTAAAATGCATTCGGATCTCACGCGTATCGGTAAGACTTTTAATCATCCGAGCTTTTCTTATTCTTTGCCTTATTTGGCAGATATCTTAATCGTTTCATTTACGACGTCAGGACTTTATACCTTCTCTCACCTACTTTATTACAATAAAGTGGTGGTCGATACTTCTTTCCGCATAATACCTCGTAAGGATATATTGATCTTTGCTTAACAGCTATGGTCGTACGTGAACTTAACAAGTGGTACAACACGTTCCCACTTGCACCTCGATCTAACATTAATGTTCTATCGTATGCTTAAACGTCCATATTGTCATTCTTAACGGTCCATCAACTGCGTGAGTGGACATTTATGTTAAGGTTGATATCGTATCTAACTCCTTTTGTGAGTTAGTTCAAAATCTAGGATAACTTGGAGTCTTTATCCAAAGTGATAGGTTTGGCACCCTCGTAAACATACTATTTTTCTTTATGTACGACTGAGCTAACTTATCAGATCTATGAGTCATCTGAATAGGCAGAGATGAACATATTTGGTGAGTCGGTCCACTACTACCCATATAGTAGTGCGACTTCTTTATGACTTTGGCAAAACCCGTCATAAAATCCATTGCTATGTCATTCCATTTTCATTCGTGTATCTCTAGAGATTATAATCTCTTATAAGGTCATTGATACAATGCCTTCACTTGTTGATAACCGAGACCCTGCTCTACAATATGGTTATATCTCATTTTATTCCTTACTATCTAACTTTTCTCGTAAATCATAATATATCTTAATGCTGCCTGGTTGGGCGGTATGAGAAGGGTCATGAACTTCATTCATGATCTCATTTCTAAGCTTATTATTGTTTGAATATATATATATATATATATATATATATATATATCCTTTCTTTAGACAATATGATATTGTCCAACGCTTCTTAAAATCCTTCAGCTCATCATTCCTTATCTTAATTCGTATTCTATTCCCATTTTCATCCTTTCTCTTTTCGTTTATCATCCTTTTCCTTTAGTCATATGTCGCCTTGAGTGGGAGAAAACAACTTACGCTCGTCCCTGATTGCCCGACTATTTCATTCTCATTCTCTTAAACTTTCCAATGAGTTTTCTTTTCTATAAGGACATACCATGATTTAGAGTGAATTTTATAACTTAGGCATTAGATTCTACATTAACCTTCCGTAGGTAATAATTTATATCACAATTGTAATCTTTTATCTTTCTCATATTAATTCATAGCCTTTCTTTTATTAATCCATGTAAATTTGATTCCTTTTTGGGGTAGCTATGTTATCGGCCTTTCTACCTTAGAGAGTTCTTCATGGTTCTCTGATAGCAGTCAATTAATCTTAAGAAGTTCTTGATCTCATTTTAGGTCATTGACGAGTTTCATTCTTACATTGCTTTATCCTTTAACAGATCTACTTTGATTCCTTCTAAAGACACTATGTGCCTGAGGAATATTTCTTTAAGCCGAAATTCACAATGCTATACTTGGCAAAATTTGCCCGGCTCTTAAAAGTCGTAAGACAGTCATTCGATGTTCTTTCTCGCTCTTCGTATGGATAAGAACATTATTCATAAGGATTAAGACAAAATTATCTAAGTATGTGTGGAACACTCGATTTTTGAGGTTCATGAGCGTGGTGGTGCATTGGTTAGTCCGAATGGCATAACTACTATCTCATAGTGGCCATATCTTATTCGGAACAATTCGTTGTCGTATATCGGATACCATTCTACAAGGACCATAAAATATATTACATCAAAATGCCTCAGTGAGGACTTTTCATACATTAATTACAAGGTTCGGTCTATCGAGCCGACTGATTACAAGGCGTCTAGTCCTTTTTACATCCAAAATTTGGACACCATTTTAACATATTCACAAAATACTCCAAACTATGTTTATTTTACATATTCTAACCACACCATTTTCAACATAAACCATTATCTACATATAAGTCTCATATGATCATAGGATTCTATGTCTCGAGTGGCCTTCATCGAATCGTACTCTCATTTGGGAGCTTGCCTTTCTCCGTGCGTTTTGTTTCATACCTCCGATGATCTATCTCCTTCGAGAGCCGGGGTCACAGCCCCGCTTCTTCTTCAAACACCAAGTATGTGTTGCTTTTATCGAAAGTATGGTTGAGTTGGTAGAGGTAGTTCCCTAGTCCACGAGGGCGGTATGATCTGTCCTCTTGCCATTCTCATCCCTTCGGGTATAATCCGCGCACGACGTGGGGCGGCGTTTGGGACATCGTGGTACAACCACTCCTTTGTACCATCTTGGGTGACTTGCCGAGGACCGGACAAGTGCTAGTAGGTGCAGCCCATACGCATAATATGTATGCTTGAGTCGGTCGACAAATCTCGGTAGGTCGCCAAGTCTTGGAGTTTTCTCGCATGCGAAGATATTCTCTCGATACTTCTTTTGCAAACTTCGCCATTCCGTTGGCAAACGACTAATAAGCCTCTGGATACCATCCTCATCCGTAACTCCATAGTTACGAGCATCCTTCCAACGGTGCAAAATTCCTCCAAAATTGTCCTAAATTCATGCCCAGATTATAGTAAAAGAGCCGATATGCTGTGTGAGTTCTAAGCTTGTAGGCTTTGTGGTTATCTTCACCGTATTATTCCTTTTCCCGACATCCGTAAATGATATTTTTAGATAAGTCAGACTTAAATCAAAGCAATAGAGGGAATTTTAAACAAGAAGGATCTCTTAAAGAATTAAACACTTTAAGGTATATATAACTCGTAGACAACTTACGTCACGACTCATGACACTTATCTTATCACTCATTTTACGTTTTACACCTTTAGTCGTATATCGTTCAAAATTTATTCGCATACGCAAATAGTGGGTACTAAAATCATGTCGCGTAAAATCTCTAACGATGAGACTAGGCCCAAGTCACTGATCACGTGAATGACATCCATTTCCGGAACTTCTTGTTTCTAGAATTATATCTACGTTCCATATAGATATAATGATCCAAATCATTGGATAGAACCTTAGGCGATTCTAGGTTCAATTCTAAGCCTTTACAATACTTATGACGGACTATAATACTCATATAGGTGAAGAAATTTTCATTTCTTGATTCGGTTATCCCGAATTAGGTTCTATCGTTTCTACACATACTTGTGCGATGTTAGAACATGAAGCACTCATATCGAACAAAATATTATAGGTAAAGAAATTATTATAGGTATGCCGAGAAATCTTTCTCATACCTATCAGGCCTTCTTGGTTTTGTTCGTTCAGTTTTCGGTGTGAAGTATAGGCTTTGGTCTACGGTGTTCCCGTCTATTCAAGTAAACATCTATTTCATATGTCATTGTCCTTCCCATTGGGACATTATGTTCCCTTGCTATGGCCTTCTGTTGCCTCATTCACCCAATACTTCTCGGGTATCAGTACCGTTATGCTTTTACCAATAGCATTCGTGGTTAGGTCTACATCAACCTATCCTTTGATATTGATATTTCGATAATTAAATCTTATCGTAGAGATCGTCATGTCCCTATCACTATCATTCATTCCTAATCTAGTATGAATGATTCAATTCCCTTCTTCATTTTATCGATCTTAGGAATATATTTCTCATATATCCTTACTTTAAACTCTTTTCAAGAGAAATCTTTATTTATCGAAGTCATATGTCTCTGTAGCTTATATCATGTCGTGGGCTATCTTATAATTATATAGCTCATAGTTTCTTCAGTTATTTTAACTTTTGTCCCTTTTTCTTGAACATGGTACCTGAAAGTAATATTACTTTCGTTATACTTCGGTTTTCACACTCAGGGTTAGAACCGTCATTATTGTCGTATGGCTTGGTGAGGTAGTACATTCGTACACCATGACTTAAATTCCAAGCATCTTATTACCATGTCTTGGCTTTGGAGATATTTTCTCCATACTTGATTTACAACTAGGGCTATCCTAGTCGTTCACACAATCTCAAGGATTATGATTCCTCAATCTCATTATCGTTTGTTTAGCTAAGTCTCAATTACTTGGAATCGATTATGCTCAAGCATAATCTAATCGGTTGAGGTATAAGACGAGAGATTTATTTTCTGAGATACTATCATTCATTTATATATATATTCTTTGAAAAGAATATCTTGTATGCATTTTCATTCTTTTAAACATGTCCAACCTACTAACGAGGTTTAGGGACAAACAACTATCTTAAAGATAAGTTGTAATCTCTCTCTCGTTATGACATGGTGAGGGGAAATTATATCTCACGGATATCATATACTTTTCTTTACTTTTACTCTTGCATTCAATGCTAAAGAGTATCTTATTCATAACTTTATTATCATAACAGTCATATGAAGGTATAACTTCACTGTTATCAATCTTTGTAAAGCCCATCAAGGGTCATCACTTCCATGTGTATCATAGGGAAAATATCTCGTCTCATCGAGATTTTCTTTACATCATAATTTCTTGATGTCTATCACTTTACTGGTCTGAAACTTTTAGGTGACTGAAATAAGTCAACCTATATCATGCCTGATGTTTATCGCTTTACTAGTTCGCACTTAGGTGACAAGGTAAGTCAACATTCATCATACTTGATGGTTTCAAGAATCTAGGAGAATTTATCACGACTACTTACAGAGATACTGTCTCACAAATCAAAATAACATCTTTCAATGATTGAATCTATATCCTCTTTGGACTGAATAATTGGGATATAGGGTCCGAAGACCAGAATGACGACTACTGAGATTTCTTTGGTCATATGGGCTGGCCAGACCCGTCACAATTATTTTCTCAGTCACACAAGGCTTGGTTTCAAGGACACTTTATAAAGTTTCGTGTTGTAACCTCTTCGTAAAAAGTGAGAAACTCAAATGATTTATCAATTGGAACTAGTCATGAGTTAAACTCAATGACGTAAATTGGGTAATGAATATACTTTGAAACCGTATATACTCGTAATAAGTCATCAACAAAGGTTCTCATGTATGTCATGGCTCTACTTGTATTACTGGAAATCTTACCTTCTAGCACATTCTAAGACTCTTATCATACTATAAGGTTCTGGTTCTATATAACCCACAAACTAACTTTCAACAGACTCTCATGAATTCTGGAGAAGGAAACAGGGGTTCAGTCCTTCATAACAAATGAATTTCAGTGTGTTAGGAGTACGCAGACGAAAACCGTGCATAAATCGGAGTTCACACGAAGGAGAACGGGTCAAGATGAAATCACTGCACAATGCAGGAAAAATTCGCGCGCTCTCGCGCCGAGATTGTAGGCTATGCCGACACCGAGGTCGTGCCTGCCATTGCCGATGCCGAGGTAGTACGGGCTACTAAGGTCGACACGTCAAAGTCGATGTTATAAATTCCCGAAGTTAAAATCGACGGTCGCACATGCCGAGGTCGAAGTCGAGTCGCACATGCCGACGTCGAAGACGAGTCGCACATGCCGAAGTCGAAGTCGAGTCCCACATGCCGAGGTCAAAGTCGAGTCGCACATGCCGAGGTCGAAGTCGAGTCGCACATGCCGAAGTCGAAGACGAGTCGCACATGCCGAAGTCAAAGATGAGTCGCACATGCCGAGGTGGAAGTCGCACATGCCGAGGTCGAGGTCAAGGTCGCACATGCCGAGGTCAAAATCGAATCGTACATGCCGAAGTCGAAGTCGAGTAGTTCAATTCCACGTTCGTCTTTTACCTTTCGAGCTCGAGTCTAACTTTACTTTCGTTGTTCATGTCATTCTTTTGTTCTTGTAAGGGAAGGAAGTTCGTACTTCTATGTTCTTTTGCAAAACGTGATCATGCTTCTTATATCGTCTATGTTCTTCTTGAGATGGCATATTCATTTGTCATAATCAATCTTGGGATTTGTATCTAAAGTTTCAAATAATGAAAACATAATTCATACTTGCATATTTCTTTCAATTCCGAAGAATTCATCATTGGCCATTTACGTTCGTTTCAAGTATATTTATTCATTATACACAATCTTGATATTTGAACGAGTTTGGTTATGAACACTTGAAAATTTTATTCAATTTCATAATATAACTTATTAAAAGCATGTATTACTTGAATTTAACTAATTCAACATTCCATTCTTGGCACATAATGCCCATTATCGAACATAAGCATTCATTTCTAACTTGATCACTTTGCATAACTTTCATTCTCAACATTATTCGTAACTTCCATTTCATATCATTCATCTTTCACATCTTTCATTCCTTTTGAAAAAAAAATCATCTCGATTCTTTTGCTATTTCAACTTTTCATTTCAAAATTTTGAAAAGGAATCATTTACCTCATTTCGGTTGAGCTTGATGTGATGGAGTGTTGAGCATTGTCAGCTGATC
Source organism: Salvia rosmarinus (assembly GCA_036937905.1). Lineage (NCBI taxonomy): Eukaryota > Viridiplantae > Streptophyta > Magnoliopsida > Lamiales > Lamiaceae > Salvia > Salvia rosmarinus. Next base: position 41,560,850 of record CM072816.1, on the reverse strand, counting down.
TTTAGAAGTCTAGTGACTCAATCTAGACTTAACCTCAAAGGAAATTTTGGATTCAAAGAGCGAACCGCCTCGATACCACTCAGAATGACCCCTAAATCCTAAGTACGATTTAGCGTGGATTATTACTCTAAAAAGAATAAATAAACATAAAGACTATTTATCAATAAACGTAATACATAAATCAAGCATGTTTTGGACTTTACTACATAACTTATGTTCTTGCAATGAAAACATGTGATATGTACATATGACGATGTACTATTAAGGTATAACTTTCAACGACAACCTTCCTATTGCTCAACACCGCTCCATCGCATCACCACTCAATCGCACATTTAAAACAATATGCGGTCGAGTACAAATAATGCACTCGGTGGACTTATGCCAAAACATTTTATCATCTTTAATTACTCGCCCCATCATGGTAAGACACAAGGGTTTTGATTAAAAGGCCTTGAGCTTACTAAACTTTTTCATCATTTTCATAAACATTCGTCTCACAGACATTTTCCTTGTATGTATGATCCATATCCTTCATTTCATCATAACATTAACATTTACGCCGTAGAAGGAGGCCTCCTCTACGTCGCCGTGACCGCCGTGAATTGTCCTTACAAAGACACAAATCACCATTAGGTGTACACGTTAATCCTAGCTGTATAAGCCTTCCCAAGATAGATCCGATATCGATTTCATTCATAAGTTGGGAGCTACCTAACAACATTCATCATTCATTCATTCATGGATAGGATACATACATAAAACATAAACATTTTGGGCAGGTAATTTCATAAACATTTCATAATCATTTCTCAAAAGAGAGCATCATAAATAATTACTTTTCTTTTCAAAGAAAGCATCATAAATAGAGCATTTTATCCTCGAGGATAAGAAAAGAAGCTCACCGCACGTAAGCTTTCTTAATTGCTTTCCTTCTATGTCAACGATCGCATCCGATCTCACCTTTACGTAAAACGATTTTAGTATGTCATCACGTTTTTGAGATTTTCAAAGTTTAAAATAAACTTTGATAACTTATACTAATATAATTTGAATTCTTAACTAATTCCATACCGCTCAATCACAGATCTTAAACTAAACATTTCTCGTATTTCGATAGAGACGAGATATGTTCAACTATTTCATTTTAACATTTTAGGTTAAACGTTCAACGTATCCTTACGTTTTTCGATACAAAGATTTCAATTATGAAATCTTTTCTCACCAACGAGACTTTCTTATAAACTTAATACGTTTTACACGTATTAGCGTATTTATCGAACGTATTTCGTACTTTAATTTCAAAAGTCAACAATTTTGACTTTTCTTATTAAATTCTTCAATAATTCATATTTTTAATATCTAATTTCAATAGAAATCGATTTTTAATCGATTTTTTTCATAAAACCCTAATTCTCGATTTTTCACGCAAATCGATAGACTTTATTAATATTTTTCTCAAATATTAATTAACTTATCATTAAACATTATTTTTCATTTCTAACGTTATTAAATATAATGTTTCTCCGTAAACATAGTATACTATGTTTATAAAATTTCATAAATTCTTAATATGTCTAAAATAATTTCTAGACATATAATGTATTATTTTTCTTGATATTAAGGAATTAAAATCCTTAATATATATATATGCAAGCTTACGGTTTTCAAGCTTTAATTTTCATTCTTCTTCCAAAAATTCTTCTAAAATCATATAGTGTACTATTTTATCATAGTATCACTAATATGTATTAACATTAACTATAGAAAAATTTGGGCATCTCCTATTTTGTTCCATAGGCCACGGTTTTCTTCATTTTTTTGTCCAAATAATTTTTAAAATTCTAATTAATTTATACAAGGCCCCAACATTGATTTATAACATGATTATAACATATATATCAACATATTTCATTTTTTCATCAAGGATTCCTTGTTCAAAGGTTTCGTTCCTCCAATATTAATACCCAACATTTTTATAAAATTCCAATTAAATTACACTATGCTTATACACTATAGTGTAGCAACATTTCATCATTACATTAATCTAAAAACAACCAAATCATGTCTAAATCAAACATGAAGCTCTCGGCCATTTTGAGCAAATTGAGCAATCAATCTTCAAAATTTCTAGCAAATTCATATAATACATAATTAATGTCATAGATCATCAATATGCTATAACATTTCTTAAATTAAAATTGTACATTAACTTAGCATTTCTTCATCATTTTCGGTCACCTCCAAACATATAGCATAGGATTTTTAAAAATTCCCAATAAATCATAATGGGTTACTTTGCTATTATTTAACATATATCCATCATTAAAAATTAATCCTAGGATTTTCGGTAATCACCATAGAATTTATATCATAATTAATTTGTAAATAAATCACTAATATAAAGCATATACATTATGCTAAACATTATTTACAAACAACAAATCATGCTAGCATAATTTATCCTATTTTTCTCATTTATAACATAAGCATATATATTAAAATCGAACGGTTGGATATCAAAAATTTTAACGTATAAATAAAGGTCGTTCGATTTCTAACCTTTTAACCGTTGTCGATTTTTGATGCGAAGGATTTTATATAAAGGTTTTGGGAATAAAATGAAGAACACTCACTTTCTTTCTTCTCTAACAAGCTCACGGCAGTAGGAAAAAAAATGGAATAAGAGAAGTGTTGCTTTTCATTGCTATTAATTTATACACTTAAAGGAATAAACAAATGTCATACTTAATTCCTCACACTCTCGGTCACTTCTCAAAATTGCAAGACAAATTTAAAACTTTATGACTCACAAAAGATTACATCATGACAATTAATATCTCTTACACATAGTAAATGAAAGGAATCAAGATCCCTTTCTTTTGATTCTAGACGTCGGTCACTACTATGCACAAAGGAATGAATTTTATTTTATTCCTTCTTTTCTTTATTAAGTCAACAAAATCATGCTACAATTAATTCATGCAAGACTAAATTGATGACATAGCCATAGTAAATACACCTCATTTCACTCAATTGAAAACAAAATCCTTTGAATTGAGTCACCAAGTGCCATGCGCACTTTCATTGCATAAAGGAAGAGTTTTATCATTTCTTGTTTTATTAACATGTGTATGTCCTACACAATCCAAAAGCAAGACTTATTAATTCATGAATCACTTTTAATACATCATCACAAGGTTGTAGTAAATGTTCTTACACCATTTTGAAATAAACAAAATACATCCCACTTGGAAGCAACAAGAGCCATCGGCTCTCTCACACAACACACAATATTTTCAAGATTTTTAGTTGATGACTCATTCATACACTATGTCATCATCTTACACAAAATTAATGCATTAACTCAACATTGAACAAAACAAAACAATTTTCTTTACTTGTGGATCAAGAGCCGTCGGTTACCTTTTGATTTTTCTTGGTTTATGAGTGTAATATATATATATATATATATATATATATATATATATATATGTATTCCCCTACTTCATTATTCCACACATTCACGTACATGAGAAAAAAAAATCAAACATTGGACCTACATCAAAATAGCTCACGGAAATTCCATAGTTAATTGCCAAAATTTGATTTTTCTTGCTATTTTTAGATATATATCATAATATATATCTTAGATGATAAATTATATCATAGAAAAATTTATTAGTATCATTTCATATGTGAAAATCCTAATTTTCGAATTAGGGTTTTCGAAAATTCCAAATTTGTTCAATAACTAATCCTTAATGTTCTAGCATTATCTTAATGCTAAATAATACTCTAATTACATATAATAATCATAGGAATTTAAATATTATAATTCCTTGATCATTAAACTCATTTTTCTATTCATCTCTAAACGTTAACGTTTGAAACGTCTCAAAACGTTAATTATCGACTCATCTCAAAATGGTCGTAATAAAGTCGTAATCACTTTATTAATTTATTCCATTTATAATGGAATTTAATTCTAAGCTTCGTTACTTAGAAAATTTTACGAAATTTTAACTATCGATACTCAATCGACGTTAAAATACTACTGCCGAAACACTTTATATATTTATATTCCTTAATTCACAATCCTTAGTGAATATAAAATAGGAATTCATTACTTCGTAATTAATCGAAATCATTATTCGATAAATTACTAATTCAATTATTTCGGCGAAACCCTAATTTACGAATTTTAAATATCGTAATTAGGCCTTTAATTCTTCGGGATATTACAATATATATATTTAATTTCTATTTCTTGCTGAACAATTGTACATCAGTCGATCATGGCTGCATATTTTTGAGAATAATCAATCACAGCAGTCAATAGAGAATGCTATATTTATGTGAGCTCCAAATAATACTTGGTATCGGGCAACCCGTGGCAGAAGGGTGGGCCAAAGTCATAGACCATGTCTTCATGCTAAACAGGTAATTTATTTATACAGTGACTAATTATAAAATAGATTTTTATTTGTGCCTTTACAAAATTGAATCTCTTTTTACAGATCATCATCCCTTGATTTAGTAGAGGTCGCATCATTATGAGTCGAATGGACATGAGGACCGGGGTGTGTGAAATTTTTGATTCGATATATTATTCATTAGACCCCCGGCAACAAGAGCAGCGGATGATGCATTGGTATGGCTTGAAGATGTTATGGCCATAGTTCTTAATCGAATCTCATTGGTTTGAAAATAACTCACTCGGTGTTCGTGCCTTTCCGCATGAGGTGATGTTTAGAATGGCTGCTCCTGATGACCAGTTCAGTCAGCAAGACAGAACCAGTGCCGGAACGTTTATGTGCATGTACGCCGAACGCATCATTTCAGGTTCCCCAAGCATTGAATGGGGTAATGAGAATGTATATGGCTACCGAAAGAAAATAGCTGCTTCTATCTTTGAATTATGTGAACGAGAGTCATAGAAAGTGGTCGAACCATGTTACTAATTATTATGTAATAACCTTATTTGTATTTGAGTGTATTGTTGGACTGAAAAGATCACTAATAAAGTCCCTCGCAATCTAACGAGGTCGTCCTAGCGAGCAAGTGAATCTCAGTCGTCTCTCAAGGAAAACTTAACAGGGCGTTGCTAAGTTACCACACGAAAGCAATTAAACTCCTAAACACTCTAATCACAAATGGTTGTTTGATCGTCACCTTAAAACAATAGATTACCTAGGCGAGGAATTATTAAGGAAAGTAAGACGAATTAACTAGGCGGAAATTGACAAAGCAAATAAATTATCTAAACAAGAATTAAACCCTAGATTGAAGAACACAGAATCAACATGATGAACCCTAGACATAATTCGAAGAGAATAAAGGAAAGACAAGAATAATTAAGTAAACACCAATATTAATCAACACAAAAGTATAGCAATCATCGAGCGCTGGTTGAGGGTGCAACGCGGGCTGGAGAGGCGTGAGGTGGCTGGGCGCTGGGCTATGCCCAACGGGCGCTGGGGGGTGAACGTCGGGTGAGAGGGTAGGTGGCTGGGCGGCCGATCCGCTGCGTCGGGTGGCGATGGGGGCCGATCCGCTGCGGCGCACGCGCGCGACGCGTCGCGACCGAGCCAGCCCGTTCTCCTTCGTCTGAACTCGGATTTGCGCACAGTTTTCACCTACGGACTTCTATCGCAACGTACTTTACTTATTATGAGGAAAAAATCCTTGATTCCTTCTCCACTATTCATGAGAATCACTGAAAGTGTCGGCTCTCTGCACCAAGTTCCACGCCGTAGAGTTTCTAGTCTGAATAATGCCCAAATAATGAGCTATTTCCTACATCAAACCAAGCAATTAGAATTCAATCTTTATAACATAATAACATAATAAATTATGCTAAAAGTAAAACTAAAGATCGACAATTTAAATCCGAAAACATAGGAAAATATGACCAGATTCGGACTAAACATGTATTTTCTTGAATATTGTAATATTTGAATTAATGATTCAACATATATAGCTACTTCTATCAACTTATTTTTGAAATGAACAAACGGAACAATAGCAAACGGAACATATTTTTGAATTTTTGAAATGAAGAAACGGAATTGATAACATAACCATTTTGATTTTATTTCTAACAACAAAATAAGAGAAACAAAGGATCCTAAAATTCTAATTATCCCCTCTCCCAGCACACGTTATACGCGTATGTCCGTGCTCACCGACCGATCGCATTTCTTTGGCGCCGACGCGTCGCTACGGATGGCTCATCAAGATCGGGACTATGTGCAGGTCGCTCGCCACCACCTCGAAATCGACTCTGTCTCGGGCGCCCAGCCTGTCGACGTACAATAGGAGGCAGTACCATGATCTGAACCACCTCTTCCGATACATCCCAATGTTCTCGCGGAGGAAGATGATTTACTGAACCAATATATGTATCGACTAGCATATCCCTTGTGTAGTAATCATCCACGTATGACTCGATCGATTCACCGGCCTCCCTATAACAAATATTTTATTAGTGAGAAAGTAGTTAATTTAACATACACAAATTAAATTATAACATACCTAATTGCTGCGATCGCATGAGAACACGACATGGAGTCTAGGTCAAATTCGCCGCATTCACATGTTTTATCATATAGATTGACCATGAAGCTTAGTTCGCCAGCTTGAACCTTGTACTTCTTATCACCTGTAATCCTCGTACTATAACGTCGGCTTTTTGTAACTTCTGCGCTAAGCTTTGTAACTGCCACCTCACTCAGATGGCCATCGCTATTTTGTGCAGCAACCATTCTCTCGCTAAACCATTTCTCGATAACAAGTCGAATTGCCTCCAGCATCGAGCAAATGGGAAGTCGTCTCGCCCACAACAATCGTCCATTCAAAGTCTCTGCCGCATTTGATGTGAGAAAACTATAACGCCGCACAGGACACATCGATCGAGCCCACTTCTATGGTCCAATACTAATCAACTTATTATACGCATTAGGACATAATCTATTGATGATGTTCATAGAACGATTATACTCAGCTTCATCGTACGTATATGCAGCTCTTTTGTACATCTCTAACAGCTTCAAATTTTTTCCCAAAACTCTTAATATGTCCGAGCAAATGGTAATAGCATATAGCGTGAGTGGCATTAGGAAACTCACTCCTAACAACATTGGCAATGGAGACATGCTGGTCAGAAACAATCAAGAGAGGATCAATATTACCATACACAAATCGAACCTTCGAGAGGAACCACTTCCACGCTAAATCATTTTCGATCGGTCCAACACCATACGCCATTGGAAAAAACTTGCTCGTTAGCGTCTTTCGTCACTGCAATGAATAAAATACCCATATTCTTGCCCTTGAGATGAGTTTCATCGACTACGATCACAGGTCTAAGAGAAAAATAGAATGGCCCAATAGAAGCTCCGAGAGCAACAAAACACCGCATTTAATCTACCATCAGCCCCTACTTCAAAATCATAGGCGATGCTCGGATTCGCTTGTTTCAACATATAGAGGTATTGAGGTAGTAGACGAAACGACTCCTCATGTCGGCCGTATATCATCTCAATCCCAATATTCCGTGCTCGCAAAGCGACATTGTATTTGATACTAATACCAAATTCACGCTGAAGCTCCGCCATAATGGACCTCGGCCTAGGGATCTCACCATCATCTCATATTTTTCGTGCTACATACGATGCAACCACCTTCGAATGTGTCTTTATCCGTGCAACTCGTCCCAACTCGCGGTCACATGTATGTTCACCAGTAAACTTGTGAATTCCCCATATCCCATGAGCACCAGTTGTAGGGAAAACTAGGTTTAGCCTCTCCCGAGGATCTATCTTGGATGTTTAATTCACCATACATTGATTATATTCATAGCATGCACCTATATGATTAATTGCAACACGTAGGGGTTTTCTCGTGTTTACCTTTGAATCTGTCGAGGTGGATCGGGATGAACGGATCGAGACTCGTGCTTTGATCTTCTGGACTATATCCCGGTTGCCCAATCTCCAACGTCGAGTGAGGACGATCTATGGAGAATGCTACAGAAAATCACCCTAATCCTCTCTACCAAGTTTTCGAAAATCTCTCCTAAAGCTATAGGAATTCTCGAAAATAATGGATGGATAAAATGAGGATTAGATTTGATCTTATCTCTTATCTTATATTCATAATGCATTACCATAATCCCATTAGGAAATGATCCATGCATATCCATAAATATAATAATATCCTTATAGGATAAAGAGAATCAAATCCTTACCATAGAGAGTAGGGGGCGCCGATTTCCATGTAGCTACGGGCCTGGATGGGCCAGCCAAGGGATCAAATGCAAGGAATAAAGATGGGCCTCAAATAAATTAATTATCTTATGTTCAACCCAGAACATAAATTAATTTATAAACATTCATTCATGCCACTAGAGAATAAATGCTGACTTACCCTTTTATTACCGAAGGTGAGTAGGGCTTGCACTTAGACATTACGAATCCCCGTATTTAAGATATCGCACGTCCATTAATTATTTATAGCATTCTGACTGCTTAAAATAATTAATATCTTTAATTCCTTAAGTAGTACCACTCAACCTTATTATTGTACTTGAGCTAACTCAACCTGCAGGGTTTAGTACAATAAACCTTTTGAGCTCCTTAAGGGACGCCATCATCCTAAACGGATACGGTGACTCGTCTGAGATAACTAGCATGACATAAAAGCACCGCTACCACCCAAGATGGAGAATATTGGGTTAGAACATATAACCTCACCCATAACAAGTCAAAGTGATGGTCAAGAACTCATACTCACCTAATACCTTATCGAGGTTTAGATCATCGTAAGTCACCGAGATCTAGGTTCTTCACGACGGTCGATAGAAGAACTCATCTCACCGTGATCCTTCAATACGTTAGAGACGCATCAAAGATAGACAAGCAACCAAGTCAAGTCACTTACCTATACCGCAGACTTATACCGACAACTCGTCCTCAAGTTGTCTCGGTGTGAAACTTTTATATCTCATTAAGCTCGACCAATCATACGGACTTACGTGATCTTCTACACAATCGTATGATCTAACTTATATATGAGATAAGGGACACATATATATGCAATCAAGTATTCAATTCGGATATGAGATTGTAATAGTGGTAACAGAAACATTGTATACAAGCTCAACCAAAGCGCTTTCAAGATACAAATCTAACAATCTCCCACTTATACTAAAACAAACTTTTAGTATACAATGTGTCTCTACTAGCTATTACAAACAAAACCATCACTTTGCTTCTCCCACTTATACAAAAGTTTCCTTTCTAAGTAGGTGCCATCAAGCGCAATCCAAGTCCTCGAACGCACCGTAGACTTTTTGCGGCGAGCTCTTTGTGAATGGATCCGCTAGGTTATCCGTCGATCAATCTTTTCAATCAGCACGCCCCTCGTCTCACGATTTCTCGAATGATATGATACTTTCTCTCTATGTGTTTGGTCGCTTGTGGGTCCGTGGTTCCTTCGAGTTTGCCATCGCACGAGTTATCACGAGAAACTATGATACTCTTGGGCAAACCAGTACCACACCTAGATCCATGAGGTAGTTCTTGAACCATACTGCCTCCTTAGCTTAGACCTCAAGGCGGCTACATATTCGGCTTCCATGGTAGAGTCCGCAATGCATCGCTGCACTGCCGCCAAGATACGGCTCCACCTCCCAAGGTAAACACATACCGAGGTAGACTTTTTCTCATCACGGTCACTTGGAAACCGAGTCTCAGATAACCTAAAGGCATTAGACTATCTCGCATGGTAAACCAGCCTATAATCTCGAGTCCTTTTCGGTACTTGAGTATATGCTTTACCGCATGATCAATGAACTTGTCCAGGTTAGGCGATATCAAGCTACTATGCCTACCGTATAGCGGATATCGGGCCTCGTACATAGCATTGCGACATGAGACTTCCCACGGCAAGCGTAAGGAACTTGTCTCATTTTCTCTATCTCCTTTGCGGTCATAGGTGATCGCTCCTTAGATAAAGGAACGCCATGTGCGAAAGGTAGCAATCCTTTCTTGGCGGTCCGCATACTAAATCGAGTAATCACAAGATCAATGTAAGACGCTGAGATAAGCTAAACATTTTCCTCTTGCGATCTCGGTAAACCTTGATCCCAAGAATGTACGCATCTCCTAAGTCTTTCATTTGAAACCGATCGGATAACCAACTCTTTACATCGATAACAACTTCACATTGTTGCCAACTAGAAGAATGTCATCTACATAAAGTGCAAGAAATACCACATCACCGCTGACATCTAAACGATACACACAACTCTCGCTAGCAACTGGGTAAATCCATGGACTTTACCACCTCGTCAAAGCGTAAGTTCCGGATCGTGAGGCTTGCTTAAGCCCATAAATGGACTTCTTAAGCTTCCATACTAGATGCTCTTCACCTTTCACCACATAACATTCGGGTTCTTTGATATAGATGTCTCTACCTTCCTCAAGGTAACCGTTTAGAAAAGCGGTTTTCACATCCATTTGCCAAACCTTAAGGTTCAAGTGGGCTGCTATGGCGGAAGAATTACGATGGACTTGAGCATTGCTACAGCGAAAAGGTCTCATCGAAATCGATGCCCTCAACTGAGTGTACCCTTTCGCCACAAGCACGGCTTTAAAAGCGAAACCTCTCCATCCGAATCTCTTCCTCAGTATACCCACTTATTACCTACGGCTTCCTTGCCATCCGGTAGAGGTGTCTTTCAGTATACATCCATAGCTGTTATGGACTCAATTTCTAAGTCCATAGCGGTGTGCCATGATCTTGCATCAATGTCTCAGATCGCCTCATTTGTATGTCCATGGGTCGATTATTGCCGCTCGTTCCTCGACTAAATCCAAGATTCACCCACGAACATAAATCTCTCGGGTTGATGAACAACCCTCCCACTACGACGAGGCGCTACTGGCACAATGGCAACGGTGGGTGCAGTAACTTGTGGTTCTCTATCTTGCACAACTTGCTGGATAGGAGCCACTTGTATGGCCGGTATCTCCAGTGGAACTCGACCCACTTCAATTTCTTGAAGTATCGGTGTCGATCCTCCCACTAGACATGACATCTCGCACCTTTGGCTTAATCGGTGGTGGAATACGATCATCTTCTAATTCTCAAGAATGATTTCAACTTTGGATTTATGGTTTGTCATATAATCCTCTTCTAAGATTCGGGCATTAGTGCTAATAATGACCTTCTCGATCCTTAGACTATAGAATAAACCACCTTCGTCCTCTAGGATAGCCAATAAACAGCCTTGCGTCGGATCTAGCCTCCAACTTGTCAGCCTTCTTGTTCAGCACATGTGCTGGACTGCCCCATATCCTTATGTGGCTTAAACTAGGCTTGCGCCCAAACCACAACTCGAAAGGGGTCTTTTCGACTGACTTGGATGGTACTAGATTTAGCAAGTATGTCGCCGTTTCTAAGGCATACCCCCAGAACGAAATAGGCAATGCTGCATAACTCATCATTGATCTAACCATTTCCAAAAGAGTCCTATTTCTTCGCTCTGACACACCATTTTGTTGTGGTGTGCCCGGTGTAGTGCGCTGGGAGGTAATCCCACACTTCACTAGATAGTCCATAAACTCGTTACTGAGGTATTCGCCACCGCGATCAGACCACAGTGACTTGATACTTTTACCAAGCTTCGTCTCCACTTCCGCCTTAAACTCTTTGAATTTCTCAAAGCATTCAGACTTGCGGTGAAGCAGGTATACATATCCGTACCTTGAGTAATCGTCAATGAAAGTGACAAAATACTCGTACCCTCCACGAGCTTGTGTGGACATCGGTCACACAGTCGAATGGACTAGCTCCAACACTTCTTTGGCTCAGAACCCTTCGCTTTGAAGGGTCTAGTCGACATCTTACATTTTATACAGATTCGCAGACCGGGAACGAGTAATCTGTTAGATTACCCAACGCCCATTCTTAGCCGCCTTTGGATCCTATTTAGATTGATGTGACCTAATCTAAGATGCCGAGAAATGTGGTGTCATCTTGCAAGAAAACTTTCTCTTTTAAGGTTTGATGTAGATGCAACATAGTTATAGGTATTATGTATTGCAAAAATAGTATAAAGCTTAATTATATAATGTGCCAACACGTATAACCGTCATTTCTTATGATAGAAACACCACTATCAAAAATAATGTAATATCCATGAATAAATAATTTCAAGCGAAACAAGGTTCCACCGAAAATCCGCACATATAAAACGCCTTTAGAACTAAAACGTTGTGCGAAAACATAAGTAACATCTCCAACCGCAACGGCCTCGACTTTCGCGCGTTGCCCATGGAGATCGTTATCTCGCCATCATGCAGACTCCCTTGTCCGCATGAACCCTCGCAAGGTGTAACAAACATGATCGATCTCACACGTGTCTACTACCCAAGAATGGGTAGAACAAGTCGCTAAACATGTTTCACATTAAAGAAAATGGCGTACTTGAGCCTTGAGCATAGGGCACTTGGCCTTCCAATGCCCGCCTTGCCGCACTCAAGCACTTGCCCCTCTCCTTTGGCTTTAAGCCTCCGTGGCGATCATGTTCTTACTCCCATTACTCCCACTATTTCCTTGCCTCGCCACCTTTGGTGCCTCTTTTCTTTTCCATTTTGCAACGGAAAATTTGGGCCCCTAGATGTGCTAGCAGGGCATGTCTTTGCTTTGCCCATAACTCCTTCCGCAGCCACGAGATCATTAAGCAACCGACTAAGTGTATACTCGGTCTTGCTCATGATCGTATTCACGAAATTCTCAAAGTCTTGGGCAAGTGTGTTGAGGATGATATCGACCTTGGCTTCACCGTCAATACCTCCTCCCAACCGATCAAGACTATCCATGAGATGAGTCGTGTGGGAGACATGTTCATGGACCGAACTTCCTTCTTCCATCTTACACGCCAAGATTTCTCTCATTGTGTGGAAGCGGATCGTCCGATCCGATTGCCCAAACTTACCTCGAGACTTGACCAAATTTCGTCGCGTTTACCATCGATCGATGTGCGGTGCAAGCTTTTGGACATAGTAGTCATCATATAGCATTTTGCCATATTGTTCGACTTATGCCAAAGTGCGCTGACTCTCATTGCTCATTAGTCGATCGTCGAAGGGCATCGGGTTTAGGAGTAGTTAGAACAAACATGTGTTCTTCAAATGATAAGAACATATTCCATGTTTCGCTTCCACTCGATAAAATTAGGACCGGATAAGGGATTTTGTGCAAGCATATTGGTAATCGTGTAAGAGACATATACGAAAAGACAATGTAAACACATAAGCACACGATCGCACATAATTCGTAACAATAATATTGTAACCTTTTGATAAAACAATATTAATTGAAACCTCCAATCGCCCAAGGAATTCCACATGCAAGCCACACTGTGGGCGTTTACATGAACCCCTCGACCGGACTAAAATATACCTTTTAGTCGCTTAATTTCAATCCATGTCAACTTATCCTTATGACAAATGAAATTAATGATTGGACCTTACTAAACCACATCACTATCGCAAGAAGGGACTTCGCGGGAAGTTGTACTCGAGGTGATGTCTAAGCAATGACCACAATTTTAACAGCAGAAAACGAATTCTTAGAATTGGCATACTCACTAGGACCATTCCGCTTCCAATCCAAATTCCTTTGTTATCTCATTTTATATCCATCTCTAGAGAACTTATGAAAATCGCACATGCAAGCCACGCGTGTGGACGTTTACACATGAAACTCCCACTTCTCAATAGATTTAAAATGTTTTATTTAGAAATCTCATCTAGCAAACTTAGGATAAACAGTGCAAGCAAGCCACGCGTGTGAACGTTTACTCACAGTGCGTCTCACTTTGTTTAGAGATCAAAAAGTGGAGGTCTTTGACATTTTAATTTTAAAAATTAATTTGTCGGGTTGCTTGCTTAGTCTTTTTGTTCAAAAGATTTGTCCATGCAGATCACGTAATCCTAGCATGCTTTTCTATAGAACTCAACATGTAAAACATGCTCGCAGAATTCTAAAAAAATGCCTGAAAACGCGATAAACCTAGCATACTTACTATGCGCATCCAATCACGAAAACATATAAAATATTTTTCTACGTAATTTAAACATACATAGCATGCTTCTGCATTATTTAAACATCCACGACATGCAATGAACGATTAAAAATAAAATAAAAACGTTCATCGTGGCCCACTCGTGGAACCTACACTTTTCCTGCTTAATCTATTACATAGAAATGCAAAGTACAGATCTTCATAAACTTTGAAAAAAAAATGGGCATCGCGTGCACGGGCACGGACCGGATTTGTCAAAAATGGATTCGGGCCAGAAAATCGGGTTCGGCTAGAGAAAGCGGGTGCGGGCGGGTTGGCCCAAAATGGCCCGGGCCGCACGCTGAGGGCACAACCCATGCGCGCGCCCAAAGACACCTGCCGCCGCCCCTCTCGCGCGCCTCGCGTGCTCCTCGCGGGCTGCCTCCCGATCGCGAAGACGACCGCGACCCGTCGAAAGCAGCGTGCGCGGCCAAGCTCGCGCTTCGTGCCCGCTCGGCGCGACGCCGCCCGTGGTCGACCTCGCGACCACGAGCCCGCCGCGGCGTCGGGGATGTCGTGCGACAAACACACATCCGTCGCTCGCACGGGAATCTCGCGACAACGCGCGATCCTCGCGGACGCTGGCGGCGCCCGCGAATCGCGACGAAGCGTCGCGCGCGACGCTCGGCGCCGAAGCGGTGCCGAGGCATCCCGCGCAAGCGCGCACCCCGCACCGCGCTCGCCGAGCCGTGCGCGCGCCTCGCCACCGAGAAACGTGCGCATGGCGAGGGGCATGCTACGAGTGCCGAACACGCCTTATGCCATCGCCCGCGCGCCCTTCGCGCTGTGCGTCCGGTTTCTCCGACGTGTCTTCCGTCGTCTCGTTCTTCGTGTTTTCGTCTTCGTTCTTTTTACGAGATAAGATTTACAGGAAAAATCTAATCTAACCACGGATTTTCTCGTGGTGAAAAATAAAACCGACAAAAATAAAACCGAGCCACGATGAAGCAGCGGATCCAACAATTAATTAATTGCGCGCGTAATAATCAAGCGTGAATTAATCCAAGCGAGCCAAGAATCGATCCCGTGCTCGATACCAATTCTAGGGAAAACTAGTTTTGACCCTCTCCCGAGGATCTATCTTGGATGTTTAATTCACCATACATTGATTATATTCCTAGCATGCGTCTATATAATTAATTGCAACACGTAGGGGTTTTCTCGTGTTTACCTTTGAATCTGTCGGGGATGAACGGATCGAGACTCGTGCTTTGACCTTCTACACTGTATCCCGGTTGCCCAATCTCCAACGTCGAGTGAGGATGAGCTATGAAGAATGCTTCGGAAAAATCACCCAATCTCTCTATGATATTTTCGAAACTCACTCTCAATCTCTATGAGGTGGACGAAAATTGCTAGGTTAAAAAGTGAGGATTAGCCTTGATCTTATCTCTTACCTTATATTTATAATGCATTACCATAATCCCATTAGGAAATGATCTATGCATATCCCATAAATATAATAATATCCTTATAGGATAAAGAGAATATAATGCTTTCCATAGAGACACATGGGGCGCCGATTTTACCTAGCTTACGGACTGGATGGGCCGACCAGGATCAAATGCAAGGAATAAAGATGGGCCTCAAATAAATTAATTATCTTATGTTCACCCGAACATAAATTAATTTATAAACATTCATTCATGCCACTAGAGAATAAATCTTGACTTACCCTTTATTACCGAAGTTGAGTCGGGCTTGCACTTAGACATTACTGAATCCCGTATTTAAGATATCGCACGTCCATTAATTATTTAGAGCATTACGATCGCTTAAAATAATTAATATCTTTAATTCATAAGTAGTACCACTCAACCTTATTATTGTACTTGAGCTAACTCAACCTGCAGGGTTTAGTACAATAAACCTTTTGAGCTCCTTAAGGGGACGTCATCATCCTAAACGGATACGTTGACTCGATTCAGATAACTAGCATGACATACAAGCACTGCCACCACCCAAGATGTGGAGAATATTGGGTTAGAACATATAACCCTCACCCATAACAAGTCAAAGTGATGGTCAACAACTCATACTCACCTAATACCTTATCGAGGTTTAGATCATCGTAAGTCACCGAGATCTAGGTTCTTCACGACGGTCAGATAGAAGAACTCATCTCACTGTGATCCTTCAATACGCCGAGACATACCAAGCATAGACAAGCAACCAAGTCAAGTCACTTCTTATCTATACCGACTATACCGACAACTCGTCTTCAAGTTGTCTCGGTGTGAAACTTTTATATCTCATTAAACGACCAATCATACAAACTTCGTGATCTTCTACACACCGTATGATCTAACTTATATATGAGATAAGGGACACGGATATATGCAATCAAGTAATCAATTCAGATAGAAGATTGTAATAGTGGTAACAGGAAACATTGTATACAAGCTCAACCAAAACTGCTTTCAGTATACAAATCCAACACCTCCAATGTAGTCACATCCCTCAAAATTACCATTATATCTCAAAGTGATGTACCGAAGGTTTTCCATCTACATAAAAAAAAATCATATTCTTAAGCATAATCAATGAATAATATTTAACAAAATAATAATTAAATCGTGTATTCATAAAATAGAAGAGTAAAAATCATAATCAGGCATAAAATGACAGTGACTTTCAGAAAAATAGGTTAGCCGCCATTGAGCACACATCGACGGCTAACCACTCCGGCGGCGGCTAACCCATTTTTCTGAAAGCTGCCGTCATTTTATGCTTGATTACGGGTTTTTATTTTTTTAAACATATTCTTAAGCATACTCAATAAATAATATTTTATAAAATCATAATTAATTAATAATAAATCGTATATTCACAAAACAGAAGGGAAAAAATCATAATCAAGCATAAAATGACGGCGGCTTTCACAAAAATGGGTTGGCCGCCGTCGAGTGCCGGAGTGGTTAGCCACCGATGTGTGCTCAGCGGTGGCTAACCTCTCCGGCGACACTCGACGACGGCCAACCCATTTTTGTGAAAGCCCCGTCATTTTATGTGTGTTTGTTGTTTTTTATTTTTTTAAACATGTTAAAATAAATTATTAATATTATTTACATAATTCAATCACAAATTCAATAATTAAAACGTAATTCAATAATTAAAACATACGATAAAACATAATGAGAAAAGCTAAAACATACGATAAAACATATTGATAAAACATAAGTTGCTTTGAGAAAAGCTAGCAATAAATCATACGATAAAACATAATGATAATTCAATAATTAAAACATAATGACAAAAGCTAATAATAAACACATTAAATCAATAATTTATTTACCTTTTTCTGGTTATTTGAGAAAAAATTATTTAAGTTGTTCCTCAAATAATCGAAAAATTTTCTCCCTCGCCTCTCTCAAAACGATTCTCTCTATTTTATGTTGAGTTTGTGTCTGTGTGTGTTTGTATTTATATTTGTGTCACGATTTAAATTCAAAATATATAAATAAATAAAAAGATATTTATTACACACGGCCAACCTCAAATACACGCCAATTTCTGGCGGCCAACCCCCTTATCCGGCGGCCAACCCCTTACCTGGCGGCC
The DNA here is from genome assembly GCA_036937905.1 of Salvia rosmarinus. Lineage (NCBI taxonomy): Eukaryota > Viridiplantae > Streptophyta > Magnoliopsida > Lamiales > Lamiaceae > Salvia > Salvia rosmarinus. The sequence continues at coordinate 41,543,152 of CM072816.1, read as the reverse complement.
AACCTTGTTTCCGGCGGCCAACCCCCTAAACCCGGCGGTCAACCCCCTAAACCCGGCGGCTAACCCATTACCCGCGGCCAACAATGTGTTTTGATTATCCGACGGCCAACGCATTCAATTGCCAACTACTTCTCTGTCAAAACTTAAGTAAATCAGACTGAAATCAGACTGATTTCACAGTCTGTTGACCAAACTTTTGCAGCGTCTGTCATTTTTCGAAAATGATTAAGGATATTTTTGTAATTTAACCTGAAATTGGGTAAAAAGAGTATGAACTTAACTTATGGGTTATATTAAGTATTGAACTTAATATTTGGGGTATTTCTCTCCATTAACACTATTTCTGAAATTATGAATACTTATGAATTCTGGTCCAAAAAATCTAATGAGAAAAGAACTACAGTAGAACCTCTATTAAGAAATATTTTGGGAACTACAGAAAAATATGACATAATGGGAAGTTATTCCTAAATAGAGTTGTAAGAAGATTTTTTCTTCTTCTAATTTTAATGTACATGAACAATACATAAATATTCTAATTACTAAATACATGTAATGTATAATGTATTATATGCAAATACATGTATGCAACCAGATGGACATAGATGTCTTCCTTAACCATCCAAATGAGCAACAAATTGTGCATGCTTTGACTGAAGAAGAAATCATTGAAGAAATGAGGTAAGAAGAGGAGGGAAATAATCCGGAAGATGATAGCGTAGAAGTCCCAAAAGTTTCATGTGAAGAAGCTTTGAGTTTGCTCGACAAATTGTAAATATTTTGGGTTCAACAAGAAGATGGTCATATGGATGAGCTATTGAAGACCCGCAAGTTAAAAGATATAATTGCAACAAAAAAGATGAAGTCATTGTCACAAGCAACCTTAGAGAAATATTTTAAATCTGCATAAATTTATGTATATATATATATATATATATATATATATATATATTATTTATTGTGATTTATTCCTAAATGGAGGTGTATTTCTTTAAGGTGTGACCTTAAAAAATATGAATTATGATAAATATGGAGTTTATTCCGAAATATAACTGGTCCCAAGTTGGGACCATGAATTTTTATAACAAAATAGAAGGTTATTACTAAATAGAGTATTGCTTTAGAGATGTTCTACTGTATAAATTCTAAGCTTCAGTCACTACAATAAGTATATAAATCAGTGAGAGTGAAGCAAGTTACCCCAATCATATGCATATCGAAAACGTAATTCCAATAGCAAAATATAACCATTATACAGTTCCACTAATTTTATTGATACATTGTTTATGTTGTTAAATTAATTAAAAATTACATAGCAGCAGCTATAAATATAACTTATTTTTCAAAAAAACAAAAACAAAAACAAAAACATTTATATATTATGGATAAGTGGGAGTGCAAAACTTGGTTTTATGAATTTAATAAATTTATTTATTTGAGTACTTAAAGTGACACCCTCGAAGCAAAATAATTTACAATTTCTCATGAGCTCTACATTAATTTCTTAATTTATCTCATCCTTAATTTACAAAAAAAATATTTTATTATTTATTTTCTTTAAGACATTAGATTTTGGGAATTTTGAAATGATCAATGAAATAGTTTATGTCCTTTTCACGAACGAAAATGTGAAAACAACTTTAAATTTCATTCTATTGTCCATTGGTACTTGTGAATAAAATCGATTCGGTCCCTCAAATTTAAATATCTTATTGAGTATACTCCGACAAGATAGGACGGATTTCTCAAAATTATTAATTATTTAGAAACATATTATTTGTTTTGTGGCACGAACGTATTAATAATTTAGGATTGGTGTAAAGAAGAATGTGTAAGCTGCGGATAGTATGGTCTATGTCTAAATTTTGGTGTGGGTTTAATAATAATTTTGATTGAAAATGAAACGATAGATTGAAAAGATGGGCGCAAAACTAGCTAGTATTATTCACTCCATTGTCGTCTTCTCCTCATTATTATTTCTTACTTTCATCCCTTTTACCTTAGTCCCCCATCATTTCTCATCTATCTACCCTTTTCACTTGTTTCATTTTTCATTTTATTTTATGTTACAGTATTTTACTATTTTATTTAGTAAATGATGTTGCTAGTTCAATAAATAATTCCCATGAAATATCATTTTTCCCTCTAAAACATAAAATAAAGAATATGCGTACTATTTTTTTTTAATGCTGCTAACCACAAAGTATGGTTCGATATTGAGAAAACGCGCGCACAATAAGTTATTGCACGATTCTATTCATAGCCCCTATTTTATTCACTATAGCCTCCTATTTTTAAAAAAATTAAGTGATTATAAATTTACTATTACCAAAATATTTATTTTTATTGATTTATTTTTTAAATAGAATTTACAATGGGAGCAATGGGGTACTATAGTCAATTTATTATTATTTTTTCCTAAAATAAGAGGTTATATTTATAGAATAAAGTTGTTTGGAATTAGTTCGCACTCGTTCTTTTGTATGTATTTCTACGCTTCGAATCTTAGCATCTTAACAGATGTGGGTTTAGGGCTAATTAATACATTGGAAAACTAATATATATTATCAAAAACGCTAATTAATATGTTGAAAAATATGCTACCAAATATTCGTACCATCCGAGAGATCTTTTACATGATAGAGTATCTCAAATAAGTTTTTGTGTTCAATTAATTATTGGATGAAATGCAACTTATTATAGATAGTGATATATTCAATTTATGAATCAAATAAATAATTATGAAAATAGGCGTACTTCGTGGTAAAGATGGAATAATGACTATGAGCGAGAAACGAGAAAATCGTGTTGGATCGTCGGACAACGTAAGGATCAAGCCAATTGCAAAACAGAACCGGAGAGGGGTCTCCGAGTAGACACTCCGACGCTCAAGTCAATAATGTATCGTGGTTAAGGCTTATTGATTGCTTAAGATTGTATATCTGACCCTTTCGTGGTGAGAGTATTTATAGTTGTAGAGATGGTATTGGGTGGGGTGATCTGAATCCTCTTAGGAATAGGATATGTACAGATCCTCCGAGACCTGCGTCGATTTACTTGCACCAGATCTATATATAAGAGCCAGCTCGTAACCGGAGACACAAGTCATCTTGGTTGTCACACACTGACACATATGATGTCGTTTCGTTGCCTTGGACTGTGACCTTGGACTTATGGATATGGGCTTTGGGTCTAGTTTCATGTTCCAATTACCTTCGATTATCTTGTTGATCTAGTGTCCTCATGCCAGATATGGTACATGTGGTCAGTCCATGTATATTATCTATGGTGAGTTGGCATGTATGGTATTTATTCCATATCAACTGCTATCCCCAACTCCGAGAGATCTGTCTATCTAGAGCTGTTTGTCGAAGTTGATTATGCTTATGACCACATCCGGAAGGCTAGACCTGGCGTGACATTTGTCTTTTGCTCTTGTCACACATTAAATGCGTGGCGTATTTTTCATAGTTTTTACTGACAAAGCTTGCGCTCTTCCAGATGTTGTCTCAACTCTTTAACTACCGCTTTAATCCTACCCTTTGATTTTAAAGACGTTTGACTTTCCTTGGTCCAGACCCTCCACTTGCCCAAGGGGCTTTGTAACACTCCGTAATTTTTTCCTTCAGTAATAACACAATAGAAAAAGTCGATAAGAATTAGAGGTCTCTTATCCCGAGTAGATTTCTCAGTATTATTAAAAAAAATTAATAACTAAAAAATTCTCGATGTTAGTTTTCTTGAAAAATGAATTATTATAAATATGTAATAATTGATAGAAGAGTTCAATCGAGATTTAGGTTGTAAATAAATCCTTATGCAAACGATTTTTTATATATATAATTCGAATCATACACATGCATAATTATATGACTATGTTGGTTTAACTAATTTTCCTAAGTGCATTTATGGTGTGTGCATGTATGTGTTGGATTTGTATACTGGAAGTAGTTGGTTGAGCTTGTATACAATGTTTTCTGTTACCACTATTACAATCTCCTATCTGAATTGTTTATTTGATTGCACATGTATGTCCTTTTATCTCATATAAAAGTTAGATCATACAGTGTGTAGAAGATCACAAAATTCTGTATGATTGGTTAAGCTTAATGAGATATGAAAAATATCACAGCTGAGACAACTTGAGGACGAGTTGTCGGTATAGGCTGTGGTATATATAAGAAGTGACTTGATTTGGTTGCTTATCTATATTGCTACGTCTCTGACGTATTGATGGATCACGGTGAGATGAGTTCTTCTATCTGACTGTCATGAAGAACCTAGATCTCGGTGACTTTACGTTGATGTAAACCTCGATAAGGTTTTAGGTGAGTATGAGTTGCTAACCATCACTTTGACTTGCTATGTTTGAGGGTTACATGAGATAACCCAATATTCTCTGCATCTTGGGTGGTGACAGTGCTTGTATGTCATGTTAGTTACCTATATCGAGTCACCGTATCTGTTTAGGATGATGATGTCCCCTTAAGGAGCTCAAAAGGTTTATTGTACTAAACACTGCAGGTTGAGTTATCTCAAGTACAATAATAAGGTTGAGTGGTACTGCTTAAGGAATTAAACAGATTAATTATTTTAAGCAGTCAGAACACTATAAATAATTAATCGATGTGCGATATCTTAAATACGGAGATTCGTAAAGTCTAAGTGCAAGCCCGACTCAACTTCGGTAATAAAAGGGTAAGTCAACATTTATTCTCTATTGGCATGATTGAATGTTTATGAATTAATTTATGTTCCGAGCTGAACATAAGATAATTAATTCATTTGAGGCCAATATATATTCCTTGCATTTGATCCCTGGGTTGGCCCATCAAGGCCTGGACTGCTGGAGATTCTCCTATATCTAGATTCGCTCCACACATAGTGGAGTCCCACTGGGACTCTGTTCTGATTCTCCTATATCTAGATAGATTATATCTGATATCATTAGATATCAAATGATATTATTCTTGATATGGTGTATCTTTAAAAATAAGATTATATTTATTAGATATGCAAAGATCCTATCCTATTAGGATTCTAGGCTTGTATTATAAATACATGGTGAGAGAAATTCAGAAAGAACTATTCTAATGCTAGTGATTCTAGAAAATTACAGTGTGGGAAAGAAGATGAAATTTTACAGTACTCTCCATAGATTGCTCTCACTCAGCATTGGAGTTTTGGCAAACGAGATACAGTCTAGAACATCAAAGCACGAGTATTGATCCTTTCCCTTGTCCGACAAATTCGCAGGTAAACACGAGAAAACACCAACATGTTGCAATTAATTATATAGGTCCATGCTAGGTATATAATCAATGTATGTTGAATTAAACATCCAACATAGATCCCCGGGAGAGGGTTAAAATCAGATTTCCTACAATTGGTATTAGAGCCTCGAATCAGTATCTTGGCTCTGTTGGATTAATTCACGTTTGATTATAACATGCGCAATTAATTAATTATGGATCTGTCGTTCATCGTGGTTCGGATGTTTTGTTTTGGTTTTTTGTCGGATTTCATTTTTCACCACGAAAAAATCCATGGTTAAATGAGGATTTATTTTGTAAATCAAATCTGTAAAACGAAGAACGAAGATAAGAACACAAAGAAAGAGATGAGACGACGAAATCCCGTCACACGATGAGATGGGAGACACGCTAAAAACCAGCACACAGCGAGGCTCGACGTGGCACCGTATTAGGGCGTAGATCTATCGGCAGCTCGCGTACGGGTTCTTAGCGCGCAGGGCGAGCAGGCCTCGGCAGCGTGGGTAGAAGACGTCGGGCGTGGCTAGGCGGGCGACGGTACGTACAGGCGAACGTGTGCGACGGGTTACGCTTCTAGTGCGCAGACCACGTGCGGACGCTCGCCCACACTCGGTGCTCGCAGGTGACAGCGCGCAGGTACTCTCGGTAATGTGTCGCGCGAGGGTTATCAGCAGCTCTCGGTAGATGGGCACTGGGCGACATCACACGGCTTCGGCAACTGGGCAAAGCATTCTCGATGCTCGTCGAGACAGTCGGCAGGTCATGGATAGACGACACTCGGTGGATGGCGAGGCGAGTCTCGGTAGATAGCGTGAGTGGGCGGCTAGTGTGTTGGACGCGCAATATGGGCTGTGCCCTAGCGCACGATCCAGTCCATCTTGGGCCGACCCGGCCCGTTTGCGGCCCAGACCCGATTTTTTGGCCTAGACCCATTTTTCGACCTAGTTCCAGTTTTTTCCAACCTGGCCCGGCCTGATTTACTATTCTGGCCTGTTTTTTATTTTTGGTCCGAATCTAGTTTTGACGAGTCCGGTCCGTGCCCCTACACGCGAGGCCCGTTTCGAGATTTTTGAAGATATGTACTTTGATTTATGCAATAAATTAGGCAGGGAAGTACATGATCCACGAGTTGGCCACGATGAACGAATTTTGTTTTATTTTTATCGTTCAAAGCATGTCGTGGACGTTTATAGCAAGCATGCTAGGTAGATAAACATGTAAAATATTTTCGTGATTGGATGCGTATAGCAAGCATGCTAGGTTTATCGTATTTTGGAGCATGTCTTAGAATTCTGTGAGCATGCTTTACATGTTGAGTTCTATAGAAAGCATGCTCGGATTACGTGATCAGTATGAACAAACCTTTTGAAACAAAAGACTAAACAAGAAACCCGACATATTAATTTTAAAATTAAAGATATCAAGACCTCCACTTTTTGATCACTGAACAAAGTGGTAAGCACTGTGAGTAAACGTCCACATGTGTGACTTGCTTGCACTGTTTATCATAAGTTTGCTAGATGAGATTTCTAAATAAAACATTTTAATCTATTGAGAAATGAGAGTTTCATGTGTAAACATCCACATACGTGGCTTGCATGTGCAATTTTCATAAGTTCTCTAGAGATAGATTTAAAATGAGATGACAAAAGAATTTGAATTGGAAGCGGTATGGTCCGAGTGAGTATGTCAATTCTAAGAATTTATTTTCCGCTGTCAAAATTATGATCATTTCTTAGGCATCACCTCAAATACAACTTTCCGCGAAGTCCCTTCTTGCGATAGTGATGTGTTCTAGTAAGGTCCAATCATTAATTTCATTTTTCATACGGATAAGTTGACATGGATTGAAATTAAATGACTTAAAGGTATATTTTTGTAACAGCCCCTTAATCCTAAGTACGGTTAAGTAGGGATTATTACTCTAAACATGGATGAATAAACATAAAGACCATTTAACAATAAACTGTGATACATATATCAAGCATACTTTTGGACTTTAATACATAACTTAAGTTCTTGCAACGGAAAACATGTGATATGTACATATGACGATGTACAATCAAGGTATAACTTTCAACGACAAACATTCCTATTGCTCAACACTGCTCCATCGCATCACCAGCTCAACCTGCACATTTTAAAACAAACATACAGGGCTGAGTACAAGAATGCACTCAGTGGACTTATGCCAAAAACATTTTCTCATCTTTAAATTACACTGCCCCATCATGGTAAGACGCAAGGGTTTTATTTGAAAGGCCTTGTGCTTACTAAAACATTTTCATCGTTTATCAAATCATCGCTTGGCCAAGCATTTTCCTTGTATGTATGATCCATATCCCTTTTCTTTCATCATAACATCATCATTAACGTCGTCGAAGGAGGCCTCCTTCTACGTCGCTGTGACCGGCCACGCATTGTCCTTACGGCCCCCAGTCACCATTAAGTGTACACGTTAATGCTAGCCAGGTATTGTCCTTCCGGCATAGGATCCGATATCGATTTTCATTCATAAGTTGGGAGCGACCCAACAACATTATCATCATTCATCAACATTCATAGATAAGATACATACATAAAAACATAAACATTTGGGCAGGTAATTAAATAAACGTTTCATCATCATTTCTTGAGATAAGCATTGTAAATAAATACTTTTCATTTCGAAGAAAGCATCATAAATAAAGTATTTTATCCTTGAGGATAAGAAAAGAAGCCCACCTGGTACATAAGCTTTCTACACAGACTTTCCTTAACGTCAACGATCACGTCGCGTCCCACCTTTACGTAAGAAGCTAATTTAGTACGTCAGTCACATTTTTTTTCAAGAATGTCAAAGTTTAATAAACTTTGATAACTTTCTATAATAATACTTCACATCCCTTAACTAAATTTGTACGTCGTTTCATCACATATCTTAACTAATAACTCATCGTACTTTGATAGAGACGAAATATAATCTACGGTCTCATATTAACCGTTTAGGTTAAACGTCGAACTTATACTAACATCTTTCGATAAAATGATTTCAATTATGAAATCGCTTCTCATAAAAGAGATATTCTTAAAATTTTAATACGTTTTACACGTATTAGTGTATTTATTCAACGTATATCATAACATTGATCACATACTAACGTATTTCATACGTTTAGTCTTAAGTCAACGATTTTGACTTTTCTTAACATATTTTTCGAATTATTCATATATTTGATAACCAATTTTCATATAAATCGATTTCTTATCAAATAACCCTAATTCTCGATTTTTCACGTCAATCAACAACCATGATCAATATTTTACTAAAGTGTGATCTAACTTATACATTACATATTATTTTTCACATCTAACGTCATTTAACATAACATTTCGTCGTAAACATACTATACTATGTTTCTAAAATCCCATAATTTTCTCAATAGGTTTAAAATATAATCTAAGCATATAATATGTGATTTTTCTTGATAAAAAGAATTTAATACTCTTAATCCTCATGCTTAAGCTCTCGGCCATCATACTAATAATTATCAAAACTCTTCCCAAAAATTCTTATAAATTCACATAATACACTATATTAACATAGGATCATTAATATGTATTAACATTAGCTATAGAAAAATTTAACATCATTTTTCTACACTCTATAGTTTTCGGCCATTACAACAATTATAACAAACATTTTTCTAAAATTCCAATAATTAATCACATGCTTCAAATTTATCATAGATCCATAATATGCTTTTACATTTAGCATAAAACATGCATACATCACAAACCCACTACATGATGCTCTCGGTATTTTTCCAAAAATCTTCTCAAATAGTTTCCATTTTTTCTATAATTTCTTTATATACTTAAACAATAGTCAACAACATATATATACTCAATTCAACTATCAAAATTCAAAATCATGCTCATATAGTTATCGAACAATTCGATCATAATAGGAGAAATTCTAAACATCCTTGACTTTCCACCAAGCTTGAATTCTAAACTCAACATCATCATATAAGCATAATTAATGCACAAATTTAAAATATTTAAACAAATTTTTATAAAATTTCTCCAAGACATTCGAAACATATACTCATCACAAAACTTGATGAAATTTTTATTTTTCTTGCATAACTAAATAGATTAGATGATTCCTAACCTATTTATCGGCGTCGATTTTCAACGGCAACGTTTTCTAACCTAAGATTGGAGAAGAAATTTTGAAGAACAACTTCCCCTTTTTTTTTCCTTCTTTGTTCACGGTAATGTAGAAAGAGAGAGGACAAATGAAATGTTTTTGGTTTCCTCTCACTTATTAATCATGTCACGCCCCAATTCCCGAGGGAAGGCACGGATGCCGGGGTGTGATTAGGGGTGGGGGTTAAGAAGCGGGGAAGAAGGGGATACATAACATACATGATAAGAAGATGTGACCATGAAATCGGGCATCATCTCCTCTATAACTAGGACATATCACGAAGGGAGGGTGCACAAACAATCCACCAATGTAATAATATCGATACCATGACTTCGATAGACGTGATCTTGATTTATTATAAGTAATGCAAGAAAGCAAAATGGCATTACATCCTGTTGACTAGACCGGTCAACCACGTAGCATGCTCACGTCGAGACTCACAGCATAATAACATAATGAATCTTGTTCCCAATCAGAAAGCAAAATAAGGGACAAGAATACGCCAACATCAGAGTACACATATATATATAAGATAACAACATCGCGGAAGCAGGTAGCTTGAAAGGAAACGCAGCTCAACTAGCTCAACCCCTCAGCGTCGCCCGTCCAGCCTTCCTCCATCTGTGAAAACATTTTGAAAAGAGTTTGGGGTGAGTACTAGCGCACTCAGCTGGGGTTTTATCATAAATCAAAAAGAATCATGATGCCGTGTTCAGAGCACTTACCTTAGAAGGTTTTAAAACGTAAGTCCACTTCTAAGTAAGCAAAAATAGATTTTTCATTTTTCGATACCTGATCCGTTATTACTGTTACTCCCATCATAGAACCAAGAACCACGGCTCGGGCGTATCCCGCCCCATCACATCTCATCCATTCGCCCGAACATATCCACCCGACCCACAATATCTCGGCCCGGAACATATCCAATCAGCCCATGACCGGAACATATCCAGTCGGCTAACTCGGTGTGGACTTCAGGGGTCAAATCCCCGTCAGAACCATAACCACCTCATTACCATTTCCGTGTGGACTTCAGGGGTCTATCCCCTTCAGAACCATAACCACGTGTTCGGGGTCTATCCCCTTACGATCAATACTCAAGATGGTGATCAACCCACCGAATAGAGATCCGTGCACAATCACAATAGAACCACATCTCGGATTAGAGAACAGTAATAACTTCACCAAAACATTTTACGGCGCACATGTTTTATTTTGAAATATCAGAGTAAATAACTCAAAATAAGCATATATAACCCAACACGAATGCAGAAAACGTTAGCAGGAGGTATCTACGGATCCGATGACTTCACCGATTGCACTGGTAGGTACCTGGTAACAAGACGGAACAACTTTTGGGGTCACATCCCACAAAGCAAAGCAACAACGTGATCCAAACGAAGATCGTAGCAAAACTAGGGTTTTCGACTTTCTGAACCCACATTTGGCACTCTTCGGGTTTTCAAATCAACTCGATGCAGAAGGGAAATATATTCAGGGCATCAAGACCTATAATAGGGTACTTTCAAAATATGCATGCATGCAAGTTGACTCAAATCTTAGCAGCGAATAAGCTTCAAAAATCGATGCCTATCCTCAGATCTAGGATAAACCATCCAAAATCGATGCATGAAAATGGAAACATAAGCAATATGCATAACGACGAACATGGAATGACAAACTATGTTGAAAATGGATAACCCGGGCATGTACTTCCTTTAGAAAACTCGAAGCAACGGAAAACATCCCGACATGCAGAAATGCGAAAAACAGAAAAACGGAATCGGTACTTTAGTAGAATGCATAGCCCGGAACTCAAAACCTAAAGGACTCGTAGCCAAAAGGTGGCTCGGTGGCCACCAAATCGGCGGCCACAAGCTCACGGCGGCGTGAATGGGCGGCGGCGGTTTGGCCAAAATGGCGACCTCGCCGTTTTCTCTCCCGCCTTTAGAATCCCGAGTTCTATGCTATACGATCTACTAAAAGGCGGAATCAAAACAAGAAAAGGACAAAACAGAAAACGGGCTGTCGGGAGGGCGTCGGTGGTGGTGGTGGCGGCGCAAGAATGGCGCGCCGAGCCTCCCGGCTCGATCCCCACTCCTCCAGCGCTTCCGGCAGTGCACGAGCTGCTCGGCTCGTCCGTAAACACGAGAGAGACGAAGGAAAATGAGCGTTGAAGCGAAGGCCCTAGCCTCCTATTTATAGGAAAGGGTCACAGCTGCTTGTGCAAGCGGCCCTTTTCGAAAACGCAAAGCGACACAACTTTGCAAACGGACTCCAAATTTAGCAAACTTAGTACCCATGGACACGAAATAAAATACCGGACACAACGTCTATAAACAAGATATGCTTTTAAAAGACCCATGAAAAGTTCGGTTTTTCGATAACTTCCCCGGAGTGCCAAACCTTCGTGGGTGGTCGAAAACCTACATACTTAGTGTCTATGAATTCGTCATAAGACACTCTTCACAACGTCTGAGGTTTTGTGACGATCGCATCACCGAAACAAAAAGTCAACCTTTTGACCTTTTCTTGAAAAATGTGCCATGCAAAACAGAGGCTTAGAAAGGACGGGGTATCACAAATCAAGTCAAGAGGATAATTTAATTAAATAAATATCTAGTACATGGCTTTAATTAAAAACAAAGCATGTCAAAATTTTCTTCCCACTTTTTCGGTCATCAAGTGGAGAAAGAAGACAAAAATTTGATCTTATCTAATCACACTTTAATACCTATCATTTCACACTTTAAATAAAAATATCATCCTTCCTTTCTTCTCATGGTTCACGGCAGTAAGAGGATTTTGAATGATAGATGTTTTTGCTTTTGTTAACTTATCAATTAATTACACAAAAGCTAAAGGAATAAAATGATTACTACACTTACTTCATTCCTCCACACTTCTCGGCCATCTCATGTAATTGCAAGACAATATTTCTTTGTGACTCACTCATATAATACATCATCCTACTTTTTAATTAATGACCATCACCATCAACCATTAAAGGAACAAAATATCTACACCTTTGCTCACTACATAGTCGGCCACCTCAAATGCCAAAGGATGAGTTTTAGTTTTGTCTTATACCAATTTCAAGATCATATACCTTAATACACTAAAGCAATCACTATCAAAGAGTTCCATTTTTTCTTCTTTCTTTAATTGGTCAACAATTTCGTCCATGGCACAACACAAAGCATCCCACTTGATCCCTTCATTGATTACCTTGTTTTATGTGTAATAAATCCCACTATTACATTTATAACATAACATGGCATAAAGATAGCAAAATTGGAATTCATTGAATCCTACATACCAACTCACGACATTTTGGTGTTCTTATTGCTAAACATTTTATTTTCTTGCAATTAATATCTATATAACATAATATATGTCTTAGATGATGAATTAAATCATAGGAAAAATAATTAAAATGATTCATGTGTCAAAACCCTAATTTTCGAAATTAGGGTTTTCGAAAATTGCACACTTTATTCCATAATTATTCCTTAATTCTCTAGCATTATTTTAATGATAAATAATGCTCTTATTACATAAAATAATCATAGGAATTTAAATATTAAAATTCCTCAATCATTAGACTTGGTTTTCTAATCGTCTCTAAACGTTGATGTTCGAAACGTCTCAAAACGTTAATAATCGAACCATCTCAAAATGTTTGTAATAAAGTCATAATCACTTTATTAATTTATTTCATTCATAAGGAAATTTAATTCTAAGCTTTGTCACTTAGAAAAATTTAGGTAATATTAACTTTCGATATTCAATCGACGTTAAAATATTACTGCCGAAAGAATTATATAAACTATATTCCTTGATTCACTAATCATTAGTGAATATGATATAAGAATTAATTATATCATAAATAATTGAAATCAAGATTCGATAATTTACTATTTCAATTATCGAGTCGGAACCCTATTTTACGATTTTTATTATTGTAATTAGGCTTTAAAACTTCGGGGTATTACAATTTTAGTCTGGTCGAGGGGTTCATGTGTAAACCTCCACACGCGTGGCTTGCATGTGAGATTCCTTGGGCGATTGGAGGTTTCAATTAATAATGTTTTATCAAAATGTTAAAATAGTATTATTACGAATTATGTACGATCGTAAGCTTATGTGTTTACATTAACTTTCAGATATGTCTCTTACACCGATTATCAATATACTCAAACAAAATCCTCTATCCGGTCCAAATTTTATCAAGTGAAAATAAAACATGGAGTATGTTCTTATCGCGGAAGAACACATGTTTGTTCTCACTACTCCCAAACCCGATGCCATTACTGACGCATCGACGAATGAGCAGCGAGAGTCAATCAGACTTTGGCATAAGTAAAACAATATGGCCAAGTGCTATATGATGACTACAATGTCCAAAGGCTTGCAGCTGCAACATCAGTCGATGGTAGACGTGATTGAAATATGGTCAAGTCTCGAGAGTAAGTTTGGGCAGTCGGATTAGACAGTCCGCTTCCACACAATGAGAGAAATCTTGGCATATAGGATGGAAGAAGACAGTTTGATCCATGAATATGTCTCCCACATGACTCATCTCATGGATAGTCTTGATCAGTTGGGAGGAGGTATCGACGGCGAAGCCAAGGTCGATATCATCCTTAACACGCTGCCCAAGTCTATTGAGAACTTTCGCTTGAACGCGATCGTGAGTAAGGCTGAGTATACACTCAGTCAGTTGCTCAACGATCTCATGGTCACAGAAGGTGTCATGGGAAAAAGAGAACATGCCCTTGCTAGTACATCTAAGGGCCCCAATTTTCCATTGAAAAGTTGAAGAAAAGAAAGGGGTACCAAAGGTGGTAAAGGCAAGGAAACTAGTGGGAGCATTGGGAGCAAGAACATGGTTGCCACCGGAGGCTTGAGAAAGCCAAAGGAGAGGGGCAGGTGCTTCAAGTGCGGCAAGACTGGGCATTGGAAGACTAAGTGCCCCATGCTCAAGGCTCAAGGTACGCCATTTTCTTTAGTAACGAAAACATGTTTAGCGACTTTTCTACTCATTCATGGGTAGTAGATACGGGTGCGACTGATTATGTTTGTTACACCTTGTAGGGGTTCCTGCGGACAAGGGATCTGTTTGATGGCGAGATAACGATCTCCATGGGCAACGCAGTGAAAGTCAAGGCCGTTGCAGTCAGAGATGTTACTTTATGCTTTGATAGGACAATTTTAGTATTAAATGATGTTTTATATGTGTCGGAGTTTCGACGAAACCTTATTTCGGTTTCCAAACTATTTATTCATGGATATTCTGTTGTTTTTGATAGTGGTGTTTCTATCATAAGAAATGATGAAGTTATCTGTGGTGGCACTTTATATAATTCGCTTTATACTATTTTTGCCAAGCATAATACCTTTAATTATGTTACATCTACATCAAACCATAAGAAGAGGAAGTTTTCTTCGCTAGATAACACCACATATCTTTGTCATCTTAAATTAGGTCACATCAATCTAAATAGGATCCAAAGACTGGCTAAGAATGAAGCGTTGGGTGATATTATGGTTAATCCGTTCCCAGTCTGCGAATCCTTTATAGAAGGTAAGATGTCGACCAGACCCTTCAAAGCGAATGGGTATAAAGCCAAAGAAGTGTTGGAGCTAGTCCATTCTGACCTGTGTGGACTAATGTCCACACAAGCTCGTGGAGCTAGGTAAGAGTATCAAGTCACTGCGTCTGATCGCGGTGGTGAATACCTCAATAACGAGTTCATGGACTATTTGGTGCAGTATGGGATTACATCCCAGCTCACTACACCGGCCACACCACAGCAAAATGGTATATCAGAGCGAAGAAATAGGACTCTCTTAGAAATGGTTAGATTGATGACGAGTTATGCAACATTACCTATTTCGTTCTGGGGGTATGTCTTAGAAACAGCGGCATATTTGCTCAATGTAGTATCGTCCAAGCTAGTCAATAAGAACCCTTTCGAGTTATGGTTTGGGCACAAGCCTAGTTTAAGCCATATAAGGATATAGGGGCAGTCCAGCACATGTGCTGAACAAGAAGGCTGATAAGTTGGAGGCTAGATCTGATGCAAGGTTGTTTATTGGTTATCCTAGAAGAACGAAAGATGGTTATTTCTATAGTCCTAAGGATCAGAAGGTCGTTATTAGCACTAACGCCCGATTTTTTGAAGAGGACTACATGAAAAACCATAAATCCAAAGTTGAAATCATTCTTCAGGAAATAGAAGATGATCGTATTCCACCATCGATTAGGCCAAAGGTACGAGATGTCGTGTCTAGTGGGAGGGATCGACACCAGATACTTCAAGAAATTGAAGTGGGTCTAGTTCCACTGGAAATACCAACTGTGATGCAGCCCAAGGTTCGTTGATTCCCGACCCAGTTCGTGTTCCTAATGGACCAACTACAAGGGCTCGAGCAAAGCAGTTCAAGGAAATTTGCCGGTCTTAGTTCAAGAAGTTTGGGCTCAAGAGTTAATGAAGAAGCCAATTGGAGATGGACTGGAAGGCCCAAGTTTCGTGAATGTTATTATGTACAAATGGGCTTGCTTTTTGAAGACTTTTAGTATTTTTTTTTGTGGCATATGTGGGCCACGTTTTCATGTATATTTTCGCAGCCCATACGTTTTTATGTATATTTTCGTAGAGCATTAGAATAGATCTTAGATTATTAGTTTCCTAGTTTATTTAGGTCTCTTCTTTAATTAGTTTCCTTCTTTGATAAGGAGTCCTTCTTTGATAAGGATTATGGTTCAATTTTCAGCCTATATAATGGCTTGTAAACTCAAGAAAATATTCAGCTTTTGATTTTCAATATATGTGAGTTTTATTCTCTCTTCATTAGCTCTTCGAATTTCTTGAGATTTGCCAAGTAATTCAATTATCGACGTATCGACGAGACATTCATCCCTCGTTCGTGTGTCATTCATCGTCCTCAAGTTGCTGCATCAACGTCACGTTGGGGTATAGGATACATACTGACCTATATCACTTTTTGTGTTAGATTCAGAGGTTTTGGGATATTCCATCTTGTTTGTTTTTCCGTTCGCGTGTCATTACGTCCTTCATACCAGCGACGATCGTATCATTTAGTATTAGAGCCATTCGTTCGTCGTCCATCCGTTCGTCATCCAGGTTTCGTTTCTTTCTTTCGTTTCGTGTCAAGGGTAGTATCTAGGGTTTCTTTCTTTCATTTCGTTTCGACTATTGTGACGTGGGTAGCGGCTAGGGTTTGTTCATCCGTGTTTTAAGTCAGTGTCTACCTTATCTGTGATCTTTATCCATATCATAATCATATCTTTATCCATATCATAATTATACATTATCCATATCGTGAGTGTTTTGGTATCATTATCCATATAATTTGGTCTATCATTATCTGTATCATTATCCACATCATTATCGTGTCTATCATTATCCGTATCATTATTTGGTCGCCAAGGTTGCTTACATTATTTTTTTTGTTCTTGGGATTTTCCGAATCCACGTTCTGAGGATTCGAAAAAAAAAATCGAATCCTGTTTCGAGAAAATTTGTTCATTGCGTTCCTTAGTACGTTTAGAGTCGTTTGGTACGTGTTCTGTGTGCACTTTTTCCGAAATTCCGTTAAACCTCGTTGTGTTTTTTGGGTTCCTTATGTAGTATAGGTCGTGTTGAACAAGTTTTTGCACAACACATTTTTGAGTCTTCATTCTTGATTTTTTTTCGTGTCTGTCCTGTCGTGTCTTTCCTTTCGTGTCCTGTTTGATTTGTTGATATTGAATTCATTGGTGGATTGAGAGGATTTGAGACTTTTGAAGGAGAATTTTAGTGGTAAAAAGCAAGAGTGAGATTATTAGGGTGATAAAAAAAGCCAATTTTGAGTAATACACGAGCGTTTGTGATGTTCTTGTCATTTTTCTTTTCTAACATATTCTGCAGCAATGTCTAAGAAGGTGGAGTCAGATGGGTCATGTCATAAGGACGACGATGATTCTATCAATCGTCAAACAAAATTCATGATGGAGGCATTGTGTTCTGAATTAGGAATAATAATCACAAAGGAGATTGAGGAGCTGTATGATCGAATCAATGCACTTGAGGAGAGATATCGTAGAGAGGAGCGACGTCGGCAAGATCCTATTGTGTGTCAATGAGATGGAGGACGAAGAGGAGGCAGAAATTTTCGTCGAGATAATAGGTACGAAGAGGCTGAATTTGACAATGAGGAAGATGGGTTTTCAGATTTTGATGAAAGACGGCCAAGAGGAAAGGATCGAGAAGATAACAATCTAAGCAACATCAAGATGAACATCCCTTCTTTTCAAGGGAAAAATGATCATGAATTATACTTGGAGTGGGAGAGAAAGGTGGAGCTCATGTTTAATTGCCATAACTATTCAGAGCTCAAGAGGTGAAGTTAGCAGTAATAGATTCTCTGATTATGCACTTGTTTGGTGGGTTCAGTCGGTGAGTAGTAGGAAAAGGAATTGAGAGCACCCTATCCTAACATGAGAAGAGATAAAAGTTGTGATGAGGAAGCGATTTGTGCCTAATCATTATTACTGTGAGTTGTACAACAAATTGCAGAATTTGAGGCAAGGGCCAAGGAGTGTGGATGACTACTTCATGGAGATGGAAGTAGCCATGATTCGAACCAGCATTGTTGAAGATAAAGAGGCGACTATGGCAAGATTCTTGGCTGGATTGAATTGGGAGATTCGCAATGGAGTGGAGTTGCAGCATTATGTCGAGTTGGAAGACATGGTTCACATGACCATAAAGATTGAGAACCAACTCAAGAGGAGGGGTAATGGCGGTAACATGAAGCATAATCAATCCAATTGGAGGCAGCCCCAAAATGTTAGTGGTTCATCATCAAGAGGGAACCAATCGAAGAAGGAGGAGCATTCGAAGGGGGAGAAGTGGTCGTTTGTGTAATAACCCAAAAAATTTAAAACTTTTATTAGTGAGGATTAAACCAATTGCTTATGGTTCTAAGACCTTAATTATGGTTAAGGTGACCAACGAAACGAATTAGAATCGATTCAGAGATCGAAAACTAGAGAAACCAAAAACTAGTGACTAGTCCAACCGGATTAAGGTTTCTAGAATAGCCTGAACATATAATGAAAGATCTTGAATGAATATCAACAAAAGGATTATATTTCTAGAATCTTCTGACGAAAACATGTGAGAAGCCAAAGAATTATAATTTTCGGGCAGACTTGTCCGGTCAGTCTCAAAAGTACTATTCACGAGCCGGATCAAATTCCAGTCCGTGCTAATCATTGAAATTAATGAGAATAATAAAAATCATGAAGGAATATATTATTATGAATTTATAATTCATAAGAATCAATTTCTGAACGAAATTCCCGAAGATCTTAACCGAACGCCGGGAATATATACCGGAAAAATTCTAAACTGATCCGAACGAATCGAAACTCAAACCAAGGGTATAAATCAATTATAAATGATTTATAAGATTCAAATTAATTATTAAATCTCAAGAATTCGATAGAAATTTGAATGAACATAATTTAATCGTCGGACGTTGTTTTTCCACGATAATTCAGAATTGACTTACCGGATGCAATCCGAACTTCATGAAATTATTATAAACTATGAAATAACTATTTTTAAGGATATTTAAGAAAATAAAAATCTTAAGGTTCCGAGAAATCAATCGAAAGTGCGATAAAACTTAAAGAACCGGTATTAACATGCTAAATCGGGTAATTTGACTAGTCTTCTCTCAACTACCACAATGGGAAACCCATATAGGCTTACAACAACCCATTTTGCAGCAGATTACAGTAGCATTTCGTGCCCCTTTCTCTCTCTCTTTGGAACAAAGTTTTCTCTTTGTTTACAAATTTCTTCACATTCTCCAAGCTTTAATCCACCATTCCAACCCTCCAAATAATTTTCTTAGACCATACAAAGGTATATTTCATCATTCTGTTAATTTTTAATGGAGTAAAAAAAAAATTAGTTTTTTTTTGGAATTCTTTCATGAAGAACCTAATTTTTGTTCTTTATTTTTTTCATGACTTTTGAGCCACCAAATGCTCTCAAGCTATGAATGAAATATTTTTAGAAATGTGTTTTAAGATTACGTTTAAGGTTTGGGAATTTTTGGAGCATGTTTGGTATTTTTCGATTTTTTGTTAGAATTTTTTCCATAGAAGATAAAACATGTTTTTGTGAATTTTATTTCATATTGTTGTATTTGGAGCATGTTTGGAATTTTTGAATTAATTCTCCTATTTATTTTGTTAGGGTCAAAATATATATATAATTTTTAAAAATTATTTTGATTTTATTTGTTGAAAAATAGTTTAGGTATAGCGTTTTAAATATGATATGAACATCATATATTAATCTTGAAATTATTGAAACACTCATCCTATGTATTTCATTTAGACCAAAACTATATATATATATATTAAGAATTATTTGATTTTATTAGTAGAAATAATATGATATATGATGTTTAGAAATAATATTAACCTATTATGCCTTGTTGGGAATTTATTGAACACATATACAATATATGTGATATATATATTAAGAATTATTTGATTTTATTTGTAGAAATAATATGATATATGATGTTTAGAAATAATATTAACCTATTATGCCTTGTTGAGAATTTATTGAACACATATATAATATATGTGTGAGGACAAAAATAATTTCAAGCATTTAGTTCATATTATAAATATTTAGTTGATGTTTAAGGTTAATATTACATGTTTAGTGCATATTATAAACATGTTATGAAGTGAGTAGAATTTATTATATATATATATATATATATATATATATATATATATATATAAAGACATTACGAAAAAAAATATATATAGTAATAAGCATGTGTTTTAATTTTAATGTATAATATGAGATTATATTTCATGTTTAGTATATGATATAAGCATGATATGATTTATGTGGAATTTATTGAACACCAATGTTCACTAAATCATTATTAGCAAAAACTTTAGGTTATTTTAACTCATGGTTTAAAATTTTATTTGATGATATTGAGTTGGTAAATAAATTTTATAGTATGATAGGAGCATAACATGATTCTATTGGAATTTATTGGATACTTATGCTAATTATTGCTAATTATCGAAAATATAGTAAAATGGTTAAGTATGAGTTTGATTTTAATTGTAAATGATGCTATGATAGTTAATCTACAAGTTTAGAATGAATGATATGTGATTATGAGGAATAAATGGAACACTCATGCACATACAAAATGGTTGTTTATTTTGTTAGAAATTAGGGTTTTCTAATGCTTTAGTATAGTATATGTTGTGTATGGTGTTGTATAATGTTATATGGTTTATTTATATTATGATGACAAACAAAACCTCTAACGTAAACAACATAATACTTTATGTACGCGAATCCAAAAGAAATCGACAAATTTTGATAACTTAAGAAGGAATTAATGCGAATCGAAGTTAGACACAATTTAGGGTTTTCTATTAATAATAGGATACTCAAACGTCAGTTCCTAAGTTAAAGAAACCAAAAGCCGACTTACAACGTTAATGCTCAACAACGACAACCTAATACGATATTAGATTGAGTGTTAAGACAACTCGACAACGAATGACGATTATATAACTTACATAATCTCCGACGAGTTAAGAGAAACAAACAATGTCGAAAAGTGTAAGCTAAGATTCAAACATAAGATGTCGATCCTTATGTCTCAAAGGACAAGTTAGTGTTCACAAAGAACTTCATTAATCTCCAAGTATTTACTTACGTAATAGTATGGGATCACTTGAATCATAAGTCAAGACTCTCCTTTATCCGTTGTGTTAATACCACAAGCCGTCAAGCATAACCTACTAGGACGTAACTATAATTGTTAAGTCTAGTTAGTGGCTTGAGAATATCCTAATATATCAATCATAACTTGAATACTAACAATCTATAACGTAATAACGTTTAGAAGAACTCTAAAGTTTGAGTCGAGGTTAGACTCGGAGTATATGACTCATAAGTTGAGGTTCGCCTATGAAAGATGAAGGAATATAGTTTGGGAATTGAGAATGTACGATAATATAAATTATCTTAAAACCATCATAAGAAATCACAAAGAAACCCTAAATTGGGAACGTTAAGTCGTAATTTATAAACGACCCTCGATCAATAGAAGAAATCTAAGAGAAGTTATTTTCTTATGAAGGGCATGTTCGTACGTAGTTGCCGAGGAAGGACAATCGTACCCTGCTTCGCTTAGAACCTATAGCTTCGGACTAGCAGGTGGGCTCTTGTTTTGCATGTTTTTGTTATGTTTTTCTTTGATTATTTTAGACGATTTGGTTCCTATTTATTTATATTTGAATATCTTTTGTTGGAATCATGTTCGTTTTCGTTTTGTGTAGGGAATGATCGCGTTGAAACTATTTTGTGCAAAAAAGCGCACCCAAGTGCCGGACTCGGCGTAGCCGGCGCTCGGTACGCGTCTTGGCGTCGTGAGGATTCGAAAGCCACCACGTCCGACGCTGGCACCCCGTCCCGAGAGCGCCCGCATCCGACGTTAGCGTGCGTCTGGCGCTGGGCGCCCAAAGTTGGATTCATCCCGAGAGCGCCCGCATCCGGCGCTGGCGTGCGTCTAGCGTTGGGCACCCAAAGTTGGATTCATCCCAAAAGAGTCTACGCGTCCGGCGCTGGCACGCGTCCGGCGTTGGGCTCCCAGCATGAAATTATCCAGAGACTTCTCTAGTCCGGCGTTGCGCAAGAATTGAAGATCGTCCAGAGAGTCCACGCGTCCGGCACTGGCATGCGTCTTGCGCTGGCTCCCCGTTCCGAGAGCTGACGAGTCCGACGTTGGGCGAGCCGCGTTTCGCCTTGTTTTCGAGCGCGCGCGTCCGGTGTTGGGTTCGCGTCCGACGCTGCGCGTGATTTTTTGGGCGCTATATATATGTTTTAAAACGCTGAAAACCCTAGTTCTAATTTCATTGTTTAGTTTATTTTCATTCGTGCGCCTTCTCACGCGAATTTCTTCCTTCAAGCTTTCCAAGTATTTTCATTTGCTCTTTGTGATTCAAGAACATTGATTGAAGAGATTCATCAACAACTATTGCAATTGTAAGGATTATTATTCTCTTTTCTTCTGTTGAATTATTGAGTAATGATTTTTATTGATTTCAATTATTTGATCCGTGAGATGAGCATGAACTAATTTTCTTTTAGGGTTGAGTGATTCAAATTGATTGATTGATTATTTGTTTTGATTGAGTGTACTAATTGTATCGTAGGGTTTACTGTTAAGTGATTGATCACCATTTGATTGTTTATGTTTTGTGTATTATCGAGAGATAGATACATTGCATCCATAGGAATCAATTGGGTTATAGGATATCGAAAACGAGTACTCTAACAGTTTATGTATTTGTGAAATCTTATAACCTAGGTTTAATCCACGGAATGAAAGTCTAGTGTTTGAATTTAGGTTAGAGGATTGCATGAGTAGGTAGATTTCTTAAGCAAGCATTAATCAATTAATCAAGGCGAAGAACCTAATGCCCTAGCCTTTCTCACAATCTTGAATTACTCGTGTTGCAATTGAATTGCTTTGAATGTTTGGTTTGAATCGTCTGCGTAATTTAATTTCCTATCAATTTTAGTTAAGCATCTTCCCAAACAAGTTTAGGATTTAGATTTACTATTTTTATCGTAACACATCATAAGCCCTGTTAAGTCTTCATCGAGAGATTCGACTTGGGTCGACCTTACCACCCTATAGGGACCTCGTACTATTGCGAGCGACTTAGAAGAACAATTTGGTCGGAAAAATTTTGGCGCTGTTGCCGGGGAAGGCTTTAGGCATTTTTTATTGTATTATTTTCCCTCATTTTCTTTTATTTTTCTTTATTTTATTTTAGTTTGGTTCTTTTCTTCCCACAGGTGCGCGTAATCTGTTTTCTTATCTTGTGTTTGTGTATGCTAAGTCGTCGAAGTCTTAAAAGGAAGTTGGCACCAGTATTCGACAACATTCACAGGGTGAGAGATTTTAATCTTTCGAACTCGGAAGAAGAAAGCTCATCTGAAAGTGAGACGAGTTCAGCGACAGTTGAGCACGAGAATTTGGAGAGTAGATCTCCGAGTGAGGAATTCGTGCCAGAAGAAATGACAGCAAATGGAGGAGTCAACGAAGAAGGAAACCGGCGGATGCGTGACTTTGCTCGACCCGTCATTGGGGTGACAACGTCATGCATAGTCCTCAGGAATCCGGCCCGAAACAATGAGTTGAAGCCCATTCACTTCAACCTTCTACCGTCGTTCTACGGGATGGCAAGCGAGGATGCTTTGAACTTCATCCGGGAGTTTTATGCAGTGGTTTATACTTTTCCGTTGAACGGGCTCATAGAAGATACTCTGAGAATGAGGTATTTTCCTTACACCTTAAAGGATAGAGCCAAGACGTGGTTGATGTCTCTACAACCTGGTTCATTGACGAGTTGGCAAGCTATATATGATAAATTCATGGAAAATACTACTCGAACCAGAAAACGCAAGAGCTAAGAGCCAAGATAGCTACCTTCAAGCAGATGGCCGGAGAACCTCTTCATGATGCATGAGATCGTTTCAAGTCGCTACAGCAGCAATGCCCGCATCACCATTACCCAGATGAGCTCCTCAATCAGTTTTTCTATGATAGATTGACGATGGACTTCCAATATATGATAGATAATACGGCTAGAGGAGACATTGGTAATTATACTGCCGATGATGTTAGCGAGATTTTGGAGACATTAGCTGCAAATTCGCAAAGAAGAAGCACAAGACGAAGGCCTGTTGCAGCAAATGAAGTGACGCCTAACTTTGAAGTGACACAGCAATTGGCGGAGCTCACTCGCCAAGTTCAGCTATTGAGAGCAAACGAGTCTCAAACCCCACCTCAATTCCAACAGCAACAAGTGATGTCAATGAAAACTTGTGGTATTTGTGGTGAAGCGGGGCACGGAGCCAACATGTGCCAAAGAGCTACTGAGATGGCATATGACAAAGTGCAAGTTAATGCTATGCAAGGGTTTCAACAAGAGTTCCAAAGTGGCAATCAGCAAGGCTATCAATCGAGGCCTAAATACGATCCCTTTTCAAATTCTTACAATCCTGGCTGGAGAGATCATCCTAATTTCTCCTGGAGTCAGAATCAAGGGGGATCTAGTCAGGGAGCTCAGTTCAGACAACAACCTCCTCAGCAACAGCGGTTTCAAGAAGAAGAAGAATTATCTCCACAAACCCCAGAAGGTAGGGTGCGATAAGCCAACGCTTGAGGATTCTCTACATACTTTTATCCAGGCAAGTCATCGGTGACTTGAATCTATGGAAGCATCAATGAAAAGAATAGAGACTCAAGTAGGACAGTTGGCTGGGACCCTTGGAGAATTGGCACAACAAGGACAGAAAGGGAATGTCACAGCCCCTCTAATCCAAAGGACAGATTAGAGAGAACTGGAGCTTGGAACAGTGATTACAACACATTTAATAAGAATAATCAAAAACTTTAAAATAATACTTATCGAACTTGGATAATCAACCTTATTTACAAGGCAAAAGTAATTTACAGATATAAGGCTACAAGTCCTTAAACAGAAGGTTCGATAACTCAGACAGATTCAATTGTCAACATCAACATACAATAATATTCAGAATATGCAGCGAAAAACATGTGAATGCATATATGACGATATGCACCCACGGTTTCTTTCTTTCAAACATATAAATACCAAAAGACTTCTGACTACTCAACATCTCTTCTCCATCACCATCATCAGCTCAATCTGCACATTTAAAAACAAATATGCAGGGCTGAGTACAAGAATGCACTCAGTGGACTCATGCCAAAATATTTTATCAGTTTAAATTACACTGCCTCATCATTGTAATACACAAGGGTTTTATTAGAAATGCCTTGTGCTTACTAAAATATTTTCATTATTTTCATAAACGTTCGCCTGGCCAGGCATTTTCCTCATATGTATGATCCATATCCATCACAATAATTCATCTCACAAACAATTCCGTATTGGAGAGAGGCCTCCTCTCACGACGCCACGACCGCCGAGCACCCTTTCAAAGACACAAATACAAATAATCGGTGCACAAAATCCTCGCCATCTCAAGATAGGATACGATTCTCCATCATCCTTGTGGGTACTTACAAGGATACGAATTCAAGCATGTCATAAAGTGGGAGCTACCCAACAATATGCATCAAATATCATGGATTGGATACATACACAAAACATAAACATTTTGGGCAGGTAATTAAATAAATCAGTTCATAAATATTGCTTGCAATAAAGCATCATAAATAATCATTTGACAAAGATTTATCAGTTCGAGTATAGTAAAGCCCACCTCTACTTTCGAACGTAAATTCTCGATCACGTGTTCTTTCCTCGTTGCTTGTGAGCCTTCACGCCCCACCTTTACATAAAATTTACGTTTAGTGCGTCAGCACGCCGAGATTTTCAAAGTTTATTCAACTTTGATAAATAATATAATAATTCGAAGTCTTAATGAATTTTAATACGTCGTTTCAACGCGTATTTCAATAAAATAATTCTCGTACTTCGAGAGAGACGTAATATGATTTTCAGTCTCATTTTAACCTTTTAGGTTAAATAATTAACGTATAATAACGTTATTCGATAAAATGATTTCAATTTTGAAATCTTTTCTCACATTCGAGATATTCTTATAAAAGTAATACGTTTTTCACGTATTAGCGTATTTAACGAACGTATTTCGTACGTCAATTTCGAAAGTCAACCATTTTGACTTTTCTTAATAAATCTTTAATAAAACACATTTTAATGAATAAATTCAATATAAATCTATTTTCAATCGATTTCATTTCATAATGCTTTAATACTCGATTTTTCACGTAAATCGATAAACTTGATTAATATTTTCTTTCAATATTAATCTTTTAATACTTTAAGCATTATTTTATATTTCTAACGTTATTAATATAACGTTTCGTCGTAAACATAATATACTATGTTTAATAATTCCCGAAAATTCAATTATGTCTAAAATAATTTTTAGACACATAATATATTATTTTTCTTAATTAAAAAGGATTTAAAAAAATCCTTAATTTCATCACTAAAGCTCACGGTTATGAGCTATAATTTTCAAACTTGTTCCAAAAATTCCTCTAAATTCATATAGTGTATTACTTTACACTATGATCATCAATATGTATTAATATCACTATAGAAAATTTTGGAACACACCTATGTCTACACAAATAGGTCACGGTCCTTTTTCAAAAATCAATCAATTTTTTTTCTAAAAATCTAATAAATTCCTATAACACTTAAACATTATCTTACAACATTATCTTACAACATTATTCAACTATAATACACAACATAATCAAACTATACACCCAAGAACAACACTATGTAGCTCACGGCTATTTCAAGATCATACCAAACAATTTTATAAAAATCCTATAAAATTACACTATGCTTAAATACTATCATGTAGCACTAATAAATCATAATATTATACTATAACAACTTACAAACCATTAAACCTATGCACCTAGGTCATGGCTGTTTTTGATTTAAAAAAAGTTACATAAGTCCAAAAATTCTAATAAATTCCAATATCACATAATTAATACCCTAGATCAACAATATACTAAAACATTCCTTAAATAAAAATTGTACATCATCATAGCATACTTCATGAATTTTCGGTAATTCTAAAACTATAACTTAGGAATTTCTTTAAATCTCCAATAAATCACTATAGGCTACTACTACTTCACATATCATTAATTTATTCCTAAATCATTCATGAAAAATTCGAACATCATCACATAAATTTTTAACATGTTCAAATTAAATTTTAAACATGATATAGGCTCATAGATCATCCTACTACATATTATTTGTAAACAAGTATCATGCTTAACATACTTTCATAATTAGTAACCATGCTTGAAACCTAAGATCAAACCATTAGAATTTTAAAAACTTAGGGTATAATCGAAGCTCATTCGATTCCTAACCTTTTTAACAGCTTTGATTTTATGAAGGATGATTAATGCTCAAGCTTTTTGGAAGAGAATGGAAGATGAACACTTTGGTTTTCTTAAGAAAAGCTCTCGGTGGTTTGGTGTGTTTGGAAGAGAAATATAATGTGGTGTGTTTCAAGACTTATACATAATATATACATCAAATGAATTAATCTACACACATCTTCCTCTCTCTCGGTTATTACAAAAGGAAGCAAGACAAAACTTATTTTTGTGAGTCAACATGAGTATGTCATGGTCTAAAATATCTCTTACATGTAGTAAATACATGAATAAAGTTTTTGAAACCAACAAAATAATTTTTGTCTCACAATTTCTAAATGCCGTCGACACCATGAAGAGAAGGAAGAAATCAGATTTTTTTTCATTGCCTTTTCATGTATAAAAGTTATTACACTCTATCCCAAATATATGTAATCAAGCACAAGGAAAAATCAAGCTTTTTGTACAAAATCTAGTCAACATAATCGGCTAATACACCTCACAATTGATCCCACTTGTTTATTACTTGGTTATAGTGCAATTAGATCACACTTGTATCAATTAATTCACAACATTGCAAAACCAAGCACAAAGTTGACGTGAATAATGTTACACAAATAGCTCATGGCTATTTTAATTCCTTATGTGCTAATATTTGATTTTTCATGCAAATTATACATATATATCATAATATATGTTTTAGATGATAAATTATATCATAGGAAAAATTATTGGAACTAATCTATAGGTAGAAAACCCTAATTCTCGATTTAGGGTTTTCGAGAATTACAATTGCTCAAAATATTATTCCAAAATTTTCTAGCATTATTTCAATGCTAAATAATATTATAATTACATAAAATAATCATAGGAATTTAAATATCATAATTCCTTGATCATTAGACTTGATTCTCAAGTCATCTCTAAACGTTAACGTTTGAAACGTCTCAAAACGTTAATTATCGACTCATCTTAAAATGGTCGTAATAAATTCGTAATCACTTTAGTAAATTATTCCAATAATAATGGAATTAAATTCCAAGATTAAAAACTTAGAAAATATCACGAGCATCTAATTATCGATACATAATCGACGTAGAAATAATACTGTTGAAATACGTTACATAATCGTATTTCTCAATTCACATTCATTTGTGAATAATACATAGGAATTTATTATTCCAAAATAATCGAAATCATTATTCGATAATTTATTAATCAATTTCTCATAATAATACTCTAATTTACGACATTAATATCGTAATTAGGCTTTTAAATAATCGGGGTATTACAGGGAAACTGCCTAGTTAGCCTGAACAAGCACAAGCAATCACGGTTCTCAGGAGTGGGAAAACGATTGACAATATAGTGGAAATTCCACTAGAGGAACCCATATCGACTAAGGTGACTGAGGAAGTGCAAAAGGAAAGCACAGAGGAGGAAGAGAAGAGACATCCGAGGCTTCACAAAGCCGAGAATCCGTATCAACCTCCAATTCCCTTTTCGAACAGGTTGAGAAGTGAAAAGAAGGATCAACAATTCTTAGAGTTCTACAAGATGCTCTCTAAGGTGAATGTGAACTTGCCTCTCCTAGATTTTATTCGAAACGTGCCAGCATATGTCAAATTTTTCAAGGAGTTGGCACCGAAAAAGAGGAATTTTGCAGATGACGAGAAGGTGATTGTATCCAAGGTTGCTAGTGCTATTTTTCAGCATCAATTTCCACCCAAGCAGCGCGATCCAGGAAGTTTTGTGATAAAGATTGCTTTGGGAAATGGAAAGGAAGCTACAGGCATGCTCGACCTAGGAGCAGGTATAAATTTAATGCTTTACTCTATTTTTGAGCAACTAGAATTAGGGGAGTTAAAACCTACTTGCATGTGTCTACAATTAACTGATAGATCAATTCGTTATCCTAAAGGGATTATCGAGGACATATTAATTATAGTGGGTAGGTTGATTATTCATGTTGATTTTGTTGTTCTTGATATGGGTGACGTTAAGGAAAATGGTAGAGAGCACACAATTCTTTTAGGTAGACCTTTTATGGCTACCACCAACACGTTGATTGATGTTAAAAATGGAATATTGAAATAGCGGTGTTGGGAGAAAGCGTGTCCTTTCTCATTAGATATATCACTATAGTACCATCTTCTGATGTGATTGATAATTGTTCTTACATAGATGCTATTGATTGCTTTGTGGTCGAGACATGTGTATTGCAGGAAGATCGCATAGAAACCTTTCTTGCAGGTTTTGATGAATAGGAAGAGAAGCTCTGTCTGGAGAGCAATATTGCAGAGGAAAACCAAAAAGTAGAAGAGGAAAGATTACCTCTGCAAGGGAAACCAGACCTCAAAGAGTTACCCGAACACCTCAAATATGTCTATCTCGAGGAGGGTGAGTAGAAACCTGTCATAATATTTGTCGGGCTAAACAAGGTAGATGAAGAACAACTCATTGAGGTTCTGAGAAAGAATAAACAAGCTCTTGGATGGAGTATGTCTGATATTCGAGGGATAAGCCTAGCTATGTGCATGCATCGGATAGTACTTGAGGAAGGGGCTAGGCCAATTCGGGAAGGACAACGAAGGTTGAATCCTAACCTTATGGAGGTAGTCAAGAAGGAGATTCTAAAGATCCTTGCACAATGACTCATCTATCCCGTAGCAGACAATCAGTGGGTCAGTCCAGTTCACGTGTAACCCAAGAAAGGTGGCATCACTGTGGTGAAAAATGATAAAGGAGAGCTTGTGCCAACAAGGACCACCACTGGATGGAGGATGTGCATCGACTACAGAAAATTGAATGCCACCACTACAAAGGATTATTTT
The DNA here is from genome assembly GCA_036937905.1 of Salvia rosmarinus. Classification (NCBI taxonomy): domain Eukaryota; kingdom Viridiplantae; phylum Streptophyta; class Magnoliopsida; order Lamiales; family Lamiaceae; genus Salvia; species Salvia rosmarinus. The sequence continues at coordinate 41,512,772 of CM072816.1, read as the reverse complement.
TCTCTTCCATTTATTGATCAAATGTTAGATAAGCTAGTTGGACATGAATATTATTGTTTTCTTAATGGTTTGTCGGGTTATTATCAGGTAGCAATTGCTCCGGAAGATCAAGCCAAAATAACTTTCACTTGTCCGTTTGGCACTTTCGCATGGAGGAGGATGCCGTTTGGTTTGTGCAATGCCCCTGAAACGTTTCAAAGATGCATGACTTCTATCTTTTCAGAAATGATTGGTAATTTCATTGAGGTATTTATGGATGATTTTTCAGTTTTTGGATTATCTTTTCATGATTTTCTTATGAAGTTAGATGTGGTTCTTGTACGTTGCATTGAATGCAATCTTACTTTAAGCTGGGAAAAGAGTCATTTTATGGTGACAAGTGGGATTGTATTAGGACATGTGATATCTAAAAAGGGGATCCAAGTTGATAAGGTAAAAATCGATGTAATTGAAAAATTATCTCCACCAATTGATGTTAGAGGAATTAGAAGTTTCTTAGGGCACACAGGTTTTTATAGACGATTTATTAAGGATTTTTCTAAAATAAGTCAACCATTATGAAAATTGCTTGCCCAAGATGTTCATTTTCTGTTTGATGAAAGTTGCTTGCATGCTTTCAAATACTTTGAAAGAAAAACTTATCTCTGCACCTATTGTTGTTGCCCCCGATTGGTCGTTGCCCTTTGAGATTATGTGTGATGCATCGAAAACTGCAGTAGGAGCTGTCCTAGGTCAACGTATTGATAAAATGTTGCGTGTGATTTACTATGCAAGTCTAACTCTTAATTCCGCGCAAGGAAATTACACGACTACAGAAAAAGAGCTTTTAGCTGTGGTACTTGCTTTAGACAAGTTTTATGACGACCCGACTTCCCAAGCAAGTACGGATCATATGGATCGTCACTGGTATAGTAAGGCAGCGGATATATACACAACTAATAAATGCAATTAACCATTTAACTACTCAATAACACATAGACTAAAAAGGGATAAACTGTTCAATACCAACTCGAGTCACAGAAGGACTCGTCAAAAGGTTCAAGATTCAAAAATAAAATAATCAGGGCACAATTCAATGAACGAGATACGACCTCAAGTTCAATACGGTATGAAAGCAATCATAAATCAAGCATCAAAATAATATCAGAGTTAGGCAGCAAATAAACGTGTGGACATGCATATGACGATGCATGCCCAAGGTTCTAGAAACCTTTCTAATAAAGCATCAAAGCAGTGCTGCTACTCGCACCACCCGCACCCATCATCGATCCTTGCTCAACCCGCACATCAAAACGAGATGCAGGGCTAAGTACAAAAGTACTCAGTGGACTCATTGCCGAAAACGTTTTCTTTAACAAAAGTTATTGAACTGCCCACAATAGCACATGAGGATTTTAGTTGAAAGACTCATGCCTACCAAACATTTTATCATTTCTCAAAAGCGTTCGGTCGAACTATTTTATCCATGTTGTTCCATATCTGATCATTCATTCATTCATTCATTTGTGCACTATGGAGATGGCCACCTACACATAGTCGCCGTGACCGGTCGAGGTAGCTAACCTTAACACACAGTCACACGTGTACACAATCCGAGTTAGTCCTTAACTAAGTCGGATCCGATCGTTACCTTTTTTAACGTTGGTGGACCAACTCATTCACATACCACATTGGATATACCAATCTCAGATAGGATCACAACAAAACGTAAATATTTGGCAGTCAATAACATTTCATGGAATAATATTTCATAAAGCTTTTGTAAATCATGCTTTGAGATAGATATGCATATCCTTTTTGTTTCAAGAGAGCCCACCTGCTAGTTCGAAGCTAGTAAGTCTAAGCGAGCAGGTGAAATTGTCCTTCCTAGCCAACTGCGTACGATCAAACCCTTCATAAGAAAATAGCATTTCTTAGATTCTTTCCATCGATCGAAGGTCGTTTATAAATTACGACTTAAAGCTCCCAATTAGGGTCTCTTTATGATTTCATGTGATTGTTTTAAGATAATTTCTATTATCTTACATTCTCAATTCCCAAACTATATTACTTCATCATTCATAGGTGAACTTCAACTTATGAATCACATACTCTGAGTCTATCTTCGACTCTTAACCTTAATGTTCTTCTAAACATTATTACGTTATAGATTGTCGGTAATCAAGTTATGATTGGTATATTAGGATATTCTCAAGCCACTAACTAGACTTAACTATTGTAGTTACGTCCTAGTAGGTTATATTTGACGACTTGTCGTATTAGCACGGTGAATAAAATGAAGTCTTGACTTATGATTCAAGTGATCACATACTATTATATAAGTAAGTACTTTAGGAATAGATGAAGTGCTTCGGGAATATTAACTCAACTTTTGAGACATAAGGATCGACATCTTATGTTCGAATCTTTGCTTACACGTTAGATATTGTTTATTCCTCTTAACTCGTCGGAGACTATATAAGTTGTGAAATCACTATTCGTTGTCGAGTTGTCTTAACGTTCGATCTAATATCGTATTAGGTTGTTGTTGTTGAGTATCAACGTTGTAACTCGGCTTTTGGTTTCTTTAACTTAGGAACTCACGTTTGAGTATCCTATTAGTAATAGAAAACTCTAATTTATGTCTAACTTCGATTCTCATTAATTCCTTCTTAAGTTATCGAAATTAGTCTATTTCTTTTGGATTCTCGTACATAAGTATTATGTTGTTTACGTTTTGGGTTTTGTTTATCGGCACAACATAAACATAACCATTCAACACCATACTAAAGCATTAGAAAACCCTAATTTCTAACATAATGCAAAACCATTGTGTATGTGTGTATAAGTGTTCCATTCATTCATCACAATCACAACCATTCATTCCAAGCTTATAAATTCATCACTATCATAGCATCATTACCATTAAAATTAAACTCATACCTATCCATTTGGCTATATTTTCGATAATTAACAATAATTAGCATAAGCATCCAATAAATTCCAATAAAATCATGATATACTCTCATTATACCATAGGATTTAATTATCAACTTAATATCATCAAATAAGATTTTAAACCATAGGTTAAAACACTCCAAGTTTTCGGTAATGCTAACTTATGCACATAGGTGTTCAATAAATTCCACAAAAATCATATCATGCTTATACCTTATACTACACATGAAATATCATCTCATATCATTTATTAAAATTAAAACACATGCCTTTTCACTATATATATATTTCGGCAATTGCTATATATATACACACATATTCAATAAATTTTATTTCTTCACAATATGTTTATATTATGCAATAACATGTAATATTAACATAAAACACCAACCAATATTTATAATATGAACAAAATGCTTGGAATTCTTTTTGTCCTCACACATATTTTACATATGTGTTCAATAATTCCCAACAATGCATATTAGGTTCATATTATTTCTAAACATAACATATCCTATCATTTCCAACAAATGAAATCAAATATACCTTAGATAAATACATATAGTTTTCGGTATTCATAAAAATAGGAGTAGTGTCTCAAAAATTTCAAGATTAATTAATATATGATGTTCGTATCATATATTAAACACTATATCTCAACTATTTCTCAACAAATAAAATCAAACAATAGCTTAAAAATACTTAAATAAATTCTGCCCATTTTTGAAAAATAGGAGTAGTGTTTCAAAAAATTTCAAGATTAATATATGATGTTCATATCATATATTAAACACTATATCTCAACTATTTCTCAACAAATAAAATCAAACAAAATACAAGAAAATTCCAAAAATATTCTGAAAATTACCATATTTATTATACATGCTCCTAATACATTAACAAGAAACAATATCATATAATATTCACAAAAGCTTGCTTTATCACATATAAAAAGAAATAATGCATAAATCGAAAAATATTAAACATGCTCCAAAAATTATCAAATTTTAACTACAGCCTTAGAACATTATTCTAAGAATTTTTAATTCATGTCTTGAGAGCATTTGGTGGCTCAAAAGTCACAAAAAAAATGAGGAGCAAAACTAGGGTTTTTTGTGAAATAAATCAAGAAAAATCCCAAAAAAAATTCTACTCCATTACAAATGGAGAGAATGATGAGTAATACCTTTTTATGTTCCTAGAATAATTATTGAGGGTTGGAAAGGTTTGAAATGGAGGATTAAAGGCTCCAAGTGTGGAGAACAAAGAAGAAAATTTGAAAATGAGAGAGAATTTTTGTTCCAAAGTGAGAGGCTGTAATGGAATGAAATTGATGCTGTGTTACAGCCTAATGGGCTGTCCTTAGCTCATTTGGGGTGGTTTTGGTCGTAGTTGGGAGGAGGATTGGTTAAATTACCCGTTTTGGCATGTTAATACCGACTCTTTAAGTTTTAACGCGCTTTCAATTGATTTCTCGGAACCTTAAGGTTTTATTTTATTAAATAGCCCTTAAATGACTTATTTAAATGTTTATAAAAATTTCGTGAAATTCGGACGACGTCCGATAAGTCAATTTCAAGTTATCGCGGAAAAACAGCGTTCGGCTATTAAATTATGCTCATTCGAAATTCTATTGAATTCTTGATCTTTCATAATTTATTTTAGTCTTATAAATCATATTTTATTGATTTAGACCCTTGGTTCGAGTTTCGGATCGTTCGGATCAATTAAGGGTTTTCCCGGTACATTTTCCCTGGCGTTCGGTTAAGTTCTTCAGGAATTCCTTTCAGAAATTGATTCTTATAATTTCTAAATTCATAATAATATATTCCTTCATGATTTTAATTGTTATCATGCACGGACTGGAAGTTGATCCGGTTCGTAAATAGTGCTTTTAAGACTGACCAGGCAAGTATGCCCAAAGATTCTCATTCTTTGGCTTCTCACATGTTTTCGTGAGAGGATTCTAAAAATAAAATCTTTTTATCAAGATTTATTCCCGATCTTTCATTCTATGTTCAGGCTATTCAGAAAACCCTAATCTGGTAGGACTAGTCACTAGTTTTTATTTCTCCAATTTTCGATCTCCGAATCGATTCTAATTCGTTTCATTGGTTACCTTAAACATAATTAAGGTCTAAGCACCATAAATAATTGGTTTAAGCATCACTAATAAAAGTTTTAAATTTTTTGGGTTATTACATACCATCCCCCTTAAAATAAATTTCCTCCCGAAATTTGCTAACCTTGGAAAAGATCTGCCTATTTCTCTTTCATAGCTGATTCCAGTTCTTAGGTTGCTTCTTCTTGTCCATGGTGTCTCCATAGAACTTTCACTAACGGTATCTCTTTGTTCCTTAGTTTTTGGATACGTCGGTCTAAGATTTCCGTAGGTAATTCTACATAACTCATATTGTCATCGAGGACAATATCTGTCGGTGGTATCACATTGTTGGGGTCATGTATGTACTTCCTTAGCTACGAAACGTGGAACACATTGTGCATGTTTCCAAAGCTTGGTGGCAATGCAAGTCTGTAAGCCGCTGGTCCTATTCTTTCAAAAATTTCATAGAGTCATATGAAACGTGGTCGCAGCTTCTTTTTTATTCCAAATCTCACGATTCCTTTTGATGGAGAAATCTTCAAGAAGACTTTGTCTCCTACTTCAAAATGCAGCTCTTTGCGATGTTTGTCGGCGTACGATTTCTGTTGGTCTTAGGCCTCCTTGATCCGTTGGCGGATCTGTCTCACAATCTCGATCATTTCGCCCATAGAGTCAGGTCCTAATACTCTTCTTTCCCCCACTTCATCCTAGTAGACTGGTGATCGACATTTCTTTCCATAAAGAGTTTCGTACGGGGCCATTCCAATAGTCGCTTGGTAGCTGTTATTGTAGGCGAATTCTACAAGTGGTAACACTTGTTCCCAACTTTTTCTCTATCGAGGACAACGGTCCTCAACATGTCTTCGAGTGTCTCGAATGGCCTCTCGGATTATCCATCCGTTAAGTGGGTGGTGCGCGTAATGAAATATAATCGAGTCCCCAATTCTTTTGCAAGCTCGCCCAAAAACGGATGTAAATTTTGAATCTCTATCGACGTGATAGTCTTGAACTCCATGTAAACGTATGACTTCTCAAACGCATAACCGCATGTCTAGTCATCGATCCATGTGTTATCGGAATGGGTAGAAAATGCATGCTCTTGGTCAAACGATCGATGATGACCCAAATAGCGATATTTCCTCTTTGTGATTTGGGTAGCCCGGTAACAAAATCCATGGCTATATCATCCCATTTCCATTCGGGTATGTCTAGCGGTTGTAAGGTTCCATACGGTCGCTGGTGGAGTGCTTTCACTTGTTGGCACGTTAAACAACGTTCTACGAATGAAGCTATATCTCGCTTCATCCCATCCCACCAAAATTTTTCCTTGAGATCTTGGTACATTTTGGTGATTCTGGGGTGTGCGGTATAAGAAGTCTATGGGCTTCCTTCAAGATCTCGCTCTTAAGCTCTTCGTCTTCTAGAACACACACTCTCTAGTCATACAACAAGATGTTATCTATAGCTTCCTTGAAATTCTTGTGGTCGTTGTCCTTGATCTTGGCTCGTACTTTCTCTAGCTTCTTGCTCTTCCTCTGAGCTTCTAAGATTCGGACTCTTAGGTCTGGGATTGCAATCAACGTTGCAATACGACCTTCTATTATCTGAGACGGGTCTATGACTTCGATATTCATCTTTTGGAATTCCTTTATAAGTGTCTCTTTTTGACTGAGGAGACATCCCAAACTAGGGTGGGATTTGCGACTCAAGGCATCGGCTACAACATTAGTTTTGCCTGGGTGGTAATTGATACCACAGTCGTAATCTTTCACCAGTTCTAACCATCTACGTTGCCTCATGTTAAGATCTTTCTGCTCAAAGAAATACTTCAGGCTTTTATGGTCAGTGTAGATCTCACATCTAACTCCATAGAGATGATGTCTCCAAATCTTTAAGGCATGTACGACCGCTGCTAATTCTAGGTCGTGCGTAGGATAGTTCAACTCATGTAAGCGTAATTGCCTTGAAGCATAAGCAATAACTTTGCCTTCTTGCATCAGAACACATCCTAGTCCATTCTTCGAAGCGTCTGTGTAGATTGTGTATTCCCTATCTGCTTCGGGTACTGCGAGTATAGGTGCTATCGTCAGCAACTCCTTCAATCTCTGGAAACTAGCCTCACACTCAGCGGTCCAAGTGTACTTGATTCCTTTTCTCAACAATTGGATCATGGGTCGGGCTAACGTTGAAAATCCTTCGATAATAGCCGGTAAGCCCTAAGAAACTCCGAATTTCATTAGGGTTCTTTGGTGATTCCCATTCTCGAACTGTATCGATCTTTGAGGGGTCCACTTTGATTCCCTCGGTGGACACGATGTGACCTAAAAATGTCACCTCGCCTAACCAGAACTCACACTTGCTAAACTTGGCGAAGAGTTTCTCTTGCCTTAATATTTGCAGCACAGTTCTCAAGTGCTCTTTGTGTTCTTGGTTATTCTTGGAGTATATTAGGATATCGTCTATGAATACTAGGACAAATTTATCTAAGTACGGGTGAAATACCTTATTCGTGATATCCATAAATACTGCTGGGGCATTTGTAAGTTCAAATGGCATAACGATGAATTTAAAATGACCATACCTTGCCGTTTTAGGTACATCCTCTGGTCTAATTCTTAGTTGATGGTATCCTGACTTTAGATCTATCTTTGAAAAGACTCCTGCTCCCTTAAGCTGATCAAACAGATCGTCAATTCGGGGCAAGGGATACTTATTCTTAATAGTTATCTTGTTTAACTCTCGATAGTCTATGCACATCCTCAGTGTACCATCCTTATTTTTCACGAAGAGGACAGGTGCTCCCCATGGAGACACACTAGGTCTAATAAAACCTAACTCCAAGAGTTCTTGCAGTTGGATCTTCAATTCTTCAAGTTCCTTTGGTGCCATCCGGTATGGGGCTTTTGACATAGGGGCAAAACCTGGTTCGAGGTCGATCGTGAACTCAATCTGTCAGTTTGGCGGTAATCCCGGTAGTTCATCTGGAAATACATCGGGATACTCCTTCACGATCGGAACGTCTTCTATCCTCCTCTCATTCTGCTCTTCCTCCTAGAGGTAGACAAGGTAGGCATGGTTCTCTGTCTTATTCAGCAACGTCCTTGCTTGTAGTGCGGATATGATTGGGACTCCCCTCCCCATGCTGATCTCGTGAAAGTCTGTAGTTTCACTCCGGGATGTTGGAAAGAAATTTTCATTTCATTACACAGGATGGTCGCATTATGTTCGGTTAACCAATCCATTCCTAGGATTATGTCCACATCTGTCATAGGTATGACGTGAAGGTTATCTGTCATGACCTTAAATGCGCCTAGTCCAAGTTCTAAGTTCGAGCATATGTGGGTTATCGTTTTATGCCTCCTCTTGGAGAAAAATTTCATAATTGTTCGGTAGCGTTTAGATCTAATCTTAAGTTCTCTCACGATGCTTCAAAGAATAAAAGAATACGAGGCGCCAAGATGTCGAGCAAGAGGATAACAGCAATTGGAGAGTATTCCCATACCGCCAAGTTTCCTTGGTTCCTGGAAGCTCTGCGGAACTCCCTTCTTGGTTGAGGGCGAGCCCAGCTGCATGTGGTATTCGTTGTTGATGATGTTGTTGTTGTTCTTTGCAGCTTCTTCTTTGTTATTGTTGTTGGGGCTGTCGATGCTATCTGTCATGGCCGCCGCCATTGTTGTTGTCGTTGTCATCGTGGTTGATATTGTCGTTGATTTGGTGGAAATCTTGAATCGGGGCATGGTCGGAACGGTTGAGCTTGGATAACGCGGACTGGTTGGACTCGGTTAGGTACATTGGGATGGCCATTACTCCTTGGCGCATCCCTGGACAGTCCCCGGAGTAGTGACCCTTCTGGCCACATTTGAAACACTCATCGTTCGTGAACATGCAGACTCATTTGTGACTTCTATGGCACTTAGGGCACACGGGGAGTCTCACGAATCTTGGGTTTCCTCCGCCAAACGTGGGTACTATGGTACGTCCAAAACCTCATCCGTGCCCAGATGGTACATTACTCCCTTGCCATGGCCTCTTGTCGGCCTGGCCAATATGTGACCCTTGACCTTGGTGGGGTCCTTCCCACTTCCTTTTTCCACGATCTCCTTGGTGATTCGGTGGATGCACAGCGATAATCCTGTCATAAGGCAAGGCAGCCTCAATGTCCAAGGCTTTACTAAGGGCCTCACGATAGGTCAGATTATCATGACCGGCTAGTGACACTTTGATCTCATGACGGAGTCCCGTTCGGAACTTTTCAGTTCTCTTCTTGTTAGTGTTAACCAGCTGAGATGCATATCGCGACATCTCACAGGATGCCCTGTCTTAGTCTGTAACCATTGTCTTCCACTGTCGTAGGTTGTAAAACTCGTGTTCCTTTCTCTTCCGATAACTCTTAGGAATGTATTTCTCGTACACTTCCTCCTTAAATTCTCCCCAGGTGTAAGATCCTAGTTCTTCTTCAGATTAGGTCTTTCTCTTCGCCTCTCACCAGAAATCGGTGGCACTAGTTATCTGTAAGGCAACGTATGACAAGCGTTCTTAAGAGGTGCAGGGAAGGAAATTGAAGATTCGCTCTAGCACACGAATCCATAGTTCCTCATCTATGGGGTTTCCAGTCCCATTGAAAGTTGGCGGATTCTGCCTGAGGAATAGCTCTTCAATCATTCTTGTCGGTAGTGGTGGTAAGGGGGATGTCCTATCCTTCAGGTGTTACCTCACGGTTTTTCCTTCTCGACAGCATTCTATCATTCTTAAATATACGCAATCAAATATCTTTTTATACCATCCATCAGGATCATATATATCTTAGCGAGGTATGTATATATAATCGTAGTCATACATCTAGCACATCTTCGAACACCACTTATCACAACATCAAAATCAATGGCTCTCGATGAGCTATCATCATATCAAAAAAAATGCCTCTACGAGAACTTTCATAAGTGTTTTTGAGATTTACCAAAAGAGAGCCAGGTACGGAGTATGATATTCCAAAAGCTTATATCAGCGTCTCTCCACGTACTTAGTCACGGTGTGTAACAAAATCTAAACGTTACCGAGTTTATCAAAATAAGGGTTCATGTCGGAACGACCCATCGTTTCCGCACACATCACAAGATATATAGAAGTATATAAACAAAACACTATCTAGTCTTAATAACTAGATCCATAATCGCCCAGGGTGTAAATAGGGCTCAACATGTCAGAGTCAGAACCGGGAGTATGGGTACTATCAACATCCTTCATCTTATCGTCAGCAGGAAGGTCCTTCTCTGGGTCCTACTCATCTTTGGCCTCAGCATTGAATTTGGGGGTCACGGTCTCTCGGATTATAATGACTCTAGCTTCTTCCATAGTAGCTAAGTCTCGGCGGATCTCAACCATGATCTCTTCATAGGTATTGGCTGGAAACAGAGAAGCAGCAAGACGGGCACAAGCTCCTCTCACGGCGCATACAGTTAGGCTACGTGAATCATCAATCTCTACAGTATCGTGACACATGGGTCCGTATGGGGTGGTGACGGTTGAACTGGGAAAACGCCGGTAGGTAGAGGTGGATCCTAGCATGGAATGATCGGCGGTAATGGTCGGGGCAGGCAATGACGGGGCTTGAATCCTACTGGCGGTAGGACCGAAAAAGTGAGTTGTTGAGGACGGGAAGATCCAACCTCGAATATGTTCCTGTCACAGCCAGGCAAGAATGCATGTCCATCAGATGCCAAACGAGACACCTCCGGGTGAAGCCACTCGGAAATCTCATCACGCTAGGTGTACACCCGCTCGGGGAGATATGGTCCACGGGTGTAGCTCAGATATCATGAATATGTAGCTTAGGGGATCAAGAACGGGCAAGTCCACCTCAAGATCGAAGCTCTCGGCGACGATAGATGTAATCTACCGATATCTCACGGGCATATCCCTGCCAGTCGGACTGCAGTCTTGCGATCAGTCAAAGCACACCGTCATAATGTGAGGTACCACGGGCATGTGCAGTAGCCAAATGACGTACAAAATGAGCAAGGAACTCGCCGATGTCTTTTACTTAGTACATCTGGCGGAACGCTAGGAGCGTACCACCTCCTCGGGTATGACTCTAGAAGATAAAAGGAGCCTAGTCGTAAAAACCGTCCGAACCATCTTATATTCCTAAGTTCTTATGAAACTACTTTCATGGTTTGGTCTTTAGGAAGAGACTGCATGGTTCCTTAGGATAGAACAAACGTTCGATGCCTAGCATTCAGGTAAAGGCTAAGTGATCACCCCATCTTATCGGGTCCTGGATTCCTTACTTCTACTCACGTTATAGTATCACATCATATTCGTTCTCATTATGCACTTACAAATCATTATTTCTTTTTATACCTCCATAACGTTATACTTTTATTCTTTTCACTTATGCCACGATAGAGGCAACACGCTGTGTTCGAATTCCTTCACGAGAGGTTGGGACTCATAGCAAAGGCAAACCTCCGGTTAACAATCGCTCATCATCGTAGACTCGTCGCGTTCTCATCATCGAATCCGCTCGGATTGTGGTTCTTAAGATTTCTATGTTCTCGCTCTTCCTTAGTATTTCGTTCAATTGGGGATACTTATGTTCTCATACTAAGTTCGCGCAAAGGGATCATGCGCCTTAAGAGTCTATGTTCTCATGGGGAAACATACTCATGTACATCATGCTTCTATCATGCTCATACAACAAGAAACACAAATCACGACACATTGTGCGATAATCAAACATTCTCATTTACTCATTTACCAAGCTCCTAAAGCTTGTAACTTTCTTTCAAACTAATGACCAATCAATTGCAACAACTTTTCAATTTCAAAAATTTCCACTTTCCAAAATATTTTCAACTTCCCAACAAGGCAATATGGAAATTCAATTCACATTTCATATACTTCCATCATTTCAAAACAACTTTTAGTTAAGATAGTTACCTTCTTCCTCGCTGAAAGGTGACGACGATGGAGTGCAAAGCAAGAGTGATCAAACATAAATAATTTCTAGACTCAACTTCCAACTTAGGATTCAAGGAAAGGGTTTCTAGGGTACAGAGCGAACAAGTGCTCTGATACCACTTTGTGACGACCCGACTTCCTAAGGAAGTACGGATCATATGGATCGTCACTGGTATAGTAAGGCAGCGGATATATACACAACTAATCAATGCAATTAACCATTTCACCACTCAATAACGCATAGACTAAAAAGGGATAAATTGTTCAATACCAACTCGAGTCACAGAAGGACTCGTAAAAAGGTTCAAGATTCAAAAATAACCCAATCAGGGCACAATTCAAGGAACGAGTTAGGACCTCAAGTTCAATACGGTATGAAAGCAATCATAAATCAAGCATCAAAATAATAACAGAGTTAGGCATCAAATAAATGTAGGGAAATCTGATTTTAACCCTCTCCCGAGGATCTATCTTGGATGTTTAATTCACCATACATTGATTATATGCCTAGCATGCACCTATATAATTAATTGCAACACGTAGGAGTTTTCTCGTGTTTACCTGCGAATCTGTCGGGGTAGAACGGATCAAGACTCGTGCTTTGATCTTACGGATCAGTATCCGGTTGCCTAATCTCCAATGTCGAGTGAGGAAAATCTATGGAGAATGTTATAGAAAATCGCTCTTCCTATGCTCAAAGTTTTCAAAATTTCACCCTATCGAATAGAATTCTCGAAAATATTAGCTAAGCATTAGCCTTGATTTTCTCTCTCACCTTACATTTATAATGCAACCCTAAACCCTACCAAGATAGGATTAAGGCATATCTAATAAATATAATAATATCATTTAGGATAGAGAGGATCAAGCAGAGTCCCAATGGGACTCTAATAGAGAGAGGGACGATTTTCCCTTAGCTAAAAGGCCTGGATGGGCCAGCCCAGGGATCAAATGCAAGGAATAAAGATGGGCCTCAAATAAATTAATTATCTTATGCTCAGCCCAGAACATAAATTAAGTTATAAACATTCATTCATGCCACTAGAGAATAAATGCTGACTTACCCCTTTATTACCGAAGTTGAGTCGGGCTTGCACTTAGACTTTACGAATCCCCGTATTTAAGATATCGTACGTCCATTAATTATTTACAGCGTTCTGACTGCTTAAAATAATTAATATCTTTAATTCCTTAAGTAGTATCACTCAACCTTATTATTGTACTTGAGATAACTCAACTGCGCAGGTTTAGTACAATAAACCATTTGAGCTCCTTAAGGGGACGTCATCATTCTAAACGGATACGGTGACTCGACATATGTAACTAGCATGACATACAAGCATTGCCACCACCCAAGATGCAGAGAATCTTGGGTTATCTCATGTAACCCTCACCCATAGCAAGTCAAAGTGATGGTCAGCAACTCATACTCACCTAATACCTTATCGAGGTTTAGATCATTGTAAGTCTCCGAGATCTATGTTCTTCACGACGGTCGATAGAAGAACTCATCTCATCGTGATCCATCAATACGTCGAGACGCATCAAAGATAGACAAGCAACCAAGTCAAGTCACTTCTTATCTATACAAGAACCTATACCGACAACTCGTCCTCAAGTTGTCTCATTGTGATACTTTTTATATCTCATTAAGCTTGACCAATCATACGGACTTCGTGATCTACAACACATCGTATGATCTAACTTATATATGAGATAAAGGGACATACATATGCAATCAAGTAAACAATTCAGATAGGAGATTGTAATAGTGGTAACAGAAACATTGTATACAAGCTCAACCAAAGCGCTTTCAAGATACAAATCCAACAATCTCCCACTTATACTAAAGCAAAACTTTTAGTATACAATGTGTCTCTCTACTAGCTATTACAAAACAAAACCATCACTTTGCTTCTCCCACTTATATAAAAGTTTCCTTTCTAAGTGGGTGCCATCTTGCGCAATCCAAGTCCTCGAATATGCTCTTCGTAGACATTTTGCGGCAGGCTCTTCGTGAATGGGTAAGCTAGGTTATCCGCAGTACCAATCTTCGCAATCAACACATCCCCTCGTCTAACGATTTCTCGTATGGTATGGTACTTTCTCTCTATGTATTTCGTTGCCTTGTGGGTCCGTGGTTCCTTCGAGTTTGCCACATCGCACCGAGTTATCACAAGAAACTATGATACTCTTGGGCAAACCGGTACCACATCTAGATCCATGAGGTAGTTCTGAACCATACTGACCTCTTTAGCGACCTCCGGCGGCTACATATTCGGCTTCCATGGTGGAGTCCGCAATGCATCGCTGCTTTGCACTCCGCCAGGATACGGCTCCTCCTCCCAAGGTAAACACATAGCCTGAGGTAGACTTCTTCTCATCACGGTCAGCTTGGAAATCCGAGTCTGAATAACCCAAAGGCATTAGACTATTTGCATGGTAAACTAGCCTATAATCTCGAGTCCTTTTCAGGTACTTGAGTATATGCTTTACCGCAGTCCAATGAGCTTGTCCAGGGTTAGACTTATATCTAACTACTATGCCTACCGCATAGCAGATATCGGGTCTCGTACATAGCATTGCGTACATGAGACTTCCTACGGCGGAAGCATAAGGAACTTGTCTCATTTCCTCTATCTCCTTTGCAGTCATAGGTGACTGCTCCTTATATAAAGGAACGCCATGTCTGAAAGGTAGCAATCCTTTCTTGGCGGTCTGCATACTAAAACGAGTAATCACAGTATCAATGTAAGACGCCTGAGATAAGCTCAACATTTTCCTCTTGCGATCTCGGTACACCTTGATCCCAAGAATGTACGCTGCATCTCCCAAGTCTTTCATTTGAAACTGATCGGATAACAAACTCTTTACGTCTGATAACAACTTCACATTGTTGCCAAGTAGAAGGATGCCATCTACGTAAAGTGCAAGAAATACCACATCACCGTTGACATCTAAACGATACACATAACTTTCGCTAGGCAACTGGGTAAATCCATAGGACTTTACCACCTCGTCAAAGCATAAGTTCCAGGATCGTGAAGCTTGCTTAAGCCCATAAATGGACTTCTTAAGCTTCCATACTAGATGCTCTTCACCCTTCACCACATAACCTTCGGGTTGCTGCATATAGATGTCTCTACCTTCTTCAAGGTAACCGTTTAGAAAAGCGGTTTCACATCCATTTGCCAAATCTTATGTTTAATGGGGCTGCTATGGCCGTAAGAATTCGATGGACTTGAGCATTGCTACAGGTAAAAGGTCTCATCGAAATCGATGCCCTCAATCTGAGTGTACCCTTCGCCACAAGCACGGCTTTAAAAGTCGAAACCTCTCCATCTAAATCTCTTCCTCTTGTATACCCACTTGCTACCTATGGCTTCTTTGCCATCTGGTAGAGGTGTCTTTTCGTATACATCCATAGCTGTTATGGACTCAATTTCTAAGTCCATAGCGGTGTGCCATGATTTTGCATCAATGTCTTGTAACGCCGCTATATGTCCATGGGTCGATTATTGCCGCTCGCTTCACGGGACTAAACCAAGATTCACCCACGAACATAAATCGCTCGGGTTGACAAACAACCCTCCCACTACGACAAGGCGCTACTGGCACAATGGCAACGGTGGGTGCAGTAACTCGTGGTTCTCTATCTTGCACAACTTGCTGGATAGGAACCACTTGTACGGTCGATATCTCTAGTGGAACTCGACCCACTTCAATTTCTTGAAGTATCTCGTGTCGATCCTCCCACTGACACCCACATCTCGCACCTTTCGCTTAATCGGTGGTGGAATACGATCATCTTCTAATTCTCAAGAATGATTTCAACTTTGGATTTATGGTTTTCATATAATCCTCTTCTAAGAATCGGGCATTAGTGCTAATAATGACCTTCCGATCCTTAGATTATAGAATAAACCACCTTCGTCCCTCTAGGATAGCCAATAAACAGCCCTTGCGCCGGATCTAGCCTCCAACTTGTCGACCTTCTTGTTCAAAGACATATCTCGGATCGCCCATATCCTTATGTGGCTTAAACTAGGCTTGCGCCCAAACCACAACTCGAAAGGGGTCTTTTCGACTGACTTGGATGGTACTAGATTTAGCAAGTATGCTTTCGTTTCTAAGGCATACCCCCAGAACGAAATAGGCAATGTTGCATAACTCATCATCGATCTAACCATTTCTAAAAGAGTCCTATTTCTTCGCTCCGACACACCATTTTGTTGTGGTGTGCCCGGTGTAGTGAGCTGGGAGGTAATCCCACACTGCACCAAGTAGTCCATAAACTCGTTACTGAGGTATTCGCCACAGCGATCAGACCATAGTGACTTGATACTATTACCAAGCTTCGTCTCCACTTCCGCCTTAAACTCTTTGAATTTCTCAAAGCATTCAGACTTGCGGTGAAGCAGGTATATGTATCCGTACCTTGAGTAATCGTCAATGAAAGTGACAAAATACTTGTACCCTCCACGAGCTTGTATTGACATAGGTCCACACAGGTCAGAATGGACTAGCTCCAACACTTCTTTAGCTCTATAACCCTTCGCTTTGAAGGGTCTGGTCGACATCTTTCCTTCTATACAGGATTCGCAGACTAGGAACAGAGTAACTGTGAGATCACCCAACGCTCTATTCTTAACCAGTCTTTGGATCCTATTTAGATTGATGTGACCTAATCTAAGATGCCAGAGAAACGTGGTGTCATCTTGGGAAGAAAACTTTCTCTTTTTAAGGTTTGAAGAAGATGCAACATAGTTATAGGGATTATGTTTGGCGTAAATAGTATAAAGCTTAATTATATAAAGTGCCACCACGATAACTTCGTCATTTCTTATGATAGAAACCCACTATCAAAAATAGCGAATATCCATGAATAAATAGTTTGGAAACGGAAATAAGGTTGCACCAAACTCCGGCACATATAAAACGTCTTTCAAAACTAAACTGCCCTATCAAAACATAAAGTAACATCTCCGACCGCAACGGACTCGACTTTCACCGCTGCCCTTGGAGATTGTTATCTCGCCATCACAGCTCCCTTGTCGCGGGAACTCCCGCAGGTGTAACAAACATGATCGGTTGCACCGTGTCACTACCCAAGAATGGGTAGAACAAGTCGCTAAACATGTTTCCATTACTAAAGCAAATGGCGACTTGAGCCTTGAGCATAGGGCACTTGGCCCGCCAATGCCCGATCTTGCCGCACTTGAAGCACCGCCTCTCCTTCGCTTCTTCAAGCCTCCGGTGTGCACATGTTCTTGCTCCCACTACTCCCACTAGTTCCTCGCTTCACCACCTTTGGTGCCCCTTTTTCCTTTTCCATTTTTCAACGGAAAATTTGGGCCCCTAGATGTGCTAGCAAGAGCATGTGCTCCTTTACCCATGACTCCTTCCGCGGCCACGAGATCATTAAGCAACTGACTAAGTGTATACTCGGTCTTGCTCATGATCGTGTTCACGCAAAATTCTCAAAGACTTGGGCGGTGTGTTGAGGATGATATCGACCTTGGCTTCGCCGTCAATACCTCCTCCCAACTGATCAAGACTATCCATGAGATGAGTCATGTGGGAGACATGTTCATGGACCGAACTTCCTTCTTCCATCTTACACGCCAAGATTTCTCTCATTGTGTGGAAGCGGATCATTCGATCCGACGCCCAAACTTACTCTCGAGACTTGACCATATTTCGATCGCGTCTACCATCGATCGATGTGCAGTTTGTAAGCCTTTGGACATCGTAGTCATCATATAGCACTTGGCCATATTGTTCGACTTATGCCAAAGTCCGCTTGACTCATTGCTCATTAGTCGATGTGTCGATAGGGCATCGGGTTTGGGAGTAGTGAGAACAAACATGTGTTCTTCAATGATAAGAACATATTCCATGTTTCGCTTTCACTCGATAAAATTCGGACGGATAAAGGATTTTGTGCGAGCATGTTGATAATCGGTGTGAGAGACATATCTCGAAAAGTAATGTAAACACATAAGCATACGATCACACATAATTGAATAATAATATTATAACCTTTGATAAAACAATATTAATTGAAACCTCCAATCGACCAAGGAATCCCACATGCAAGCCACGCGTGTGACGCGTTTACACATGAATCCCTCGACGGACTAAAATAAACCTTTTAGTCCTTTAATTTCAATCCATGTCAACTTATCCTTATGACAAATGAAATTAATGATTGGACCTTACTAGACCACATCACTATCGCAAGAAGGGACTTCGGGAAGTTGTACTGAGGTGATGTCTAGCAATGACCATAATTTTAACAAGAAAATGAATTCTTAGAATTGGCATACTCACTAGGACCATACCGCTTCCAATCCAAATTCCTTTGTTATCTCATTTTAAATCTATCTCTAGAGAACTTATGAAAAATCGCATATGCAAGCCACGTGTGTGGACGTTTACACATGAAACTCCCACTTCTCAATAGATTAAAATGTTTTATTTAGAAATCTCATCTAACAAACTTATGACAAACAGTGCAAGCAAGCCACGCGTGTGGGCGACGCTCACGGTCGTATCACTTTGTTTAGAGATCAAAAAGTGGAGGTCTTGACATTTTAATTTAAAAAATTAATATGTCGGGTTACTTGCTTAGTCTTTTTTTTCAAAAGGTTTGTCCATGCAGATCACGTAATCCTAGTATGTTTTTCTATAGAACTCAACATGCTCGCTGAATTCTAAAATATGCATGAAAAAACGCAATAAACCTAGCATGCTTACTATGCGCATCCAATCACGAAAACATGTAATATGTTTGTCTACGTAATTTAAACATACATAGCATGCTACTGCATAATTTAAACATCCACGACATGCTTTGAACGATAAAAATAAAATAAAATCGTTCATCGCGGCCCATTCGTGGACCCTGTACTTCCCTGCGTAATTTATTACATAAAATTTGCAAAGTACAGATCTTCAAACTCGAAAACGGGCCTCGCGTACACGGGCACGGACCGGATTCGTCAAAACTGGATTTGGGACAAAATTTGAAAACGGGCAGGATCATTGGAACGGGCCGGATTGGGCCAAAAATCTGGAACTGGGCGGAAAAATCGGGTTCGGGCCAAAAATCCGGGTTTGGGCTTGATTTGGGCCGGTCGGCCCAAGATGGGCTGGGCAGCTGCTAGGGCACCGCCTACGCGCGCCAAAGACACCGCCGGCGCCCACTGCGCGCAAGACGCCCGTGCCAGCCGAGCCTGGCCGAGAAACCCGGCGACCTTGAGGTTTCTGCGTGAATCTCGCCGAGGCCGCCGAGCGCCGCCGAGGCCTCGAGCGAGATTCGACACCCCGTGTCGCCCGTGCGTGGTCAAGCCTCGCTGAGGTTTCCCGCGCGTCGCTGGCCGCCGAGCACGCCGAGCACGCCGCACACAACCGAGAATCACCGCAGCCGACGACGCCGCGACGATGCGCATGCCGCCGAGCCTCGCGACCACCGCCGAGCGCTTTGAGGTTTCCCGCACCTCGCGAAGCATGCCGAGTCCTGCGCGAGGTTCGCGTACCCGCACGCCCGGCTTCGAGCTCGCGACCCTGCGCCCGTGTCGCCCACGCCGCCCGACACCGTGCGCCAACCGCCGAGGCGTGTCCGCGGCGAAGGCGCCGCCGCGACCCGCCGAGGCTTGTCGCCCATGCGCATACACCGCCGCCCCTGTCTGCCAGGAAGCTGCGGAGAAACGTGCATGGCGCCGAGCGGTGTGCCTGCGAGTGCCGAGCACGCACAGCGTGCCGTCGCCCGCATACCCTCGCGCCGTGCGGCCATTTCCGACGAACCTCCCGTCGTCTTATTCTTCGTGCTTTCGTCTTCGTTCTTCTTTTATAGATAAGATTTACAGGAAAAAAACTAATCTAACCACGTATTTTATCGTGGTGAAAAACAAAATCCGATAAAAATTAAACGAGCCTCGATGAACGACAGATTCACAATTAATTAATTACGCACGTTATAATCAAACGTGAATTAATCCAACAGAGCTAAGATACTGATCCCAGGCTCTGATACCAATTGTAGGGAAATCTGATTTTAACCCTCTCCCGAGGATCTATCTTGGATGTTTAATTCACCATACATTGATTATATGCCTAGCATGCACCTATATAATTAATTGCAACACGTAGGAGTTTTCTCGTGTTTACCTGCGAATCTATCGGGGTAGAACGGATCAAGACTAGTGCTTTGATCTTCTGGATTGTATCCTGGTTGCCTAATCTCCAATGTCGAGTGAGGATAATCTATGGAGAATGCTATAGAAAATTGTCTCTTCCTATGCTCAAAGTTTTCGAAAATTTCACCCTATTGGAATAGGAATTCTCGAAAATATTAGCTAAGCATTAGCCTTGATTTTCTCTCTCACCTTATATTTATAATGCAACCCTAAACCCTATCAAGATAGGATTTATGCATATCTAATAAATATAATAATATCATTTAGGATAGAGAGATCAAGCGAGTCGGTGGGACTCTAATAGATCTGAGTGACGATTTTCCTTAGCTAAAAGGTCGGATGGACCACTGAGGATCAAATGCAAGGAATAAAGATGAGCCTCAAATAAATTAATTATCTTATGCTCATTGTAACATAAATTAATTTATATACATTCATTCATGCCACTAGAGAATAAATCTCGACTTACCCTTTTATTACCGAAGTTGAGTCGGCTTGCACTTAGACTTTACGAATCCCAGATTTAAGATATCAGACGTCCATTAATTATTTACGCTGCTCGATCGCTTAAAATAATTAATATCTTTAATTCCTTAAGTAGTACCACTCAACCTTATTATTGTACTTGAGATAACTCAACTGCGGGGTTTAATACAATAAACCTTTGAGCTCCTTAAGGGACGCCATCATCCTAAACGGATACGGTGACTCGACACGGGTAACTAGCATGACATACAAGACCGCCACCACCCAAGATGCAGAGAATCTTGGGTTATCTCATGTAACCCTCACCCATAGCAAGTCAAAGTGATGGTCAAGAACTCATACTCACCTAAAACCTTATCAAGGTTTAGATCAATGTAAGTCTCCGAGATCTGGGTTCTTCACGACGGTCGATAGAAGAACTCATCTCACTTGTGATCCATCAATACGTCCGAGACGCATACTAGCATAGACAAGCAACCAAGTCAAGTCACTTCTTATCTATACATGACTATACCGACAACTCGTCCTCAAGTTGTCTCGGTTGTGATACTTTTATATCTCATTAAGCTTGACCAATCATACGGACTTCATGATCTACAACACAATCGTATGATCTAACTTATATATGAGATAAAGGGACATACATATGCAATCAAGTAAACAATTAAGATAGGAGATTGTAATAGTGGTAACAGGAAACATTGTATACAAGCTCAACCAAAACTGCTTACAGTATACAAATCCAATAATAAACGTGTGGACATGCATATGACGATGCATGCCCAAGGTTCTAGAAACCTTTCTGATAAAGCATCAAAACAGCTGCTACTCTACACCACCTCGCACCCATCATCGATCCTTGCTCAACCTGCACATCAAAAACGAGATGCAGGACTAAGTACAAAAGTACTCAGTGGACTCATTGCCGAAAACGTTTTCTTTAACAAAAGTTATTGAACTTCCCAAAATAGCACATGAGGATTTTAGTTGAAAGACTCATGCCTACCAAACATTTTATCATTTCTCAAAAGCGTTCGGCCGAACTATTTTATCCATGTTGTTCCATATCTGATCATTCATTCATTCATTCATTTGCGCACTATGGAGGTGGCCACCTACACATAGTCACCGTGACCGGTCGAGGTAGCTAACCTTAACACACAGTCACACGTGTACACAATCCGAGTTAGTCCTTAACTAAGTCGGATCAGATCGTTACCCATTTTTAACATTGGTGGACCAACTCATTCACATACCACATTGGATATACCAATCTCAGATAGGATCACAACAAAACGTAAATATTTGGCAGTCAATAACATTTCATGGAATAATATTTCATAAAGCTTTTGTAAATCATGCTTTGAGATAGATATGCATATCCTTTTTGTTTCAAGAGAGCCCATATGCTAGTTCGAAGCTAGTAAGTCTAAGTGTGCACGTGAAATTATCCTTCCTAGCCAACTGCGTACGATCAAACCCTTCATAAGAAAATAACCTTTCTTAGATTCTTTCCATCGATCGAAGGCCGTTTATAAATTACGACTTAAAGCTCCCAATTAGGGTCTCTTTATTATTTCATGTGATTGTTTTAAGATAATTTCTATTATCTTACATTCTCAATTCCCAAACTATATTACTTCATCATTCATAGGTGAACTTCAACTTATGAATCACATACTCTGAGTCTATCTTCGACTCTTAACCTTAATGTTCTTCTAAACATTATTACGTTATAGATTATCGGTAATCAAGTTATGATTGGTATATCAAGATATTCTCAAGCCACTAAATAGACTTAACAATTGTAGTTACGTCCTAGTAGGTTATGCTTGACGACTTGTCGTATTAGCACGACGAATACAATGAAGTCTTGACTTATGATTCAAGTGATCACATACTATTATGTAAGTAAGTACTTTAGGAATAGATGAAGTGCTTCGGAAATATTAACTCAACTTTTGAGACATAAGGATCGACATCTTATGTTCGAATCTTTGCTTACACGTTAGATATTGTTTATTCCTCTTAACTCGTCGGAGACTATATAAGTTGTGAAATCACTCTTCGTTGTCGAGTTATCTTAACGTTCGATCTAATATCGTATTAGGTTATCGTTGTTGAGTATCAACGTTGTAACTCGGCTTTTGGTTTCTTTAACTTAGGAACTCACGTTTGAGTATCCTATTAGTAATAGAAAACTCTAATTTATGTCTAACTTCGATTCTCATTAATTCCTTCTTAAGTTATCGAAATTAGTCGATTTCTTTTGGATTCTCGTACATAAGTATTATGTTGTTTACGTTTGGGGTTTTGTTTGTCGGCACAACATAAACATAACCATTCAACACCATACTAAAGCATTAGAAAACCCTAATTTCTAACATAATGCAAAACCATTGTGTATGTGTGTATAAGTGTTCCATTCATTCATCACAATCACAACCATTCATTCCAAGCTTATAAATTCATCACTATCATAGCATCATTACCATTAAAATTAAACTCATACCTAACCATTTTGCTATGTTTTCGATAATTAAAAATAATTAGCATAAGCATCCAATAAATTCCAATAAAATCCTGATATACTCTCATTATACCATAGGATTTAATTATCAACTCAATACCATCAAATAAGATTTTAAACCATAGGTTAAAACACTCCAAGTTTTCGGTAATGCTAACTTATGCAAATAGGTGTTCAATAAATTCCACAAAAATCATATCATGCTTATACCTTATACTACACATGAAATATCATCTCATATCATTTATTAAAATTAAAACACATGCCTTTTCACTATATATATATTTCGGCAATTGCTATATATATATATATACACACACATATTCAATAAATTTTATTTCTTCACAATATGTTTATATTATGCAATAACATGTAATAACACTTTAGCAATCAATGGAGGGATGCATGGTTTCATCACTGGGCAGCGGGGGCTTAGGCAGGGTGACCCGATGTCGCCTACTCTGTTCCTCTGCTGCATGGAGTACCTCTCGCGGATGTTGAAGAAACGCACAAGGGAGTTGGATTTTCAATTTCATCCTAAGTGTAGTAGTCTTAACATTACGCATATAGCCTTTGCTGATGATTTGTTACTCTTTGGCAGGGGCGACATTGCATCCATGGAGGTGCTAGCGGATACGCTCGGGGAATTCTCTCGGGCGTCGGGGCTCAAGATCAATAATCACAAGTCCTTGATATTCACGGCGGGAGTTCGACCTTTTGAGAAGCAGGCGATCTTAGATCTGTTCGGCTTCCCAATGGGAGAACTCCCGACAAGATATCTCGGCATCCCTCTATCTTCAAGGAAGCTAGGAGTCACTCAGTTTAGTGGACTAGTGGAGAAGATAGCGTCTTGCATTCATCGTTGGTCTAATATGAATCTTTCTTCTGCAGGACGGTTGGAGTTGATTCGCTCGGTTACGCAGGGTGGAGTGCTTCTGGCTACAAGTCCTACCTCTGCCGGCCACCATAATTGATCGTATCAATTCGATGGCTAGGAGGTTCTTGTGGGGATCGACACATTGTCCTGTCGCATGGAAAGCTGTTTGTTTACCTAAGGATGAAGGAGGTCTTGGCTTACGAGACCTCTCGACTTGGAACAAAGCTCTTCTTGCAAAGACATTGTGGAACATCCATACCAAGAAGGACACCTTGTGGATTAAGTGGATACATGCAGAGTACCTGGCGGCTAACACTATATGGGAGTTTTCTAACCACATTCGTTTATCTCCTCTCCTTAAGAATATTCTCATCCTTCGTGATCGTTTTTTGCAGGATTCAGGAGGTGATCATGGTAGAGTGAAGAGCTTCTTAAGGGTCTATTTGGATCTGCGCGGCGGAGAGCGTGTATCATTATCTTGAGATAAGGGCGAGAAGCAGTTCTGGCACAAGGCGATTTGGAAGGATTACATACCGCCTAAGTTCTCCATGACCATGTGGCTTGCCATGAGGGGAAGACTTAAGACGGTGGACAGACTGAGATATATGAATATCTCACAGGTATGTATTATGTGCAATAACAATTTAGAGACTCACAAGCACTTGTTCTTTAAGTGTAAGGGCACGGAGGCAGTCTCGAAAATTCTCTCTCAAAGCTATGAGATTACCGAAAATTTGAGTAGTATTAATGAGCATTAACCTAGACTTTATCTCTTACCTTATATTTATAATGCATTACCATAATCCCACAAGGAAAGGATTCATGCATATCCCATAAATATAATAATATCCTTATAGGATAAAGAGAATAAAATCTATCCTTAGAGAGCATATAGGGGGCGCCGATTTCACTTTGAAGCTCTTGGCTGGGATGGGCAACCCAATGATCAAATGCAAGGAATAAAGATGGGCCTCAAATAAATTAATTATCTTATGTTCACCGAACATAAATTAATTTATAAACATTTATTCATGCCACTAGAGAATAAATCTTGACTTACCCTTTATTACCGAAGGTGAGTCGGGCTTGCACTTAGACATTACGAATCCCGTATTTAAGATATCGAGCGTCCATTAATTATTTAGAGCATTACGATCGCTTAAAATAATTAATATCTTTAATTCCTTAACAAGTACCACTCAACCTTATTATTGTACTTGAGCTAACTCAACTGCGGGGTTTAGTACAATAAACCTTTGAGCTCCTTAAGGGGCGTCATCATCCTAGCGGATACGGTGACTCGTCTGAGATAACTAGCGTGACATACAAGATCGCCACCACCCAAGATGCGGAGAATCTTGGGTTAGAACATATAACCTCACCCATAACAAGTCAAAGTGATGGTCAGCAACTCATACTCACCTAATACCTTATCGAGGTTTAGATCATCGTAAGTCACCGAGATCTTGGTTCTTCACGACGGTCAGATAGAAGAACACATCTCAATGTGATCCTTCAATACGTCAGAGACATACCAGCATAGACAAGTAACCAAGTCAAGTCACTTCTTATCTATACCGCAGCCTATACCGACAACTCGTCCTCAAGTTGTCTCAGCTGTGAAACTTTTTATATCTCATTAAGCTTGACCAATCATACAGACTTCTGTGATCTTCTACACACTGTATGATCTAACTTATATATGAGATAAGGGGACACAGATATATGCAATCAAGTATTCAAAACAGATAGGAGATTGTAATAGTGGTAACAGAAATATTGTATACAAGCTCAACCAAAGCGCTTTCGTTATACAAATCCAACAATCTCCCACTTATACTAAAGCAAACTTTTAGTATACAATGTGTCTCTACTAGCTATTACAAACAACCATCACTTTGCTTCTCCCACTTATACAAAAGTTTCCTTTCTAAGTGGGTGCCATCAGCATAATCCAAGTCCTCTAACGTGTCCATCGTAGACTTTTTGCGGCAGCTCTTCGTGAATGGATCCGCTAGGTTATCCGTCGTATCAATCTTCTCAATCAAGACGCCACCTCGTCTAACGATTTCTCGTATGACATGGTACTTTCTCTCTATGTGTTTCGTTGCCTTGTGGGTCCGTGGTTCCTTGAGTTTGCCATCGCACCGAGTTATCACGATAAACTATGATACTCTTGGGCAAACCGGTACCACATCTAGATCCATGAGGTAGTTCTTGAACCATCTGACCTCCTTAGAAAGCCTCCAAGCGGCTACATATTCGGCTTCCATGGTAGAGTCCGCAATGCATCGCCGCTTTGCACTCCGCCAGATCTGGCCCACCTCCCAAGGTAAACACATAGCCGAGGTTGACTTTTTCTCATCACGGTCGACTTGGAAATCCGAGTCCAGATAACCCAAAGGCATTAGACTATCGCATGGTAAACTAGCCTATAATCTCGAGTCCTTTTCGGTACTTGAGTATATGCTTCTTGCGATCCAATGAGCTTGTCCGTGGTTAGGCGATATCTAGCTACTATGCCTACCGCATAGCGGATATCGGGCCTCGTGCATAGCATTGCGTACATGAGACTTCCCACGGCGGAAGCGTAAGGAACTTGTCTCATTTCCTCTATCTCCTTTGCGGTCATGGGTGGCTGCGTCTTGAGATAAAGGCGCCATGTCCGAAGGTAGCAATCCTTTCTTGGCGGATCGCATACTAAAACGAGTAATCACAAGTATCAATGTAAGGCGCCCGAGATAAGCTCAACATTTTCTTCTTGCGATCTCGGTAAACCTTGATCCCAAGAATGTAGGCTGCATCTCCTAAGTCTTTCATTTGAAAGCGATCGGATAACCAACTCTTTCGTCGATAATGACTTCACGTTGTTGCCAACTAGAAGAATGTCATCCACATAAAGTGCAGAAAAACCACATCACCGTTGACATCTAAGCGATACACACAACTCTCGCTAGGAAACTGGGTAAATCCATGGGACTTGACCACCTCGTCAAAGCGTAAGTTCCATGTCCGGAGGCTCGCTTAAGTCCATAAATGGACTTCTTAAGCTTCCATACTAGATGCTCTTCACCCTTCACCACATAACCTTGGTTCTGCATATAGATGTCTCTACCTTCCTCAAGGTAACCGTTTAGAAAAGCGGTTTTAACATCCATTTGCCAAACCTCTAGGTTGAGTGGTGCTATGGCGGAAGAATTACGATGGACTTGAGCATTGCTACGGTGAAAAAGTCTCATCGAAATCGATTCCCTCAATGAGAGTACCCTTTCGTCACAAGCCCGGCTTTAAAAGCGAAACCTCTCCATCGGAATCTCTTCCTTTTGTATATCCACTTACTACCTATGGCTTCCTTGCCATCGGTAGAGTGTCTTTTCATATACATCCATAGCCGTTATGGACTCCATTTCTAAGTCCATAGCGGTGTGCCATGATCTTGCATCAATATCTTGTATCGCCTCCTTGTATGTCCATGGGTCGATTATTGCTGTTCGTCTCTCGGGACTAAATCCAAGATTCACCCACGAACATAAATCGCTCGGGTTGACGAACAACCCTCCCACCACGACGAGGTTCTACAGCACAATGGCAACGGTGGGTGCGGATGCTTGTGGTTCTCTAACTTGCACAACTTTCGGGTAGGTACCACATGACGGTCGGTGTCTCGGTGGAACTCGACCCACTTCAATTTCTTGAAGTATCCGGTGTCGATCCTCCCACTAGACTCGACATCTCGCACCTTTGGCCTAATCGGTGGTGGAATACGATCATCTTCTAATTCTTGAAGAATGATTTCAACTTTGGATTTATGATTTTCATGTAGTCCTCTTCTAAGAATCGAGCATTAGTGCTAATAATGACCTTCCGATCCTTGGGACTATAGAATAAACCACCTTTCATTCCTCTAGGATAGCGATAAACAGCCTTGCGTCGGATCTAGCCTCCAACTTGTCGCCTTCTTGTTGAAAGACGTGTCGGATCGCCCCATATCCTTATGTGGCTTAAAGCGGCTTGCGCCCAAACCACAACTCGAAAGGGTCTTTTCGGTGACTTGGATGGTACTAGATTTAGCAAGTATGTCATTGTTTCTAAGGCATACCCCCAGAACGAAATAGGCAATGTTGCATAACTCATCATTGATCTAACCATTTCCAAAAGAGTCCTATTTCTTCGCTCTGACACACCATTTTGCTGTGGTGTGCCCGGTGAAGTGCGCTGGGAGGTAATCCCACACTCCACTAGATAGTCCATAAACTCGTTACTGAGGTATTCGCCACCGCGATCAGAACGCAGTGACTTGATACTCTTACCAAGCTTCGTCTCCACTTCCGCCTTGAACTCTTTGAATTTCTCAAAACATTCAGACTTGCGGTGAAGCAGGTATATGTATCCGTACCTTGAGTAATCGTCAATGAAAGTGACAAAATACTCGTACCCTCCACGAGCTTGTGTGGACATTGGTCCACAGTCGAATGGACTAGCTCTAACATTTCTTTGGCTCTATAACCCTTCGCTTTGAAGGGTCTGGTCGACATCTTACCTTCTATACAGGATTCGCAGACTGGGAACGGAGTAACCGTGAGATTACCCAACGCTCCATTCTTAGCCAGTCTTTGGATCCTATTTAGATTGATGTGACCTAATCTAAGATGCCGAGAGAAAAGTAGTGTCATCTTCGAAGAAAACTTTCTCTTTTAGGGTTTGATGAAGATGCAACATAGTTATAGGTATTATGTTTTGCGAGAAATAGTATAAAGCGAATTATATAACGTACAACACAGATAACCGTTATTTCTTATGATAGAAACACCACTATCAAAAATAACGAGAATATCCATGAGTAAATAATTTCAAAGCGAAACAAGGTTCCACCGAAAGTCCGGCACATATAAAACGTCTTTCAAAACTAAAGCTGTTTTCTCAAAACATAAAGTAACATCTCCAAGCGCAGCGGCCTCGACTTTCGCGCGTTGCCCATGGAGATCGTTATCTCGCCATCAAACACTCCCTTGTCCTCGGGAACCCACGCAGGTGTAACAAACATGATCAGTTGCGCCCGTATCTACTACCCAAGAATGGGTAGAACAAGTCGCTAAACATGTTTCCGTTACTAAAGCAAACGGCGTACCTTGAGCCTTGAGCTTGGGGCACTTTGCCTTCCAATGCCCAGTCTCACCACACTTGAAGCACTTGCCCTTCTCCTTTGGCTTTTTCAAACCGCTGGTAGAGCCCTTTACATTACTCCCACTCTTTTCTTTAGCTTTAGCATCTCTAGAATTCCACTTTCCCTTTTCATCTTTCGATAAAACAGTGGTCTTCCTAGAGGTGCTACCAAGAAAACTGTGCCTTTGTCCATTTTGCTTTC
Source organism: Salvia rosmarinus (assembly GCA_036937905.1). Lineage (NCBI taxonomy): Eukaryota > Viridiplantae > Streptophyta > Magnoliopsida > Lamiales > Lamiaceae > Salvia > Salvia rosmarinus. Next base: position 41,483,312 of record CM072816.1, on the reverse strand, counting down.
TTCCGTTACTAAGTCCTCTTGCAATGAATCTAGAGTATAACTCTTATCATAAAGGACTACTCCATAACGAAAGTCATCAAAAGACTTGGGCAAAGTATTGAGGATCATATCGATTCTGACTACGTCATCAATATATCCTCCAACCAATTCGAGCTCTCCGAAGAGATTGATCATCTGCTCTATATGGTCATGCACTGAATCGCTTTCCTTCATAGAACTTGACATAATTAATTTTGTCAAATTATGACAAGCGATTCTGTCCGACTCCTCATACAATTTCATGAGATTTAGCCATATTGTGGCCGCATCATCCATCTCTTGATGCTGGAGCTGCAAGGACTCGCACATGGTGACCAAAAGAAGGCACTTTGCCATTCTATTTGATTTGTCCCATTTCTCGTGCTCCTTGCGCTCCTCATCAGTAGATAAATCGTCTAGAGGTTTGGGACGAGGTGTAGTGAGAATATATAAATTTTCTTCGGCAGTGAGAACATTCTCAATGTTTCGTTTCCACTCGATAAAATTTGGACCGGATAAGGGATTTTGTGCGAGCATATTGATAATCGGTGTAAGAGACATATCTGAAAAGATAAAGTAAACACATAAGCATACGATCGCACATAATTCGTAACAATAATATTGTAACCTTTGATAAAACAATATTAATTGAAACCTCCAATCGCCCAAGGAATCCCACATGCAAGCCACGCGTGTGGGCGTTTACACACGAAACCCCCGACTGGACTAAAATATACCTTTTAGTCGTTTAATTTCAATCCATGTCAACTTAACCTTATGACAAATGAAATTAACGATTGGACCTTACTAGACCACATCACTATCGCAAGAAGGACTTGGCGGGAAGTTGTACTCGGTGATGTCTAAGCAATGACCACATTTTTAACAGAAGAAAATGAATTCTTAAAATTGGCATACTCACTCGGACCATACCGCTTCCAATTCAAATTCTTTTGTTATCTCATTTTATATCTATCTCTAGAGAACTTATGAAAATCGCACATGCAAGCCACGCGTGTGGACGTTTACACATGAAACTCCCACTTCTCAATAAATTTAAAATGTTTTATTTAGAAATCTCATCTAACAAACTTATGATAAGCGGTGCAAGCAAGCCCACGCGTGTGGGCGTTTACTCACGGTCGTATCACTTTGTTTAGAGATCAAAGGTGGAGGTCTTGACATTTTAATTTAAAAATTAATTTGTCGGGTTGCTTGCTTAGTCTTTTTATTCAAAAGGTTTGTCCATGCGAGATCACGTAATCCTAGCATGCTTGTCATAGAACTCAACATGTAAAACATGCTCGCAGTAATTCTAAAATATGCTTGATAAACGCGATAAACCTAGCATGCTTACTATGCGCCTTAAATACGTAAAACACTTAAAGGTTTGTCAACGTAATTTAAACATACATAGCATGCTCTTGCATAATTTAAACATCCACGACATGCAATGAGCGATAAAAATAAAATAAAATGTTCATCGTGGCCCACTCGTGAAACCCGCACTTTCTCGCCTAATCTATTACATAGAATTGCAAAGTATAGAATTAAACTTGAAAGGCCTCGCGTGCACGGGCAATGACGGATTCGTCAAAGCGGATTTGGGCGGATCGGTGGAGCGGGCGGATCGGGCCTAAAAACTGAATCGGTGGAAAACGGGTTTGGGCCTAAAAAATCGGTCTGGGCGGGTTGGCCCAAAATGGACCGGGGCAGCTAGGGCACAGCCCGTGCGGCCAAAGACCGCGCCGTCGCCCCACCCCGCCGAGAAAAAATCGACAGCTTTGAGGTTTCTGCGCGAATCTCGGCCGAGGCCGCCGAGGCCTCGCGCGAGATTCGCGCGCCTCGCGTCGCCCGTTGCGTGCCCCCGCCGAGAACGCTTTGAGGTTTCCGCAAGCAAAAGCGCGCCGCGCCGAGCGCGCCGAGAACGCCGCACGCACGGCCCGCCGAGGGCGCTGCGCGTGCGTCTCGTCTTGCCGCCGAGCGCCGCGCCGTGCCGAGACCTCGTTGAGGTTTCCGTGCGGTTTCGCCGAGTGCGGACAGAGTGCGCTGAGGTTTCCGTCGCGATAAACACGCGCACCGCGATGCCGCCGATGCCGCGCTACCCGCCGCGACTGCGTCTGGCGCCGCCCAAGGCCGCCGCCCCGGCCGAGGTTTGTCGGCGCACGCTCGGCGCCGAGTAATGCGCGCCAAGACCGCCTCGCCCGCCCGCGACGCCCGTCCGCCGATGCCGCGAGGACACGCGCCGCGGTGCGAGAGGGCTACCGTGGCGTCCGGTTTCTCCCGGTGATTCTTCGTCGCCTCGTTTTTCGTGCTTTCGTCTTCGTTCTTCTTTTACAGATAAGATTTACAAAAAAAAAAAAAAAATCTAATCTAACCACGGATTTTCTCGTGGTGAAAAACAAAACCCAACAAAAGCGAGCCACGATGAGCAGCGGATCCACAATTAATTAAACGCACGTAATAATCAAACGTGAATTAATCCAGCAGAGCCAAGATTCTCGATCGTGCTCGATACCAATTGTAGGGATGACATATGTCTTGCCCTCGCCCCGAGGATCTATCTTGGATATTTAATTCACCATACATTGATTATAAACCTAACATGCGTCTATTTAATTAATTGCAACACGTAGGGTTTTCTCGTGTTTATCGTTGGATCCGAAGAGGTCGATGGAACGAGATGAATGGATCGAACGGATCGGACTCGTGCTTTGACCTTACGGGTGTATCCGGTTGCCCAATCTCCAACACCGAGTGAGGACGATCTATGGAGAATGCTTGGAAAATCACCCAATGCTCTCAAGAGGTCTCAAAATTTCTCTCAAAGCTATGAGATTACCGAAAATTTGAGTAGTATTAATGAGCATTAACCTAGACTTTATCTCTTACCTTATATTTATAATGCATTACCATAATCCCACAAGGAAAGGATTCATGCATATCACATAAATATAATAATATCCTTATAGGATAAAGAGAATAAAATCTATCCTTAGAGAGCATATAGGGGGCGCCGATTTCACTGAAGCTACGGGCCTGGATGGGCCAACCCAGGGATCAAATGCAAGGAATAAAGATGGGACTCAAATAAATTAATTATTTTATGTTCAGCCCAGAACATAAATTAATTTATAAACATTTATTCATGCCACTAGAGAATAAATGCTGACTTACCCCTTTATTACCGAAGGTGAGTCGGGCTTGCACTTAGACATTACGAATCCCCGTATTTAAGATATCGAACGTCCATTAATTATTTAGAGCATTACGATCGCTTAAAATAATTAATATCTTTAATTCCATAAGCGGTACCACTCAACCTTATTATTGTACTTGAGCTAACTCAACTGCGGGGTTTAGTACAATAAACCTTTGAGCTCCTTAAGGGGCGTCATCATCCTAAGCGGATACGGTGACTCGTCTGAGATAACTAGCGTGACATACAAGATCGCCACCACCCAAGATGCGGAGAATCTTGGGTTAGAACATATAACCTCACCCATAACAAGTCAAAGTGATGGTCGACAACTCATACTCACCTAATACTTTATCGAGGTTTAGATCATCGTAAGTCACCGAGATCTTGGTTCTTCACGACGGTCAGATAGAAGAACACATCTCAATGTGATCCTTCAATACGTCAGAGACGTACCAGCATAGACAAGTAACCAAGTCAAGTCACTTCTTATCTATACCGCGACTATACCGACAACTCGTCCTCAAGTTGTCTCGGTGTGAAACTTTTATATCTCATTAAGCTTGACCAATCATACGGACTTACGTGATCTTCTACACAATCGTATGATCTAACTTATATATGAGATAAGGGGACACGGATATATGCAATCAAGTATTCAAAGCAGATAGGAGATTGTAATAGTGGTAACAGAAACATTGTATACAAGCTCAACCAAACTGCTTTCAGTATACAAATCCAACAGTTTGGAACCATATTTTACATATATGTTCAATAATTCCCAACAATGCATATTAGGTTCATATTATTTCTAAACATAACATATCCTATCATTTCCAACAAATGAAATCAAATAAACCTTAGATAAATACATATAGTTTTCGGTATTCATAAAAATAGGAGTAGTGTCTCAAAAATTTCAAGATTAATATATGATGTTCATATCATAAATTAAACACTATATCTCAACTATTTCTCAACAAATAAATTCAAACAAAAGCTTAAAAATACTTAAATAAATTCTGCCCATTTTTGAAAAATAGGAGTAGTGTTTCAAAAATTTCAAGATTAATATATGATGTTCATATCATATATTAAACACTATATCTCAACTATTTCTCAACAAAAAAATAAAAAAATACAAGAAAATTCCAAAAATATTCTGAAAATTACCATATTTATTATACATGCTCCTAATACATCAACAAGCAACAATATCAAATAGTATTCACAAAAGCATGCTTTATCACATATAAAAAGAAATAAAGCATAAACCAAAAAATATCAAACATGCTCCAAAAATTCTCAAATTTTAACTACAGCCTTAGAACATTATTCTAAGAATTTTTCATTCATGTCTTGAGAGTATTTGGTCGCTCAAAATTCACGAAAAAAATGAGGAGCAAAACTAGGGTTTTTTGTGAAATAAATCAAGAAAAATCCCAAAATAAATTCTACTCCATTAAAAATGGAGAGAATGATGAGTACTACCTTTTTATGGTCTTAGAATAATTATTGAGGGTTGGAAAGGTTTGAAATGGAGGATTAAAGGCTCCAAAGTGTGAAGAACAAAGAAGAAAATTTGAAAATGAGAGAGAATTTTGGTTCCCAAGTGAGAGGCTGTAATGGAACGAAATTGCTGCTGTGTTACAGCCTAATGGGCTGTCCTTAGCTCATTTGGGGTGATCTTGGTGGTAGTTGGGAGGAGGATTGGTCAAATTACCCGTTTTGGCATGTTAATACCGACTCTTTAAGTTTTAACGCGCTTTCGATTGATTTCTGGGAACCTTAAGGTTTTATTTTATTAAATAGCCCTTAAATGACTTATTTAAATGTTTATAAAAATTTCATGAAGTTCGAACGACGTCCGATAAGTCAATTCCAAGTTATCCCGGAAAAACAACGTTCGGCGATTAAATTATGCTCATTCGAAATTCTATTGAATTCTTGAGCTTTCATAATTCATTTGAGTCTTATAAATCTTTTTTTAATTTTTTAGACCCTTGTTTCGAGTTTCGGATCGTTCGGATCAATTTAGGATTTTCCGTACATTTTCCCGTTGGTTAAGTTCTTGAGAATTCCTTTCAGAAATTGATTCTTATCATTTCTAAATTCATAATAATATATTCCTTCATGATTTTAATTGTTATCATTAATTATCATGGTTAGCACGGATGGAAGTTGATCCGCTCGTAAATAGTGCTTTTAAGGCGAGGGCAAGTATGCCCGAAAATTCTCATTCTTTGGCTTCTCACATGTTTTCGTGAGAGGATTCTAGAAATAAAATCCTTTTGTCAAGATTCATTCTCGATCTTTCATTCTATGTTCAGGCTATTCAGAAAACCCTAATCCGGTAGGACTAGTCACTAGTTTTTGATTTCTCCAGTTTTCGATCTCCGAATCGATTCTAATTCGTTTCATTGGTTACCTTAAACATAATTAAGGTCTAAGCACCATAAATAATTGGTTTAAGCATCACTAATAAAAGTTTTAAATTTTTCGGGTTATTAAAAGTTTAGATCTTATATTCTAGGATCCAAAACAATTGTACACAGTGATCATGCAGCTCTTCGATACTTGACGTCTATACCGCAAGAAAAACATAGATTGATTAGGTGGATTTTATTGCTGCAAGAATTCGATGTTGAAATTAAGGATTGAAAGGATAGTGAGAATGCAGTAGCTGATCATTTATCTCGTCTTCCCTTTAACCCCCAATCGGATGACTTAAATCAATCTAGCATTAGTGATGAGTTTCCCTTTGAGCATGCATTTGAGACTTCTGTTATTCCTTGGTATGCTGATATATGTAATTATCTTGCAAGTGGAAAATTACGTCCTGATATTTCTTCTCAAGAGAAGAAAAGGTTTTAGTCATCTTGCAGGAACTACTATTGGGATGATCCTTATCTTTTTCGCCTTGGTAAGGATGAGGTTACCAGAAGATGCATTCCAGCAGAGGAGCAGCTAGAGATCCTGACGTTGTGTCATGCTTCGCATTATGGAGGACATTTTGGGGGTCGTAAGACCGCCTTTAAGGTTCTTCAATTCGGATTTTATTGGTCGTCAATCTTTAAGGATGCGCATAATTTCTTCTTAGCATGTGATAGGTGTCAATGGGTTGGTGCGATAGGAGTTAGAAATGAGATGCCTCTTAATACTAATTTACCTGTTGAAATTTTTGATGTGTTGGGCATTGATTTTATATGTCCTTTTCCAAAGTCTTGTGGGTTTAAGTATATTCTTCTTGCTGTAGATTATGTGTCCAGATGGGTGGAAGTGATTCCTACCCGGAGATGTGATGCTAATATTGTCATCAAGTTTGTGCAGGATAATATTCTTTGCAGGTTTGGATTTCCTCGAGCTATAATTAGTGATGGGGAAAACACTTCTATAATAAGTTATTTGAGAAATTGATGAAGAAGAATGGCGTTTCCCACAAGGTAGCAACACCATATCATCCTCAAACTTCATGACAGGCCGAGACGAGCAACAAGCAAATTAAGTGGATCTTGGAGAAAATGGTGAAGCCATCAAGAAAAGATTGGGCAACTAAACTGAATGAGGCTCTATGGGCATATCGAACGGCTTACAAAACTGTGTTGGGAATGAGTCCCTATAAGCTGGTCTATGGTAAGTCGTGTCACCTTCTGGTTGAGATTAAACATAAAGCGTATTAGGCAATTAGGAACATGAATTGGGATTTGTCTCAAGCTGGAAAAGAATGGACCTTACAGTTGTCTGAGCTTGAAGAACTGCGTGATGAAGCTTATGAGAATACTCGAATTTATAAGGAAAAGGTGAAGAGAATCCATGATAAGTTGGTGAGAAAAGATCTTCAACCTGGAATGAAAGTGCTTCTTTTTAATTCACGGCTGAGACTGTTTCCCGGGAAGCTTCGGAGTAGATGGAGTGGTCTATATGAGATAGAAGAAGTATTTCCATACGAAACGGTGAAATTGTATAATCGTGATGAGAAGAAGTCTTTCCAAGTCAATGGACAACGTGTAAAGTTGTACATTGAAGGAGCACCGAATGTGATGGAGACTGAGTCGATAAGACTCCAAGAAAAAGTTTCAGAATGAAGGATTAATGGTCGGGCTAGTGACGGTAAAACTAGAGCTTCGTGGGAGGCAATCCACGTTTCTTTATGCTTTGTTTTTGTTTGTGTCTTCGTCTTTGTTTTGTTTTTGTGTGGTGCAGAATTAGGAGTTATATATCTAGGAGTCTCGAGTACGTGAAAAAAAAAACAAGATGAGGAATGATGTTCTTGCACAGAAGAAAGAAATCCAAGCGCCGGGTGCAAGCCAACCGGCGCTGCAATATTTTGAAAAGTCGTCCAGAGAGTACCCCAGGCGCCGGACGCATCGAAACCGGCATTGGGGTACTATTGATGAAGAGGCCAGGTAGCTCACCCAGCGCCGGACGCGACGAAACCGGTGCTGGGTGGGAAATGTTAAAATGGGCAGAGAAGGTGACCCAGCGCCGGACGCCATGAAACCAGCGTTGGGTCCATTTAATAATAACAAAAAAAATAAAATAAAATAAAAATTTATATATATATTATATAGTTAGGGTTCCTTTCTCACGTATCTCTCTTTCCTTTTATCTGCAGTCGCCGCTCTCTCCCTCCGTTTCTCCAAGCCCAGCGCTTCTCAAAAATTTTGTCCGGCGCTACCCTCCCAGCGCCGCACGCCGCACCCCAGAGCTTATCTTTGTCCGGCTCTCCAGTACCAACGTTTTTTTTCTCGCGTTCGCATCGCTGCGATAGTGCCCGTTTTCGCTCCTCCATCTGGCGCTACCTCCCAGCACCACGCGCCCGCTCTCACCTCCATCTGGTGCTCGAGCTCCGTCCAGCACTGAGCTCCATCCAGCGCTCAGCAGCAGCGTCTCTGCGCCCGCCTTCCACCAGCGCGCGCATCCCAGCGCCGCCTCGCTACATCCATCGCCATTCTGCGCGCGCGCCGTGCGCCTCGCACCCAGCGCTGACATCTTCGCGTTTGCACCACGCCCACGCATCTCCGTCTGGCGTTTTCTTCTAGCACCACGTGCCGTGACCCAACGCACGCACACTTCCGTCCGGTGCTCTCACGTGTCACGCTCGCCAACGCCTCACACTCGCGTCCGATGCTCGATCCAGTCCAGCGCTGCTCTCGCAACGTCGCATTTCACCTCCGCGCCTTAAGCGCCCTAGCGCCCGCCTCGTTCTGTCCGACGCTACCATCCAGCACCACGCGCCGTGCCCCAGTGACCGCTCTTCTCCGTTCGGCGCTGTCTCCAGTGCCCGCTCCGTGCTCCAGCGTCCGTTCAGCGTCCGTCTGACTTTTTCCTCGTATTCATCAGTGCCCACTCGTACGTTTATTAGTATGGTTCGAACAAAGTAAGCGGCCGAGTCTAGCTCCCGTCACCCTCGAGATGATGATGTTCCTATGGAGGAATCCTTGGAAGATATCAGCATAATATACTCAGCCACATTTCCAATTTATAATCCAGTGGAAGGTACACTTTATCATCGTTTTGCACATCAAGAGATAACTCCTCCGCGTCTATTTAATTAGCAATTGATGCAAAATTTGGGTCTTGAGGAAAAGATAAAGAAATATTTAAAGAACTTAGGACTGCTGCAATATTCTATGATGTATATATTATATGGTTAGGGTTCATTTCTCACGTATCTCTCTTTCCTTTTATCTGCACGCCGCCTCTCTCCTCCGATTCGCAGCCGCCGCCCGTGCTCAAAAATTCCATCCGCCCGGCGCTTTCCAGCAGCGCCTGCGCTTTCTCGAGCTCATATCCGCCCGGCGCTTCGTGATAGCGCCTTCGCGCTCTCGCTACGTCCGTGATAGCGCTCGCGGTCTTTCTCGTCCGCTACCTCCCATCTCCATCGCCCGCTCGATCTCCATCCGCGCTCGAGCTCGTCGGCCAAGCAACCGCGTCTCTGTACCCGCCTTCCACCCAGGGCGTACCCCCAGTGCCCGTCTCCTTTCTGTCTGGCGCTGTTACAGCGCCATGCGCCTCGTACCTAGTGCCGACATCTCCGTGTTCCGCACCATGCCCACGCATCTCGTTCGGTGTTTTCTTCCAGCACCACGAGCCGTGCCCCAGCGCACGCACACTTCCATCCGGCGCTCTCACGTGTCGTGCTCGCCAACGCCTCACACTCGCGTCCGGTGCTCGATCCAGTTCGGCACTACGTTCGCAATGCCACGTTTCACCTCCGCGCCTTCAGCACCTGCCTCGTTCCGTCCGACGCTACATTCCAGCATCGTGCGCCGTGCCCCAACGCCAGCTCTTTTCTTCCGGTGCTGCCTCCAGTGCCACGCGTCGTGCTCCAGCATCCGTTCAGCGTCCGTTCAGCTTTTTTCTCGCGTTCGTCAGTGGCCACTCGCACGTTTATCAGTATGGTTTGAACGAAGCAAGCGGTCGGGTCCAGCTCCCGTCACCCTCGAGATGATGATGTTCATATGGAGGAATCCTTGGAAGATATCAGCATAATGTACTCAGCCACATTTCCCATTTATAATCCAGTGGAAGGTACACTTTATCGTCATTTTGCACATCAAGAGATAACTCCTCCGCGTCTATTTAATTGGCAATTGATGCAAAATTTGGGTCTTGAGGATAAGATAAAGAAATATTTAAAGAACTTAGGACTGCTGCAATATACTATGATGGAATTGTCGGGTTATTCCCCTTTGTTGGTTGAATTCCATTGCACAATGAATTTTGATGATGAATCCAATACTATGACATGTCGTCTGTTGGGTCAAGAGTATGCTGTGACGCCTCGTATTATGAAGGGGGTATTTGGATTTCTAACTTGAGGTGCACGCGGTGTACCTCCTTCATTTAATGTTAGAGAGGCTTGGCAAGAATTGTCGGGGTTTAACAACTAGTCATTAGTAGGAATGCCGAGTGGATTCATCAAGGATGCAGCATTGGCTATGGTGCATAAGTTCATCGCATTTAATGTTTTTAGGAATGAGCAGGCTAACAAGGTCAACACTGCTGAGGTTTTCTTGCTCACATGCGCGGTCAAGAAGACAAAGGTTTTGCCGACATTCTTCATTTGGGATCACTTGCAGCTGGTTCGTGCGTAAGAAATGTCGGCCAACCTTATGTCAAATCCCTACTGGGCTATCAGTACATTTAGGGATAATTAATAATGAGGGATGACATATTCCTGGGCAAGATCTGATACGACCTAAGATAATTGATCTTAGTGAGCTTCGAGGCACCCCTTTTGCATATAATGAGACAACTCTTGTACCTCATCAATTGAGGAATTGTGTGAAGAGATATATGCATGCGCAGCTCGCAGAAGCCCAAGCAGCAGGTGCAGGACCATCTCATGCACCTTCGGGTGATATGGTCATTTTTGATACTACTCTTGCATCCGAAGATGAAGGCGACAAGCATACCGAGGCAAGAGAGGATACAGAGCCCGTTCAGAGCAATGCCGATCTAAATCATCCACAATTCCCTTATAAGTAAGGAGCATCAGGGCAAGGGTATAACTCCATACGTGACGAGCTGAGCCAGTTCAGGAGTGAATTAGCTGGCAACTGGATAGAATTTCGTCAAGACATCTATTCCCGATTTGACGAGCAAAACCAGCGTCTTGACGAAAAGAACCGATTGTGGCATGAGCAGAACCAGTGCTGGAATCAGTATAATAATCAGATGATCGAGCAAAATCAGCGCATGGCTGCTCTTGAGGTCTAGTGGAACGCTTGGACCACATTTCATGGCGCTCATCCACCACCGCCGTCTGACCAATAGTGATTCATCACTATTGGAGTGTATGTTTATTTCTATTTTTGTGTGCGTCGTGTTGCTTTAGTTGTTTTGCTGTCTTTGTTTTCTTTTGTAGGTTTTGTCTTGTGCTTGATGCCTCGCCTTTCCGTTTCTTCGTTTTCAGGGAAGTCGTCTCTACTTTTCTCTTATATGTTTATCTGCAATGAGGACCTTGCCTGTTTTAAGTGTTGGGGGGGTTTGATTTTCGATTTTTGTTTTTGTTTTGTCGTTTATGTTTTGTTCTTAGCTTTTTCTTTGGATAAGAGATGATTTTATGTTCTTGAAATCAATGGTGCATGAAGAATTATGCTTTGAGTTGGATTAATTATGTTTTGATCTGAATTTCATTTCGTCTTGGTATATATGGTTTTTAGTGTGATGAAACTTAGGTGTTAATTTGAAATGTGGGACATAATTAGGAAGCTGTGATTAGACAATGTGTGTGATCGGCTGTCATATACTTCATACATGGGACCCTTTTCTTGTGTGATTTTTTCGTTGAAAAAAAAATCTGAAAATAATTGAAGTGATGTTGTGAAATAAGTGGGCTTAAAATTCGAATAAGGGGCTCTACCCCTCTTGCTTGTGTTGTCTCTCGAATGGAGACTCTATGCGATGGGTATAGATAACTACGTTAGGATACTCGAGTGTATAACTTGAAGGTTTCACCTAACGATTATTATCCTATAATCGGTTTTAAGTTCCACATATTTTATTTATTTTTATCATTGGGATGTCTTACATTAAAGGGAACCATGTGAGTTGTATATTGATTTCTGAAATCAAATTTGAGTCGAAGCACAGCTATTCTATGATAAGTCACATGTTTGGATTGATGAATGAGGATCATTATATTGAGAATTATACTATTAAGATGCTTTGAAAGGACGTGAATATGTGATTGATTCTATTCAAAGTATTGATTCAATGTGTACCATTCTTTTCAAGAAACTAAAATTTGCTCGAGGACAAGCAAAGAGTTAAGTGTGGGGGAGTTGTTTTGCATGTTTTTTTATGTTTTTCTTTGATTATTTTAGACGATTTGGTTCATATTTATTTATATTTGAATATCTTTTGTTGGAATCATGTTCGTTTTCATTTTGTGTAGGGAATGATTGCGTTGAAACTATTTTGTAAACAAAAGCACACCCAAGCGCCGGACTCGGCGTAGCCGTCGCTGGGTGCGCCTTGGCGTCGTGAGGATTTGAAAGCGCCCGCATCCGGTGCTGGCACCCAAAGCTAGCACCCCGTCCCGAGAGCGTCCACGTCCGGCGCTGGGCGCCCAAAGTTGGATTAATCCCGAGAGCACCCGCGTCTGACACTGGCGTGCGTCCGACGCTGGGTGCCCAAAGTTGGATTCGTCCCAAGAGAGTCCACGCGTCCGGCGCTGACACGCGTCCAGCGCTGGGCTCCCAATGTGAAATTGTCCAGAGACTTCTCGCGTCCGGTTCTGCGCAAGAATTGAAGATCGTCCAGAGAGTCCACGCGTCCGACGCTGGCATGCATCTGGCACTAGCTCCCCGTTCCGAGAGCTGATGAGTCCGGCACTGGGCGAGCCGTGTTTCGCCTTATTTTTGAGCACGCGTGTCCGGCGCTGGGTTCACGTCCGACGCTGTGCGTGAATTTTTGGGCGATATATATATGTTTTAAAACGCTGAAAACCCTAGTTCTAATTTCATTCTTCAGTTTATTTTCATTCGTGCGCCTCCTCACACGAATTTCTTCCTTCAAGCTTTCCAAGTATTTTCCTTTACTCTTTGTGATTCAAGAACATTGATTGAAGAGATTCATCAACAACTATTGCAATTGTAAGGATTATTATTCTCTTTTCTTCCGTTGAATTATTGAGTAATAATTTTAATTGATTTCAATTGTTTGATCCGTGAGATGAGCATGAACTAATCTTCTTCTAGGGTTGGGTGATTCAAATTGATTGATTGATTATTTGTTTTGATTGAGTGTACCAATTGAATCATAGGGTTTACTATTAAGTGATTGATCACCATTTATTTGTTTATGTTTCATGTATTATCGAGAGATAGATACGTTGCATCCATATGAATCAATTGGGTTAGAGGATATCGGAAACGAGTACTCTAACCGTTTATGTATTTGTGAAATCTTATAAACTAGGTTTAATCTACGGAACGAAAGACGAGTGTTTGAATTATAGGTTAGAGGATTGCATGAGTAGGTGGATTTCTTAAGCAAGCATTACTCAATTAATCAAGGCGAAGAACCTAATGCCCTAGTCTTTCTCACAATCTTGAATTACTCCTGTTGCAATTGAATTGCTTTGAAAGTTTGGTTTGAATCGTCTGCGTAATTTAATTTCCTGTCAATTTTAATTAAGCATCATCCCCAAACAAGTTTAGGATTTAGATTTACTGTTTTTATCGTAACACATCATAAGCCCTGTTAAGTCTTCCTCGAGAGATTCGACTTGGGTCGACCTTACCACCCTATAGGGACCTCGTACTATTGCGAGCGACTTAGAAGAACAATTTGGTCGGAACAGTTCTCTTGAAACAAAATGATATGCATACCTCAAAGCATGATTTACAAAAGCTTTATGAAATATTATTGCATGAACTGTTATTGACTGCCAAATGTTTATGTTTTGTTGTGATCCTATCTGAGATTGGTATATCTAATGTGGTATGAGAATGTGTTGGTCCACCAACGTTAAAAAAAAGGTAACGATCAGATTTGACTTCATTAAGGACTAACTCGGATTGTGTACAGATGTGACTGTGTGTTAAGGTTAGCTACCTCGACCGGTCAAGCGATTATGTGTAGGTGGTCACCTCCATAGTTCGCAAATGAATAAATGAATTATCAGATATGTAACAACGTGGATGAAATAGTCTGGCTGGACACTTTGGAAAAATGATAAAATATTTAATAGGCATGAGTGTTTTCAACTAAAATCCTCATGCACTATTGTGGGCAGTTCAATAACTTTACAAAGAAAATGTTTTCGGCAATGGTCCAAGGAGTACTTTTGTACTTAGCCCTGCATGACGTTTTTTATGTGCAGGTTGAGCAGGGATTGTCGATGAGTGCGAGGTGGTGCATAGTGACAGGTGTTTTGTTGCTATAATAGAAAAGTTTGTAGAACCTTGCGCATGTATCGTCATATGTATGTCCACACGTTTATTGCTGCTAAACTTTGATATTGTTTTGGTGTCTTTTGATTATAACTGCTATTCACTATCATATTGAACTTGAGGTCGTACCTCGTTCCTTGAATTGCGCCCTGATAGGGTTATATTTGGATATTGAACCTTTTGACAAGTCCTTCTATGACTTGGGATGGTATTGAAATAGTTTATTAATGCATTTATAAGTAGTTCAATGTTTAATTGTATTGGTTAGTTATGTATATATCCGTTGTATTATCATTCCAGTGACAATCCAATTGATCCGTACTTCCTTGAGAAGTCAGGTCGTCACAAAGTGGTATCAGAGCATTTGTTCGCTCTGAACCCTAAAAACCCTTTCATTGAATCCTAAGTTGAAGGTTGAGTCTAGAAATTGTTGGTGTTTGACTACCACTGCACTGCACTTCATCTTCATCCTGCTCAACGAGGAAAAAGGTAACTATCTCAACTGATGGTTATTTTGAAATGATGGAAGTATATAGAATGTGAAATAGACTTACAAATGTTGCTTAGTTTGAAGGTCGAAATATATTTTGGAAAAGGAATGATTTGAAATTGAAAAGTTTCTTTCAAAATAATTGGTCATTAGTTTGAAAGAAAGTTGCAAACTTTAGAGGTTTGGTAAGGGAGTAATATGAGGATACTTGATTATCGCAATATATGTCATGATCTGTGTTTACTGCTATTGCTATATGCAAAGCATGCTAGAAGCAGGATGTAAATGTGTATGTTTTCCCATGAGAACATAGACTCTTAAGACGCATGATCCATTTGCCCCGAACTTAGTATGAGAACATAAGGTATCCCCGATTGAACAGAATACTAAGGAAGAACGAGAACATAGAAATTTTAAGAATCACAATCCGAACGGATTTGAGGATGAGAACACGACCAGTCTACGATGATGAAGCGATTGCTTGACTGAAGGTTCGCACTGTTATGAGCCCCAACCTTTCTACGCGAAGGAATTCCGAACACCATGCGTGTTGCCTCTATCGTAGCAATAATGAAAAGAATCAAAGTATAACGTTAATGAAGTATAAAAAGAAAGATCAAATTGTAAGTACATTATATGAACGATCATGATCGAATTTTATGATGTGAATAGAAATAAGGAATCCAGTACCCAATAAGATAGTGTGACCACTTAGCATTTACCCGAAGGCTAGACATTGAACGTTTATTCTGTCCTAAGTAACCATACAGTCTCTTCCCAAAGATCAAACCATGAAAGTAGTTTCAGAAGAACTTAGGAATATAAGATGGTTCAGATGGTTTTTACGACTAGGCTCCTTTTATCTTCTAGAGTCACACCCGAGGAGGTGGTACGCTCCTACCGTTCCTACCAGATGTACCGAGTAGAAGACATCGGCGAGTTCCTTGCTCATTTTGTACGACATTGGGCTGCTGCACATGCTCGTGGTACGTCACATTATGATGGTGTGCTTCGACCGATCACGAGACAAGCATCCGACTGGCAGGGATATGCCCGTGAGATATCGACAGATTATATCTATCGACGCCGAGAGAGCTTCGATCTTGAGGCAGACTTGCCTCGTTTTGTCAGTCACCTGAGCTACGTATTCATGGTATACGGAGCTACACCATGTGGACCGTATCTCCCCAAATGGGAATACACCTGGCGTGATGAGATTTCAAGTGGCTTCACCCGGAGGTGCCTCGTTTGGCATCTGATGGACCGGTATTCTTGCCTGGCTGTGGCAGGAACATGTTCGAGGCTAGACCTTCCTGTCCTCGATAGCTCACTTTTTGGTCCTACCGCTAGTAGGATTTGAGCCCCGTCATTAATAGCCCAGACCATCGCCATCGATCATTCTATGTCAGCATCCATCTCTACCTACAGGCGCTCCCCTATCAACCACTGCCACCCCCGCATGGACCCCTGTACCATGATACTGTGGAGGTTGATGATCTATGTGGCCTAGCTGCAGGCACCGTGAGAGGAGCTTCTGCCCGTCTTGCTGCTGCTCCGTTTCTAGCTGCTGCTTTCAAGAATATCACGACTGAGATCCGCCGAGACCTGGCTGCTATGGGAGAAGCTAGGGTCATTAGAGTCCGAGAGCCCGTGGCTCCCACATTCGATGTTGAGGTCATAGAGGAGGAGGATCCAGAGGAAGACCCAGAGGAGGATCCTAAGGAGGACCTGCCAGCTGACGATGAGATAGAAGGAGTAGACAGTACCCATACTCCCAGTTCTGACTCAGACACGATGAGCCATGTCTACACCCCGAGCAACTTTTGATCTAGTTATTAGGATAAGATAGTGTTTGTCTATATACCCTTGCATATATTTTGATGCATGCGGAAACGATGAGTCGCTCCGACATGAACCTTTATTCTGATGACCATGGTAGCGTTTATATTTTTGTACGCAGCGTGACTAGGTACACTGAGTGATGCTGCTATTTATTTTTGGAACATCATACTCCGTACCTGGCCTCTTGTGGATCTTAAAAGCGATGATGAAAGTCCTCGTAGAGACATTTGATGTGATATGATGATAGCTCCCCGAGAGCCTTCCGTGCTAATATATATTGTGATCTTGATGGATGGTATAAGAAGATATTTGATTGGGTATATTTATGAAGGTTAGGATGACGTCGAGAAGAAGAAACCATGAGGTAACACCCGAAAGAGATGACACCCCTCCACCACCACCACCGGCAGGAAGAATCGAGGAACTATTCCTCAGACAGAATCTGCCAACCTTCAATGGGACTGGGAATCCCGTGGATCTGGAACTATGGATTGGCGCACTCGAGTGAATCTTCAATTTCCTTCACTGCACTTCTCAAGAATGTTTGTCATGCATCGCTTTTCAAATGACCGATGCCGCCGACTTTTGGTGGGAGACGAAGAGGAAGACCTTATCTAAAGAGGAGCTGGAAGAATGTACATAGGAAGAATTTAAGGAGGAAGTGTATGAGAAATACATTCCTAAGAGCTATCGTAAAATAAAGGAACATGAATTCTACAATCTGCGTGAGGGAAAGACAACGGTCATACACTACGACCATACATTTTGCGAGATATCGGGTATATACCTCAGCTGGTCGACACCGATGAGAAGAAGACATAAAAGTTCCGGACAGAACTCCGTCATGAAATTAGGGTTTCGATAGCTGGCCATGGAAATATGACTTATCTTGAGGCCGTCAGCAAGGCATTGGACATTGAGGCCGCCTTGCCCGAGGATAGGATTATCGTTGTGCATCCACCAAATCACCAAGGGGATCGTGGGACGAGAAAGTGGGAAGGACCCCACCAAAGTCAATGATCAAAAGTTGGCCAGGCCGATTGGAGGCCATGGCAAGGGAGTAACGTGCCATCTAGGCACCGACAAAGTAATGGACGCCCATGGTACACATGAATGGCGGAAACCGAAATTTGTGAGACTGCCCAAGGTGCCATATGAGCCCAAGGTGCCATGTGAATGAACAAACATGGAGACTCTCTTTAATAAAAAGCGTCACGAAAGTATGTTCTTGGACTTTAGTGCATTCACTAGCAATGAAGGATGTGATAAGATGGATGCTTCACTTTGCTCCAGTGCTCAACTCGCACATTTAAAACAAACATGAGCGTGGACTCATGCAAAGGTCACTACATCATGGTAAGACACAAGGGTTTTAGTTGAAAATGCCTGCCCGCGGGCATTTTTCTTAGTGTGTATGCGTATCCCTTACATCATTTCATCAGGGTAAATGGTCGTGAGGGGCCTCCTCACGACCCGTGCCGCCGTGAATTGTCCTTACAAAGACAGTCACGTTAACTAGCGTATTGTCCCGCTAGGATCCGATAGCTCAACTATTTCAACATCACATCACTCAAGTCATTCATATCAATCTCATGGATAGGATACATACACAAAACATAAATATTTTTGGCGGTAATCATGTAAACATTTTATCAATAGTTGAAATAAGCATCGTAAATAAATATTTCAAAAGCATTTTATTTTTGTGAGTAGTAAAGCCCACCGACCTGTATCGATTGTCTAAATCGATTTGATCAGTAAGTCCCGTGCTTAGCCTATCTATTCACGGCCTTGAAGTTTTGGAGCTGAAAATCCATTGGGTTTAGAACCCATATTTTATTTTAGTGTATATCATGGTATGATATACACTCAATCGACCATGCAGAAGACCTAGTCAAATATTTCACGTTAAGGTATGCTTTCGTGAAAATATCGTATCATGATGTTTTATCATAATTGCATATCTTATAATGCTCTATCGCACCTTGCGACATAACATAATGAATGCATCGATTAATAGCATATTAGTCACATAAGGCATACTTCACATAGGGGTTTCCAACACTTAGTCAAATTTCAAGTGTTTTAATTTCAGCAAAAACAGCTTGAAACAACCCAAGTGACGTACTTTGACGACCCATAACTCTCGATTCAGAATACGTATGGTCGCACAAAGATACATTCTGGAAACCTCTAAACATGTACTACAAGTTCTAAGAAGGAATTAAATCCAAAAGAGTCGTGGTTCTGAAGATATAGGGTCTCAAAGTGGGCAACTCAAACTGACTTCTATACTTAGAAAATTTTTCAGAATTTCCAGTTTTAGCTTAACGACGAGGGGTTTTGCGAGGCTCGTAACTTTTGACTCACAATGCCAAAATGGCTGCAGGCTACCAATTTCGAAACCTTGTAATAAGTACTACATATTTCATGAAGACCATACTGGAAAATATCTAACGCATCGAGAAATACATAAGTCCAAAGTTGACTAGTTGGAAATGGACCGTTTCCAGTAGGTGACTTTGGGTCGATGAAAAGTATACCTATAAAACTTGGTTTGGGATCAAACTTTCCAGATCATAACTAGACATGGTGGGGAACATTTCTTATGAAGAAACCAAAGTCCAAATCGGACTACAAATGGCTTGAACACCTCACGTAAAAGTCATACTCGAACAGCCTATTATATGAAAAATTTACTAAGGCAGTTTGTCCAAAACAACTTACTGTAATGTATCAACTTTAAAAATTCACCGTGAGTTCATTATAAGGAATCTGGAAATGAAACTAATCATATTGAAAAGACACTTAAGTCTAGTTTTATCCAGAAAAGGCCTCACTCAATGATTCACAATAGATTGGGAGCTAAAAATATTTTACCACAAGCTATCAGTCCCGTGACAGTTTTGTGCAGTTAACTTGTAAAATCTGGAATAAATAGTTAAAATTTTTAGAAAATTCTGAAAATTTACAGTAATCTTCTATACATGCTGAATTATATTTCTGCCAAATTTTAGAGTTTTATCATTAGCCAAACTTAAAACGAAAGCCACGCACTATGGGTGATAAACACGGCGATTTCGCAGATTTTATAAGCTTGATTTCTCTTGATGGAGAGAACAACCCAGAAATGAGGTGTGGGGTGTGTGTGGGGTGGTGTTGGAGAGGTATGGGGGTGTTGGGTGGTCATGGGTGACATTTGTTAATACACTCACATACATCTACACTTGCCGATCGATTTTATGCATATATATATATAAATTTCGATTGCCCTATCAACTATGATGGCATTTTCCATGCCGACAACAACAATGGCATAGGATAAATTAATGGCATCATTTTATGCGATAAAAATCGAGTAACAACAACAATACTAGCGATGCTTAATAATACTGTAATTACATATACTAATCATAGGAAATTAATTCCTATAATTTCTTGATCGATTAAATAACAAAACGTTAACGTTTGAAAGCGGCAAACGCTCATTACAACAACAACTTTATTACATTACCATTCTAAGCTTAATTGCTTTAAAAATATCATGAATTTTAACTATCAATCGGCGCCGCCGATATACTTCATATACTTTTATTTCTCACAATTCTCCGAATTCATTCCTCAATCATTAGAAATGGAGTTCCAATAATTTCTAAAGGATCCTCTAAGGAACCAAGGAAACTTGGTACGTGTATGAGAACACCTCCAATGATGCATGTTATCCTAACAAAGGCAACAACAACAACAACAACAACAACAACCACCACTTTCAATCAAGAAAGGGAGTTCCCGAAGGATCCTCTAAGGAACCAAGGAAACTTGGTAGGTATGAGCCGCAATCAATCTTTTATTACTAAAGCATGCGTAGAGAACTTAGGACTAGATCCTAAACGCGTTGAACAGATCATGAGAATTTCTTCACCAATAGGAGGCATAAGAACGGTAACCCACACATGCTTGAACCTAGAACTTGGACTAGGCTCACTTAAGGTCATGATAGATAACCTTCACGTCATACCTATGACAGATGTGGATATAATCCTAGGGATGGATTGGTTAACCGAACATAATACGACCATCCTATGCAATGAAAGGAAAATTTCTTTCCAACATCCCAAAGAGAAACCTACAGACTTTCACGGGACCAGCATGGGGAGGAGAGTCCCAATCGTATCCGCGCTACAAGCAAGGGCATTGCTGGACAAGACAGAGAACCACGCCTACCTTGTCTATCTCCAGGAGGAAGACCAGAATGAGAGAGGGATAGAACACGTTCAGATCGTGAGGGAGTATCCCGATGTTTTTCAAGATGAACTACCAGGATTAACGCCAAACCGACAGATTGAGTTCACAATCGACCTTGAACCGGATTCTGCCCCTGTGTCAAAAGCCCCATACCGGATGACACCAAAAGAACTTGAGGAATTGAAGATCCAGCTACAAGAACTCTTGGAGTTAGGTTTGATTAGACCTAGTGTGTCTCCATGGGGAGCACCTGTCCTTTTCGTGAAGAAGAAGGATGGCACATTGAGAATGTGCATAGACTATCGAGAGTTAAACAAGATAACTCTTAAGAATAAGTATCATTTGCCCTGAATTGATGATCTGTTTGATAAGCTTAAGGGAGCAAGAGTCTTTTCGAAGATAAATTTAAAGTCTGGATACCATCAACTGAGGATTAGACCAGAGGATGTACCTAAAACGACTTTCCGTACAAGGTATGGTCATTTCGAATTCATCATTATTCCCTTTGGACTTACAAATGCCCAGTAGTATTTATGGATATCATGAACATGGTATTTCACCCATAGTTAGACAAATTTGTCTTAGTATTCATAGACGATATCCTAATATACTCCAAGAATAATCAAGAACATGAGGAGCACCTGAGAACGGTACTGCAAACATTAAGGCAAGAGCAACTCTTCGCCAAGTTTAGCAAATGCGAGTTTTGGTTAGACGAGGTGACATTTTTAGGTTACATCGTGTCCGCCGAGGGAATCAAAGTAGATGCCTCCAAGATCGATACAGTTCAACAATGGGAATCACCGAAGAACCCGAATGAAATTCGGAGTTTCTTAGGACTTGCCGGCTATTATCGAAGATTTATCGAAGGATTTTCAACGATAGCCCGACCCATGACCCAATTGTTAAGAAAAGGAATCAAGTACACTTAGACCGCCGAGTGTGAGGCTAGTTTCCAGAGATTGAAGGAGTTGCTAACTACAGCACCTGTACTCGCAGTACCGGAAGCCAATAAGGAGTACACAATCTACACGGACGCTTTGAAGAATGGATTATGATGTGTTCTGATGTAAGAAGGCAAAGTTGTTGCTTATGCTTCAAGGCAATTATGCCCACATGAGTTGAACTTTCCTACGCACGACCTGGAATTAGCAGCGGTCGTACATGCCTTAAAGATTTGGAGACACCATCTCTATGGAATTAGATACGAGATCTAGAATGACCATAAAAGCCTCAAGTATTTCTTTGAACAGAAAGATCTTAACATGAGGCCATAAAAGCCTGAAGTATTTCTTTGAACAGAAAGATATTAACATGAGGCAACATAGATGGTTAGAAATGGTGAAAGATTACGACTGTTGTATCAATTACCACCCAGGCAAGGCTAATGTTGTAGCCGATGCTTTGAGTCGCAAATCTCACTCTAGTTTGGGATGTCTCCTCAGTCATGAACATCGAAGTCATAGACTCGTCTCAGACGATAGAAGGCTGCATTGCAACGTTGATTGCAGTCCCGGACTTAAGAGCCCGAATCTTAGAAGTCCAAAGGAAGAGCAAGAAGTTGGAGGAAGTACGAGTCAAGATCCAGGAAAACAACCACAAAAATTTCAGAGAAGCAACAGATGATGTTTTGTTGTATGACGGGAGAGTGTGTATTCCAGAAGACGGAGAGCTTAAGAGCAAAATCTTGAAAGAAGCCCATGAGACTTCTTACACCGCACACCCCGGAAGCACCAAAATATACCAAGATCTCAAGGAGAAATTTTTGTGGGATGGAATGAAGCGAGACGTAGCTTCATTCGTAGAACGTTGTTTGACGTGTCAACAAGTGAAAGCACTCCACCAGTGACCGTATGGAACCTTACAACTGCTGGACATACCGGAATGGAAATGGGACGATATAGCCATGGATTTTGTTACTGGGCTACCCAAATCACAAAGAGAAAATACCGTTATTTGGGTCATCATCGATCGTTTGACCAAGAGCGCGTATTTTCTACCAATTTCGATAACACATGGATCGAGAGAGTTAGACACGGTTATGCGCTCGAGAAGTAAACGTTTACATGGATTTCTGAAGACTATCACGTCTAATAGAGATTCAAAATTTACATCCAGATTCTGGACGAGCTTACAAAAAGAATTGGGGACTCGACTATATTTCAGTACCGCGTTTCACCTGAAAACGGACGGACAATCCGAGAGGACCATTCAAACGCTTGAAGACATGTTGAGGACTGTTTTCCTCGATAGAGGAGATGGTTGGGAACAAGTATTACCACTTTTGGAATTCGCCTACAACAACAGCTACCAAGCAACTATTGGAATGGCCCCGTACGAAGCGCTTTATGGAAAGAAATGTCGATCACCATTTTACTGGGATGAAGTGGAAGAAAGAAGAGTATTAGGGCCTGACTCTGTGGGAGAGATGATTGAGATTGTGAGACAGATCCGACAACTGATCAAGGAGGCCCAAGAATGACAGAAGTCGTACGCCGATAATCATCGCACATATCTACATTTTGAAGTAGGAGAAAAGTTTTCTTGAAGATCTCCCCATCGAAAGGAATCGTGAGATTCAGAATCAAAGGGAAGTTGTGACCACGTTTCATAAGACCCTATGAAATTTTGGGAAGGATAGGACCAGCAGCTTACACACTCGCATTGCCGCCAAGCTTTGGGAACGTGCACAATGTGTTCCACGTTTCAAAACTAAGGAAATACATACATGACCCCAGCCATGTAATACCGCCGACATATATTATCCCCGATGACAATATGAGTTATGTAGAATTTCCTACAAAAATTTTGGACCGACGTATCCAAAAGCTAAAGAACAAGGAGATACCATTAGTAAAAGTTCTATCGTGACACCATGGACAAGAAGAAGCAACCTGAGAATTAGAATCAGCTATGAAAGAGAAATACCCAGATCTTTTCCAAGGTTAGCAAATTTCGGGACGAAATTTATTTTAAAGGAATGGTATGTAATAACCCGAAAAATTTAAAACTTCTATTAGTGAGGATTAAACCAATTGCTTATGGTTCTAAGACCTTAATTATGTTTAAGGTGACCAACGAAATGAATTAGAATGGATTCAGAGATCGAAAACTAGAGAAACCAAAAACTAGTGACTAGTCCAACAGGATTAAGGTTTCTAGAATAGCCTGAACATAGAATGAAAGATCTAGAATGAATATAACCAAAAGGATTAAATTTCTAGAATCGTCTGACGAAAACATATGAGAAGCCAAAGAATTAGAATTTTCAGGCAGACTAGCCCGGTCAATCTCAAAAGTACTATTCACGAGTCGGATCAAATTTCAGTCTGCGCTAATCATTGAAGTTAATGAGAATAATCAAAATCATGAAGGAATATATTATTATGAATTTATAATTCATAAGAATCAATTTCTGAACGAAATTTCCGAAGAACTTAACCGAACGCTAGGAATATATACCGGAAAAAACCCTAAACTGATCCGAACAAACCGAAACTCAAACCAAGGGTCTAAATAAATAATAAATTATTTCTAAGACTCAAATTAATTATGAAAGCTCAAGAATTCAATAGAAATTCGAATGAACATAATTTAATAGTTCGACGTTGTTTTTTCGCGATAATTCAGAATTGACTTACCGGATGCAATCCGAACTTCATGAAATTATTATAAACTATCAAATAAATATTTTTAAGGTTATTTAAGAAAATAAAACCTTAAGGTTCCGAGAAATCAATCGAAAGCGCGATAAAACTTAAAGAACCGGTATTAACATACCAAATCGGGTAATTTGACTAGTCTTATCCCAACTACCACAATGGGAAACCCATATAGGCTTACAACAGCCCATTTTGCAGCAAATTACAGTAGCATTTTGTGCCCCTTTCTCTCTCTCTCTCTCTCTCTTTGGAACAAAGTTTTCTCTTTGTTTTCAAATTTCTTCCCCTTCTCCAAGCTTTAATCCACCATTACAACCCTCCAAATAATTTTCTAAGCCCATAGAAAGGTAGAATTCATCATTCTCTTAATTTGTAATGGAATGGAATTTTTTTAGATTTTTTTTGGAATTCTTTCATGAAGAACCTAATTTTTGTTCTTCATTTTCTTCATGACTTTTGAGACACCAAATACTCTCAAGCCGCGAATAAAATATTCTTAGAAATGCGTTTTAAGGTCGTGTTTAAAGTTTGGGAATTTTTGGAACATGTTAGGTATTTTTTTTATTTTGTTAGAATTTTTTTCATAGAAGATAAAGAATGCTTTTGTGAATGTTAATTCATATTGTTGTTTGTTGATGTGTTAGGAGCATAAAGAATAAACATGAGAATTTTTGAATTATTTCTCCTATTTATTTTGTTAGGGCTGAAATATATATATAATTTTTAAAAATTATTTTGATTTTATTTGTTGAAAAATAGTTTAGGTATAGTGTTTTATATATGATATGAACATCATATATTAATCTTGAAATTATTGAAGCACTCCTCCTATTTATTTCATTTGGACCACAACTCTCTCTCTATATATATATATATATATATATATATATATTAAGAATTATTTGATTTTATTTGTAGAAAATAATATGATATATGATGTTTAGAAATAATATGAATCTATTATGCCTTGTTGGGAATTTATTGAACACATATACAATATATGTGTGAGGACAAAAAAGAATTCCAATCATTTAGTTCATATTATAAATATTTAGTTGATGTTTAAGGTTAATATTACATGTTAAGTGCATACTATAAACATGTTATGAAGTGAGTAGAATTTATTGAGTATATATATATATATATATATATATATATATATATATAAAGACATTACCGAAAATATATGTATAGTAATAAGCATGTATTTTAATTTTAATGTATGATATGAGATGATATTTCATGTTTAGTATATGATATAAGGATGATATGATTTTTGTGGAATTTATTGAACACCAATGTTCATTAAATCATTATTACCGAAAACTTTAGGTTATTTTAACTCATGGTTTAAAATTTTATTTGATGATATTGAGTTGGTAAATAAATTCTATAGTATGATAAGAGCATAACATGATTTTATTGGAATTTATTGGATACTTATACTAATTATCGAAAAATAGTAAAATGGTTAAGTATGAGTATGATTTTATGTCACGACCCCACTCCGGATAACCCGGACTGGAACGGACTAATAATAGGAATAGTATTTATGGGTGCAGAAGACTATTACAACAAGGCTTATCACATGTGATATATAATACTTGGGACCAAACATACATTTAAAACATCTCGGACCAAAAGGTTTAGACCAACAGATCCCAAATGGTATTACGATCTGAAGGGCTTCATAGTTCATATTATCTTACCAACAGATATAACATAAAATAGTTCAGAGTTGCAGCGGAAAGTGTGTGAATACATATATGACGATATGTATTCAAGGTTAATAATTCTTAACAAAATCATCAAGGGCACTGGACTTCCTCAACACTCCTCCATCATCAACATCCGAGCTCAACCTGCACATTTAAAAACAAACATGCAGGGCTGAGTACAAAATTTGCACCCAGTGGACTCATGCCGAAAACATTTTATTTTCTTTGAATTACACTGCCAATATTATGGTAAGACACAAGGGTTTTAGTTGAAAATGTCTTGTGCTTACTAAAACATTTTCAACAGTTCATAAAAGTTGCTTGGCCAAGCATTTTTCTTGGTGTGTATGATCCATATCCCTTGTCATCATTTCATCGTAACATTATAGTCGAACGTCGTGAAGGAGGCCTCCCTCTACGACGCCGTGACCGGCCGTGAATTGTCCTTACAGCACACAGTCACCTTAGTGTACACGTTAATCCTAGCCAGGTATAAGCCTTCCGGCATAGGATCCGATATCGATTTTCATTCATAAGTTGGGAGCTACCCAACAACATTTATCATTCATATCAATCTCATGGATAGGATACAATACACAAAACATAAATATTTTTGGCAGGTAATCTTATAAACATTTTAATCACAGTTGAAATATGCTTCATAAATAAAGTTTGTTCAAATAAGTCGTCAAGCCACATTTTGTTTTAGAAGTAAAGCCCACCTGAAAACTATTGTTCGTCTTTAACGCTCGTTTACTTGTCAACATCCAGCTGTTGCGTCAGCGTCCACACCTTTATATAAAAAGGATGTTTTAGTACGTCGTTTACGTATTTCGAGACTTACAAAGTCTATAATAAGCTTCGATATTTTATATCGACATAAATTGAATTCCTTAACGAATTCAATACGTTGCCTTTGGCGTATACTAAGTTTAACATTTCTCGTCCTTCGATAGAGACGAGATATGTTCAAAATTACCATTTTACCCTTTTTGGTAAATGGTTCAACGTTTTCTCACGTTTTTCGATCTAACGACTTCAAACATGAAATCTTTTCATATCAACGTGATTTTATTAGCAAACTGATACGTCTTACGTGTATTAGCGTATTTATCGAACGTATTTCGTTTGTTAATTTCAAAAGTCAACAATTTTGACTTTTCTTAGTAATTAAATTACTAAGTCATACTTTAATATCTAATTTTCACCAAAATCAATTTCCAATTGATTTCTTTTTATAAACTCATTAATATGTTTTAAAAAATAATTTTTAAACATTTAATTCATTATAAATGATGAATTTAAGGATTTAAAATCCTTATTCGAAAATTAAAAATAGCTCACGGCTATTTCATACTTTTATAACTTAAGTATTTTCGAAAATTTCTTATAAAGTCCAAATATGTCTAAAATAATATTTTGACATATAATTTATTATTAAACTTGATTAAAAAGGATTTAAAATCCTTAAAAATCCTTAAAAAAATTCTCGGTAATTATTAGAAATTACCAAATGGTGTCCAAATTTTTTTTCTAATTTTATATAGTGTATTATTATACACTATGGTCTTTAATATGTTATAATATCAACCAAACCTTATTCGATCATCACCCTATTTATCTTATAGGGTCACGGCATTTTTGAAAAAAAAATGCCCAATAATTTTCTAAATTTTCAATAAATTAATACAAGGTCCAAACATTAGTATATACCATATTTATGTCATATAATCCATGATATAACAATGTTATACCATATAAATGGTACCATAGCTCTCGGTCATTTCATCATATACATAAAACATTTTTATAAAATTTCCCAATATATATATCATGCTCATAAACTATAGTGTAGAAACATTACATCATAATATACATCAAAGACCATTTGAATCATCACCATTTGAGTGTGTAACTCATCGGTTTTTTTGAAACAAATGTGTAATTGATTTTCAAAAATTCTAACAAAATCATAAGATGCATAAATCATAATCTAGACCAATAATATAACATTGCATGTATCAAATAAAAATCACACACTAATATATATATATATATATATATATGCCTCGGTATTTTTTTTGAGAAAATAGATAAGATTTTCTTAAAATTCCCAATAATTCACAAAGGATTTATATATCATCTTAAATCAACAATATGTACTTGCATGTTCTAAATAAAAATTACACATCCACATATAAATATATATATGTCTCGGTCATTTTAAAAAGAATTAGTTAGGGATTTCCAAAAATTCCAACTATATCATAGGGTGCATAATTTATGTTCTAGATCACTAATACACCATTGCATGCTTTAAATTTGAAACATACACCCACATATATATATGTACAAGTCTCGGCTATTTTGGGAAAAATAGCATAGATTTTCTAAAAATTTCCAACAATTTGCTATGCACTCTCAATACATCATAAATCAAGAATATATCATTGCATGTGTAAAATAAAAATCTTACACCAACATAAAAAATTTTATATGTCTCGGTTCTTAAAAAAAATGGCATGGATTTTCCTAAAATTTTCAAATAAATACTATGAACACATATAACATCATAAATCAAGAATCCATGCTTAAAATATTCTTTAAGCTCTCGGTCATCAACACAAAATTTTCAAACATGTTCAATTAAAGTTTAAAACATGATCTAAGTTTCAATACATCATGCTACACACTTTTAGTACACAACATAACCATGGATTCACAAGATTTTGAAATTAAACATACATGCATAATATTTTAGAAACAAGAACACAAGCCTAAACATATTTCTATCATCCATACACATGCAATAGCAAAGTATTACCAACAAAGTTCATCAAGAACACATGCAAGAACCATACATCTTCTCGGAAATTTTATAAAAATCGAGAACCATTGATGCTTTGTTTTGATTCCTACCTTGGATATATGGATTAATGGAACAAACTCAAGGTATCAAAGTGTTGTATGGAGGAAGAGAAGAAAATTTCAAGCTTGGCTATGGAGTGGGAGCTCTCGGTTATGGGGGAAAAGAAATGGAGAAGAAGAGAGAGTTGAGAGAGAAAATAGAGAGTGGAGTGTGGTAGTGTTGGAGTGTGTAAGTGAATGAATAAAAACTGAATATCCTCCCCCCTTATCCCCTATGTCTCGGCTCTCTCTCTCTCTCTCCCATACACAAGAGACTCTTCAAGTCTTAATAGTATTTTATTCTCATAGTGGAGGTTAATCATTGGTGTCTTACACATAAATCTTCTTGAAAATAGCTAAAATATATCATTAGTGGGAGATTTAATGATATAAAATCTGAATTATATAGGATATATACATACAAGAGTGGAGAAAATAAAATAATTCAACTTTATGTACATAAGAATAGCTCTCGGCCATTTGGCCAAACTATAGGTTAAAATTTTATTTCATGTCATTAATAGGTATATACACCATGGTATATGATTTAGATGATAAATAATAGCATAGAATAAATTAAGGGTGTTGTTTTATGAAGAAAACCCTAGTTTCGAAAAATTAGGGTTTCGAAAATTGAACATTGTTCAATAATTGATCCACAATGTGCAAGCATTGATTTAATGCTAAATATCACTGTAATTACATAAAAATATCATAGGAAATAAATTCCTATAATTTCTTGATCATTAAAACCATCTTTCGTTTCATCTCTAAACGTTAACGTTTGAAAACGTTTCAAAACGTTACGTAACGACTCATCTCAGAATGGTCGTAATAATCTCATAATCACTTTACTAATATAAATCATTAATAAAGGAATAAAATTCTAAGCTTGATTGCTTAGAAAATTTTATGAAATTTTAACTGTCGATTCGCAGCCGACGTTAAAAATATACTACCGATAAACGTTATAGTCTTCGATTCTTAAATTCACGATTTTCAGTGAATTTATAACAGGAATTCATTCCTTTGTAAGATAGATCGAATTCATATTCGATCTCAGGCTGATTTGATTTCACAGCGAAATTCTATTTTACGGGTTTTAAAAACCGTAATTAGGCTTTTTTAAACTGCGGGTTATTACATCCTACCCTCCTTAAAAGAAATTTCATCCCGAAATTTGTATACCTTAGAAAAATAGTCTGGGGTATCGTTCTTTCATCGCATCTTCAAGCTCCCACGTAGCTTCTTCTTGTCCGTGGTGTTTCCACAGCACTTTGACCAGCGAAATTGATTTGTTTCTCAATTGTTGAACTTTATGGTCTATTATTGCTGTAGGTTCCTCTTCATAGCTCATATCTGAGTTGAGAACTACGTCGTCTTGATGGATCACGTGTTTTGGATCGTGTACATATTTTCTTAATTGAGACACGTGAAAGACATTATGCACATTTCCCAAGTTTGGCGGAAGAGCCAACTTATAGGCTACTGGGCCTATTCTTTCTAGGATCTCATATGGTCCTATGAAACGGGGTCTTAGTTTTCCTTTAACACCAAATCTTATAATCCCCTTTGATGGAGAGACCTTAAGAAATACTTTGTCTCCACTTTCAAATTGTAGTTCAGATCTACGTGTATCGGCGTAAGACTTTTGTCTATCTTGAGCTTCTCTTATTCTTTGCCTAATTTGTCGAACGATTTCAATCATTTCATTCACTGCTTCTGGCCCTACTACTTTCCTCTCACCCACTTCATCCCAAGAATCGGTGATCTACATTTCTTGCCGTACAAGGCTTCGTATGGGGCCATATCAATCGTCGCTTGATAACTATTATTGTAGGCAAACTCGATGAGAGGTAAAATGTCTTCCCATTTTGCACCTCGGTCTAGTACTACGGTTCTCAGCATATCTTCCAGAGTCTGGATTGTCCTTTTCGATCGCCCATCACCGTGGATTAAATCAGATCTTGAATCAATCTCGATGTGAATTTGGAGTCCCTATCTGATGTAATAGATTTTGGTACTCCATGCAGTCATATAATCTCCTTTACATATATCTGGGCTAGCTTATCAGATCCATAAGTATTCTGAATTGGTAGGAAGTGAGCGCATTTTGTGAGTCTATCCACCACTACCCATATGGCAGTGTTCCCTCTTCTGGACTTGGGTAAATCTGTAACGAAATCCATCGTTATCTCATCCCACTTCCACTCGGGTATACCCAACGGTTGTAACTTCCCGTAGGGACGTTGGTGTAAAGCTTTTACTTGCTGGCAAACAAGGCAGCGTTCTACGAAAGAAGCTATGTCTCGTTTCATGCCTTCCCACCAGAACTTTTCTTTTAGGTCTTGGTACATCTTAGTACTACCTGGGTGGGCGGTGTAAGGTGTATCGTGAGCCTCACTCATTATTTCGTTCCGAATTTCAGTATCATCGGGAATACATATTCTCCCTTCAAACATTAAAGCATTATCTGATGCTTCGTGGAAATCCTTCAATTCACCAGTTCTCACCCTTCCTCTTATCTTTTCCAACTTTTCCTCCATCCTTTGTCTCTCAATGATCCTTTTTCTTAAATCAGGCGTCACGGTGAGTGTAGCGATATAGTTCGTGATCGTCTCTGGTTGTTCAACCAATTCAACCCTCAATTTTCTAAACTCCTCGATGAGTTTATCTTCTTGCGTAAGGAGACATCCCAACTTAGTTTGATTTTTACGACTCAAGGCGTCAGCTACTACATTCGCTTTACCTGGGTGATAGTTAATACCATAGTCGTAATCTTTTACCAGTTCGAGCCATCTTCTCTGCCTCATGTTTAGATCTCTCTGCTCAAAGAAGTATTTCAAACTCTTATGATCCGTGTAGATTTCACATCTCACTCCGTAGAGATGGTGTCTCCATATTTTCAGTGCATGAACCACAACTGCTAATTCTAAGTCATGAGTTGGGTAGTTCAGCTCATGTGGTCTAAGTTGCCGGGATGCGTATGCTATTACTCTTCCCTCTTGCATCAAAACGCAACCTAGTCCGTTCTTCGAAGCGTCTGTATATACCACATATTCCTTGTCCGATTCTGGAACTGCTAGTACTGGTGCACTTGTTAACTTCTCTTTGAGTTTTTGAAAACTCGCCTCGCATTCTACAGTCCAAGTGTACTTAACTCCCTTTCGGAGTAGTTGGGTCATCGGTTTTGCTATTTTGGAGAATCCTTCGATGAATCTCCGGTAATAACCAGCCAATCCCAGAAAACTCCGGATCTCATTCTGAGTTCGCGGCGATCTCCATTCTTGCACTGCTTCCACTTTGGCTGGATCTACTTTGATTCCATCAGCAGACACGATGTGTCCGAGGAACATTACTTCCTTCAGCCAAAATTCGCATTTGCTGAACTTAGCAAATAGTCTTTCATCCCTCAAAGTTTGCAACACCGTTCTTAGATGTTCCTTATGGTCTTCCTCATTTTTCGAATAGATGAGAATATCATCTATGAAAACCAAGACAAACTTGTCTAAGTACGAATGAAACACTCGGTTCATGAGGTCCATAAATACAGCTGGTGCATTTGTCAATCCGAACGGCATAACTACAAATTCATAATGGCCATATCTTGTCCGGAATGCAGTTTTAGCTATATCTTCAGGCCGTACTTTGAGTTGATGATATCCTGACTTAAGGTCAATCTTTGAGAATATGCCTGCTCCTCTCAATTGATCAAACAGATCGTCGATTCTAGGCAACGGGTATTTGTTCTTGAGCGTCATCTTGTTCAGCTCTCGGTAGTCTATACACATCCTTAAAGATCCATCCTTTTTCTTGACAAACAATACCGGCCCCCAGTGAAACACTAGGTCTAATGAAACCTAGGTCCAACAGTTCTTGGATTTGGATTTTCGTTCTTCCAATTCCTTTGGGGCCATTCTTAGAGGGTGCCTTCGACACTGGAGCCGATCCTGGTTCCAAGTCGATGGTAAATTCTAATTGTCTATCAGGAGGTAATCCTGGTAGATCCTTAGGAAATACATCTGGAAATTCCCTGACAATTTCTATGTCTTCTACCTTCGTTTCCGGCTTTTCTTCTCCGTTCAGGTAAACGAGAAAAGCATGGTATCCTTCTTGTTCATCATCTTTTTGCCTTCAATGCGGACACAATCGGACTCTCTTCCCATGCTAATTCCATGGAAGTGCGTTGCTTCTTGTCCGGAAAATGAAATGATATTTTCCTTTCCTTGCAAAGAATCGTGGAGTGGTTTGCGACTAACCATCCATTCCTAGATTATATCTACGCCACCCATGGGTATTATGTTCAAATTATTTGCCGTAACCCTAAGTGATCCTAAGTTCAACTCTAGGTTCGAGCGAGAAATGTGTAATGTGATCATAATCCCTCCTATAGGTGAAGAGATTCTCATATCCCGATTTGCTTTTATAGCACTAAGTCCCAACAGATCTCACGCATGATTTTGCTATGAAGGAGTGCAAAGCACCGTGATCGAACAATACTATAACGGTATGTTGAGAAGAATTCCCATACCGCCAGTGTTTCCGGTCCTGTTCATTCATCACGGCAAAGCATATGCCCTAGCCCGGGCCGGCCGAGGTCGACGTTGTGCTTGCCCCTTCTTGAAGTCATTGTTGTTGTCCGGGGCTCTTTGTTGCGGCCTGGCGCTTCCGTGGTGGTTGTTGCCTTCGTTGTTGAGGTGGTTGCCACCGCCGCCGCTTTGCATTCTTTGTTGTGGGCCGCCATCGTTGTTGCCGCAGATTGTTGCGGAGGTTGTTGTCATTGTTGTGGCTGTACTTGCTTTGTTGAGGTTGAAATGAAATTGATAGCCCTCGGTGGTTGGACATTGCGGGTTGGTTCGGCCTTCACGATCGCTTCCGAACGCACTTCGGGCAAAGTTTGCATAGTGTCCTTTCATCCCACACCTAAAGCGGTTCCACGCCCGCCATGCACATTCTCTGTGCGCTTTACTTTGGGCACGGAAGAGCTCTTCTTTGCTCTTGTGGACCTCTTGTTGGAGGAACAAAAGTCGGCTTCCTCCATCCTTGTCCTTGATTTGTCAGACTCCTTCCCTTCGTTGTCGTTATTCTCGTTCTCAAAACTTCCCTTATTGCTGTTACTAAAACTTGTATCCCATTTTCTCTTACCCTTGTCCATTGTACTCTGCATCTGAGCTGATGCTGGCTTATCATCTGGCATTGCTGCCTCAATGTCTAGAGCTCGTGTAAGAGCCTCTGTATAGGTCATGTCTCCGAGACCAGCGAGAGACATTCTTATTTCTGGTCTTAAACCCGACCTGAATTTTTCCGCCATTTTCAGGTCCGTGTCCACTTGATCCAAAGCATATCTTGACATCTCGCAAAATGTGCGATCATAATCGGTTATCGACATCTTTTCCTGCTTTAACAAGAAAAATTCGTGTTCCTTCTTCTTCTTGTAACTTTTTGGAACGTACTTATCATACATTTCTCTCTTAAAGTCTTCCCATGTTAACTCTTCCATTTGCTCTACTGTAAAGGTTTTCTTTCTGGCCTCCCACCAGAAATCAGCAGGTCCATTCAATTGGAAGGTTACACATGATGACTGTTCTGTCTTGTGCATCTTAAAAAGGTGAAAATCCTTTCAATGGTTCTCATCCATTGTTCAGCTTCTTCTGGACTACCATTCCCATTGAAGGTAGGAGGGTTTTGTCTTAAGAACAATTCCTCTATCCTGCGATCAGGTTGAGGTGGAGGTGGTTGAGGTATATTCTCCTCTTCCTGCTCAGGAGTTCTACCTCTTCTCCAGGTGTCCGCCGCCCTTACTCCTCGTTCAGGGTCTTGTCTAGGAGGCATTCTGTTATATAAAATACATCATTAGCATCATACATTACTTTTTTTTTTATAACTTGAATATATACAATATCATCATTGCCTTATTGGAAAATAACTTAAATAAAACATTCCATCCTTGTCATACACGATTTTGTTGCAAAAGCCCTCTCGGGTCATATATATATAATGGCAAAAGTACCATAGGTAAAGTACTTGCGATCAAAAGTCATTACAAAGAGAATTACTTACATATTGACTTTCAAAACATTTCAAAAGGAGCCATACACATATCGGCTTACAAGGCTTTACAAAAAAATCATGTACAACGGCTTTATAGCCTTACAAAAATCCAGTTTCCTCGTCCTCCAAGTTTTTCGAAATAACATAAATAAAACATACATAAGATAAATAACATAACCCTTCACACTTTTACTTCAACATCAACCCCTCGAGTCTTCCTCATCCTCCTCGGGGTCCTCTTCCTCTTCATCCGAGTCATCATCTTGGCCGTGTGCTCTAGAGGGTCCAGCGCCATTATTCTCTACCATATGAATGTCCCGCAGCGGACCATAATCAACACGAATCGGACTGTAGTTGTCATGGATTGGGTTATAACCATCGAGGGTACCGCCACACTTATCCACTTATCCGACGGTAACTCTCAATCGGCGGTGGGGTGCCGCCATCGGTGGTAGGCGGGAGTGGTGAACGCATGTGAGTGTCCAAACATCGATGAAGGAAAACAGAGCCCCAAAGCTCTAGTGTGGTCGCTCCATCCGCCGACGAGTGCGCCTCGTCAATCCGATATCGAGGCACCACTGGGTCGACTATCCGTGGAACCTCAGTGTACAGCCCACTCGGGTGACTCATCACGCCATGTGTACTCCCGTGGGGGAGATAAGGTCCTCTCGGTGCTACGCCATAAATGTTGTACACATACGTCAAGTGGTCGATTTAACTGGGTAAATCGCCTACTAAATCATAACCTCCGGTCGCACGATAGATATAGTCTCCGGACACTTCACGGGCGTAGTCTTCCCAGTCACATGGGAGGATGGTCAGAAGACGCTTAATACCGTCATAATCACCACACCAGACACTCGGGCATTTCTCCAAAGTCGGAGATAGTACATCAGGAATTCCCCAAGATCCTCTCCACAACACATCCAGCTTTCTCGATATGTGCGCACCATTTCCTCGGGAGTAGGGTTTGATCCTATCCTTCTCCTCGCGATATAGCGCATTTCCTCCATGTGTCACGATCAAAACTAATATCAGTCACTAATAATATCCGATAAGCAGATAAGGTAACTTAGTACATCGGTTAAGCAACTAGAACGACTTATTCCATCTAATAGGCAGTTAAATACTAATGGTAGTACACAGATCATGACATTCTTAGTCTACCTAGAGACGAACCTCCTAAAGATATTCTAAGGTATATGTGATACCATAAGTTTCCTGCTCTAATTAACACTCGAGCTAAACTTTAATCAGACTCTAATATATTCTGGAGATGGAAAAAGAAATTCTGCCCTTCATAACAAATGAAGTTCAGAGTGTTAGGGGTACGCAGGCGAAAACCACACGTAAAACAGAGTCCTAACGAAAGAATACGATCTAAAACAAATTTACTACGCAGTGCAGAAAATTTTCGCGATCGTGCCAAAATTTCGAGGCAAAGCCAACGACGAAGTTGTGTACGCTATGGCTGCTGCCATCGTAGTACGACTATTACATCCACGTATTCGAGTTGACACTTAGCATTCCAAAGTCCAAGTCAACGGTCACGGATACTGATGTTGTGCTTGCGATATTAACCTCCTTCATTCTTCATAGTCAGCGTCGTTCTCGATCATCTTTACGTTCAACTCTTGGCGTTCGAAAAATCCAAAACTAAAGTTACATTCATGCTTTCTATCGTTCTTTTGTTTTCTTTCAATATGTGAGCATGCTTCTTATATCGTCTACGTTCTTCTTAAGAGAATAGCATATCCAGTTATCAACATAAATTTCATGATTCATAATTATAACTTCAAAATAACATCATAGCTCATTTATACGTACTTATACATATCAACTTGCTTTCATACATTCGTCTTTAATTATTCTGATTCGTTTCAAAACGTACTTCTCAACTTAATCACTTCGTATCATTACCATTTAATTTAAAAATTTAAAATTTTTGAAAATCTTTGCTCATAACTTTTCATTTCCATCATCATAACATTATAACTTTTCTTTCATTTTCCTTCAAAAATCCTTTCAAACTTGATCATCATATAGAATTCTTCATTTCATAAGTTTAAAAGAAACCAGTTACCTTTTCTCAGTTGAGCTCGATGTGATGGAGTGTTGAGAATAGCCAGTAGATTTCTAGAAGTCCAGTGACTCAATCTAGACTTAATTTTGGAAGGAATTTGGGTTTCAAAGAGCAACTGCTCTGATACCACTCTGTCACGACCCCCTCCGGATAACCCGGACTGGAACGGACTAATACTAGGAATAGTATTTATGGGTGCAGAAGACTATTACAACAAGGCTTATCACATGTAATATATAATACTTGGGACCAAACATACATTTAAAACATCTCGGACCAAAAGGTTTAGACCAACAGTTCCAAAGGGTATTACGATCTGAAGGGCTTCATAGTTCATATTATCTTACCAACAGATATAACATAAAATAGTTCAGAGTTGCAGCGGAAAGTGTGTGAATACATATATGACGATATGTATTCAAGGTTAATAATTCTTAACAAAATCATCAAGGGCACTGGACTTCCTCAACACTCCTCCATCATCAACATCCGAGCTCAACTCGCACATTTAAAAACAAACATGCGGTCGAGTACAAAATTTGCACCAGGTGGACTCATGCCGAAAACATTTTATTTTCTTTGAATTACATCGCCAATATTATGGTAAGACACAGGGTTTTAGTTGAAAATGCCTCAGGCTTACTAAAACATTTTCAACAATTCATAAAAGTTGCTTGCCAAGCATTTTCTTGGTGTGTATGATCCATATCCTTGTCATCATTTCATCGTAACATTATAGTCGAACGTCGTGAAGGAGGCCTCCTCACGACGCCGTGACCGACCGTGAATTGTCCTTACAAGCACACAAATACCTTAGTGTACACGTTAATCCTAGTATATGTTCGCCCGGACATAGGATCCGATATCGATTTTCATTCATAAGTTGGGAGCTACCTAACAACATTTATCAATCATATCAATCTCATGGATAGGATACAATACACAAAACATAAATATTTTTGGCAGGTAATCTTATAAACATTTTAATCACAGTTGAAATATGCATCATAAATAAAGTTTGTTGAAATAAGTCGTCAAGCCACATTTTGTTTTAGAAGTAAAGCCCACCTGAAAACTATTGTTCGTCTTTAACGCTCGTTTACTTGTCAACGTCCAGCTGTTGCGTTAGCGTCCACACCTTTATATAAAAAGGATATTTTAGTACGTCGTTTACGTATTTCGAGACTTACAAAGTCTATAATAAGCTTCGATATTTTATATCGACATAAATTGAATTCATAACGAATTCAATACGTTGCCTTTGGCGTATACTAAGTTTAACATTTCTCGTCCTTCGATGAGGCGAGATATGTTCAAAATTACCATTTTACCCTTTTGGTAAATGGTTCAACGTTTTCTCACGTTTTCGATCTAACGACTTCAAACATGAAATCTTTTCATATCAACGTGATTTTATTAGCAAATTGATATGTCTTACGTGTATTAGCGTATTTATCGAACGTATTTCGTTTGTTAATTTCAAAAGTCAACAATTTTGACTTTTCTTAGTAATTAAATTACTAAGTCATACATTAATATCTAATTTTCACCAAAATCAATTTCCAATTGATTTCTTTTTATAAACTCATTAATATGTTTAAAAAAATAATTTTTAAACATGTAATTCATTATAAATGATGAATTTAAGGATTTAAAATCCTTATTCGAAAACTAAAAATAGCTCACGGCTATTTCATACTTTTATAACTTAAGTATTTTCGAAAATTTCTTATAAAGTCCAAATATGTCTAAAATAATATTTTGACATATAATTTATTATTAAACTTGATTAAAAAGGATTTAAAATCCTTAAAAATCCTTAAAAATTCTCGGTAATTATTAGAAATTACTAAATGGTGTCCAATTTTTTTTTAATTTTATATAGTGTATTATTATACACTATGGTCTTTAATATGTTATAATATCAACCAAACCTTATTCGATCATCACCTTATTTATCTTATAGGGTCACGGCATTTTTGAAAAAAAATGCCCAATAATTTTCTAAATTTTCAATAAATTAATACAAGGTACAAATATTAGTATATACCATATTTATGTCATATAATCCATGATATAACAATGTTATACCATATAAATGGTACCATAGCTCTCGGTCATTTCATCATATACATCAAATATTTTTATAAAATTTCCCAATATATATATCATGCTCATAAACTATAGTGTAGCAACATTACATCATAATATACATCAAAGACCATTTGAATCATCACCATTTGAGTGTGTAACTCATCGGTTTTTTTGAAACAAATGTGTAATTGATTTTCAAAAATTCTAACGAAATCATAAGATGCATAAATCATAATCTAAACCAATAATATAACATTGCATGTATCAAATAAAAATCACACACTAACATATATATATATATATATATATATATATATGCCTCGGTATTTTTTGAGAAAATAGATAAGATTTTTTAAAATTCCAATAATTCACAAAGGATTTATATATCATCTTAAATCAACAATATGTACTTGCATGTTCTAAATAAAATTACACATCCACATATAAATATATATATGTCTCGGTCATTTTAAAAGAATTAGTTAGGGATTTCCAAAATTCCAACTATATCATAGGTGCATAATTTATGTTCTAGATCACTAATACACCATTGCATGCTTTAAATTTGAAACATACACCCACATATATATATGTACAAGTCTCGCTATTTTGGGAAAAATAGCATAGATTTTCTAAAATTTCCAACAATTTGCTATGCCTCTCAATACATCATAAATCGAGAATATATCATTGCATGTGTAAAATAAAATCTTACACCAACATAAAAAATTTATATGTCTCGGTTCTTAAAAAAATGGTATGGATTTTCCTAAAATTTTCAAATAAATACTTTGAACACATATAACATCATAAATCAAGAATCCATGCTTAAAATATTCTTTAAGCTCTCATTAAATCAACACAAAATTTTCAAACATGTTCAATTAATGTTTAAAACATGATCTAAGTTTCAATACATCATGCTACACTCTTTTAGTACACAACATAACCATGGATTCACAAGATTTTGAAATTAAACATACATGCATAATATTTTAGAAACAAGAACACAAGCTAAACATATTTCTATCATCCATACACATGCAATAGCAAAGTATTACCAACAAAGTTCATCAAGAACACATGCAAGAACCATACATCTTCTCGAAAATTTTATAAAAATCGAGAACCATTGATGCTTTGTTTTGATTCCTACCTTGGATATATGGATTAATGGAACAAACTCAAGGTATCAAAGTGTTGTATGGAGGAAGAGAAGAAAATTTCAAGCTTGGCTATGGAGTGGGAGCTCTCGGTTATGAGGGAAAAGAAATGGAGAAGAAGATAGAGTTGAGAGAGAAAATAGAGAGTGAAGTGTGGGAGTGTTGGAGTGTGTAAGTGAATGAATAAAAACTGAATATCCTCCCCCCTTATCCCCTATGTCTCGGCTCTCTCTCTCTCTCCCATACACAAGAGACTCTTCAAGTCTTAATAGTATTTTATTCCCATAGTGGAGGTTAATCATTGGTGTCTTACACATAAATCTTCTTGAAAATAGCTAAAATATATCATTAGTGGGAGATTTAATGATATAAAATCTGAATTATATAGGATATATACATACAAGAGTGGAGAAAATAAAATAATTCAACTTTGTGTACATAAGAATAGCTCTCGGCCATTTGGCCAAACTATAGGTTAAAAATTTTATTTCATGTCATTAATAGGTATATACACCATGGTATATGATTTAGATGATAAATAATAGCATAGAATAAATTAAGGGTGTTGTTTTATGAAGAAAACCCTAGTTTCGAAAAATTAGGATTTCGAAAATTGAACATTGTTCAATAATTGATCCACAATGTGCAAGCATTTATTTAATGCTAAATATCACTGTAATTACATAAAAATATCATAGGAAATAAATTCCTATAATTTCTTGATCATTAAAACCATCTTTCGTTTCATCTCTAAACGTTAACGTTTGAAAACGTTACGTATCGACTCATCTCAGAATGGTCGTAATAATCTCATAATCACTTTACTAATATAAATCATTAATAAAGGAATAAAATTCTAAGCTTGATTGCTTAGAAAATTTTATGAAATTTCAACTGTCGATTCGCAGCCGACGTTAAAAATATACTACCGATAAACGTTATAGTCTTCGATTCTTAAATTCACGATTTTTAGTGAATTTATAACAGGAATTCATTCCTTTGTAAGACAGATCGAATTCATATTCGATCTCAGGCTGATTTGATTTCACAGCGAAATTCTATTTTACGGGTTTTAAAAACCGTAATTAGGCTTTTTTTAAACTGCGGGTTATTACATTTTAATTGTAAATAATGCTATGATAGTCAATCTACAAGTTTAGAATGAATGGTATGTGATTATGATGAATGAATGGAACACTCATGCACACATACACAATGGTTGTGTATTTTGTTAGAAATTAGGGTTTTCTAATGCTTTAGTATGGTATATGTTGTATATGGTGTTGTATAATGTTGTATGATTTATTTATATTATGCCGACAAAAGAAACCTCAAACGTAAACAACATAATACTTTATCTACGAGAATCCAAAAGAAATCGACAAATTTCGATAACTTAAGAAGGAATTAATGAGAATCGAAGTTAGACACAATTTAGGGTTTTCTATTAATAATAGGATATTCAAACGTGAGTTCCTAAGTTAAAAAACCAAAAGCCAACTTACAACGTTAATGCTGAAGAACGACAACCTAATACGATATTAGATTGAGCGTTAAGATAACTCGACAACGAATGACGATTATAAAACTTACATAATCTCCGACGAGTTAAGAGAAACAAAAAATATCGAAGAGTGTAAGCTAAGATTCAAACATAAGATGTCAATCCTTATGTCTCAAAGGACGAGTTAGTATTCAAAAAGAGCTTCAGTAATCTCCAAGTATTTACTTACGTGATAGTATGAGATCACTTGAATCATAAGTCAAGACTCTCCTTTATCCGTCGAGTTAATACGACAAGCCGTCAAGCATAACCTACTAGGATGTAATTATAATTGTTAAGTCTAGTTAGTGGCTTGAGAATATCCTAATATACCAATCATAACTTGAATACTAACAATCTATAACGTAATAATGTTTAGAAGAACACTAAAGTTAGAGTCGAGGTTAGACTCGGAGTATATGACTCATAAGTTGAGGTTCGTCTATGAAAGATGAAGGAATATAGTTTGGGAATAGAGAATGTAAGATAATAGAAATTATCTTAAAACCATCATAAGAAATCACAAAGAAACCTTAAATTGGGAACGTTAAGTCGTGATTTATAAACGACCATCGACCAATAGAAGAAATCTAAGAGAAGTTATTTTCTTATGAAGGGCATGTTCGTACGTAGTTGCCGAGGAAGGACAATCGCACCATGCTTCGCTTAGAACCTATAGCTTCAGACTAGCAGGTGGGCTCTCTTGAAACAAAATGATATGCATACCTCAAAGCATGATTTATAAAAGCTTTATGAAATATTAATGCATGAACTGTTATTGACTGCCAAATGTTTATATTTTGTTGTGATCCTATCTGAGATTGGTATATCCAATGTGGTATGAGAATGTGTTGGTCCACCAATGTTAAAAAAGGGTAACGATCGGATCTGACTTAGTTAAGGACTAACTCGGATTGTGTACACATGTGACTGTGTGTTAAGGTTAGCTACCTCGATCGATCACGGCGACTATGTGTAGGTGGCCACCTTAATAAAAGAATGATCAGATATGGAACAACGTGGATGAAATAGTCCGGCCGGACACTTTGGAAAAATGATAAAATATTTGATAGGCATGAGTCTTTTCAACTAAAATCCTCATGCGCTATTGTAGACAGTTCAATAACTTTACAAAGAAAATATTTTCGGCAATGGTCCACTGAGTACTTTTGTACTTAGCCCTGCATGACGTTTTTGATATGTAGGTTGAGCAAGGATTGGCGATAAGTGCGAGGTGGTGCAGAGTGGCAGGTGTTTTGTTGCTATAATAGAAAAGTTTCTAGAACCTTGGGCATGTATCGTCATATACATGTCCACACGTTTATTGCTGCTAAACTCTGATATTGTTTTGGTATCATTTGATTATAACTGCTATTCACCATCGTATTGAACTTGAGATCGTACCTCGTTCCTTGAATTGCGCTATGATTGGGTTATATTTAGATATTGAACCTTTTGACAAGTCCTTATGTGACTTGGTATGGTATTGAAACAGTTTATTCCTTTCAGTTCATGCATTTATGAGTAGTTCAAAGGTTAATTGTATTGGTTAGTTATGTATATATCCGTTGTATTATCATACCAGTGACGATCTAATTGATCTGTACTTCCTTGAGAAGTCAGTCGTCCGCTTGTAAAGCCGAGAACAAATCCTACGAGTTACACAACTCAAGCCAAACTGTCGCTTGCCGAACCGTGATTTGAAGTGTTTTACTTGTCATGGAATTGGGCATATTGCTAGAGAGTGTCCGAAAAAGAGGTGAGGATCATTCGGGATGATGGAGAGGTGGTGACCGATGATGATGGCGTGAAATC
Source organism: Salvia rosmarinus (assembly GCA_036937905.1). Taxonomy (NCBI): domain Eukaryota; kingdom Viridiplantae; phylum Streptophyta; class Magnoliopsida; order Lamiales; family Lamiaceae; genus Salvia; species Salvia rosmarinus. Next base: position 41,439,575 of record CM072816.1, on the reverse strand, counting down.
GATCCGGAGATGCCACCTGGAGGATCCCGATGATGAAGAGATGGAAGCACCTGATGCACTCATTTTGGTTGCTAGGAGAGGTTTGAGTGTGCAAAATCAAGTGAGTGATACGGAGCAACGAGAGAACATCTTTCATATGAGATGTCATGTCAAAGATAAGGTGTGCAACGTGATCATCGATGGTGGGAGTTGTACTAATGTAGCTAGCATGACTATGGTTGAGAAGTTAGAGCTACCATTAGTGAAGCATCCCAAGCCATATCGGTTGCAGTGGCTGAATGATAGTGGCATTGTCAAGATAACGAAGCAAGTGAAGATTTCGTTTCGCATTGGAAAGTATGAGGATGAATTTCTTTGTGAGGTGATTCCGATGTAGACGAGCCATATTCTATTGGGATGACTGTAGCAGTTTTGATGCAAGAAGGGAGACCAGTGGTATACTTTAGTGAGAAGTTAAATGTAGCCACTTTAAACTATCCTACTTATGACAAGGAGCTTTATGTGCTGGTCCGGGCCCAAAAAACGTGGCAACACTATTTGTGGACTAAGGAGTTCGTCATTCACACCGATCATGAATCATTGAAGCATTTGAAAGGGCAGCACAAGTTGAACAAGAGGCATACGAGGTGGATGGAGTTCATTGAGATGTTTCCATACGTCATCAAATACAAGCAAGGAAATGAGAATGTGGTGGATGATGCACTTTCTCGGAGGTATGCCTTAATCTCTACTTTAGATGCTAAGTTGCTTGGATTTGAGTGCGTTAAGAGTGTGGATGTGAGTGATGATGATTTTGGTGAGATATATCAAGCATGTGTAAAATCTGCTAGTGGAGAGTACTTTAGGCATGATGATTACTTGTTTAGGAAGAATAAGCTTTGTGTTCCTAAATGCACTTTGCGTGAGTTGTTGTGGCTTGAGTCTCATGATGGGGGATTAATGGGACATTTTGGTATTGCTAAGACTTTAGCTGTGTTACAAGAACATTTATTTTGGCCACACATGAAATGGGATGTTGATCGTATTTGTGGTAGATGTGTTACATGTAAGCAAGCTAAGTCTATGTCTAGTTCCCATGGTTTGTATACTCCATTGCCTATTCCTACAACACATTGGATAGATATTTCTATGGATTTTGTGTAAGGATTACATAGGAGTAGGAGTGGAAGAGATTCTATCTTTGTGGTTGTTGATCGATTTTCTAAGATGACACATTTCATTCCATGTCATAAATATGATAATGCATCTCATGTTGCTGATTTGTTCTTTAGAGAAATTGTTAGATTGCATGGCATGCCTAGGACTATTGTTTCTGATAGAGATGTTAAGTTCTTGAGTTACTTTTGGAAGACTTTGTGGTGTAAGTTAGGTACCAAACTTTTATTTTCTACTACTTGTCATCCACAAACTGATGGTCAAACTGAAGTAGTAAATAGGACTTTGTCTACTTTGCTTAGAGCTATAATCAAAAAGAACATTAAGTCTTGGGAAGAGTGTTTGCCGCATGTTGAGTTTGCATATAATCGTTCAGTTCATTCTGCTACTAAATTTTTGCCTTTTGAGATTGTATGGTTTTAATACTTTGACTCCATTGGATTTGTCTCCTTTACTTGCGCATGAGCATACTAATCTTGATGGCCAGAAGAGGGCTGAGTTTGTGAAACAGATTCATGAGAAGGCAAGGATGAATATCGAGAGGCGAACATAGCAGTACACAAAACAAGCCAATAAAGGGCTTCGCAAGGTGGTGTTTGTACCCGATGATTGGGTGTGGCTGCTATGTGTAAGGAGAGGTTTCCATTGCAAAGGCGTTCAAGTTACTACCAGGCGATGGGCCTTTTCATGTTGGGCGCATCAATGATAATGCTTACAAGTTGGACTTACGGTGAGTATAATGTGAGTGCTACTTTTAATGTGGTGATTTGAGTCCGTTTGATGTAGGTGAAGACTTGGATTTGAGGGCAAATCCTCTTCAAGAGGAGGGAATGATGCAGCCAAGTGTTCGTTGATTCCGACCGGTTCGTGTTCCCATGGACCAACTACAAGGGCTCGAGCAAAGCGGTTCAGTAAAGTTCTTGGACTTAGTTCAAGAAGTTTGGGCTCAAGAGTTAATGAAGAAGCCAATTGGAGATGGTCTCGAAAGCCCAAGTTTCGTGAATGCTATTATGTACAAATGGGCTTGATGTATATTTTCGTAGCCCATACGTTTTTATGTATATTTTTGTAGCCCATTAGAATAAATCTTAGATTATTAGTTTCCTATTTTATTTAGGTCTATTCTTTAATTAGTTTCCTTCTTTGATAAGGAGTCCTTCTTTGATAAGGATTAGGTTCAATTTTCACCTATATAATGGCTTGTAAACTCACGAAAATATTCATTTTGATTTTCAATATATGTGAGTTTTATTCTCTTCATTAGCTCTTGAATTTCTTGAGATTTGCCAAGTAATTCAATTATCGACGTATCGACGAGACATTCATCCCTCGTTCGTGTGTCATTCATCGTCCCTGAGTTGTTGCGTCAATGTCACGTTGGGGTATAGGCGACATAATGACCTATATCATTTCTTGGCTTAGATTCAGAGGTTTTGGGATATTCCATCTTGTTCGTTCTTTCGTTCGCATGTCATTAGGTCCTTCATACCAACAAGGATCGTATCAGACCGTACAAGTGGCACCTACCCAGGAAGTTGTGCAAGATAGAGAACCACAGGTTACTGCACCCACCGTTGCCATTGTGCCAGCAACGCCTCATCGTAGTGGGAGGGTTGTTCGTCAACCCGAGTGATTTATGTTCGTGGATGAATCTTCGGATTTAGTCCCAGGAAACGAACAGACTGTAATCGACCCATGGACATACAGCGAGGCGATACAAGACATAGATGCAAGATCATGGCACACCGGTATGGACTTAGAAATTAAGTCCATAAGCTATGGATGTATACGAGAAAACACCTCTACCAGATGGCAAGGAAGCCATAGGTAGTAAGTGGGTATAAAAGAGGAAGAGAGATTCAGATGGAGATGTTTCGGCTTTTAAAGCCAGGCTTGTGGCGAAAAGGTACACTCAGATTGAGGGCATCGATTTCGATGAGACCTTTTCGCCTGTAGCAATGCTCAAGTCCATCAGATTTCTTCTAGCCATAGCAGCTCACCTGAACCTAGAGGTTTGGAAAATGAATGTGAAAACTGCTTTTCTAAACGGTTACCTTGAAGAAGGTAGAGACATCTATATGCAGTAACCCTAAGGTTATATGGTGAAGGGTGAAGAGCATCTAATATGGAAGCTTAAGAAGTCCATTTATGGACTCAAGCAAGCTTCCCGATCATGGAACTTACCCAGTTGCCTAGCGAGAGTTGTGTGTATTGTTTGGATGTCAACGGTGACGTGATATTTCTTACACTTTACGTAGATGACATCCTTCTAGTTAGCAATAACGTGAAGCCGTTATCAGACGTAAAGAGTTGGTTATCTGATCAGTTTCAAATGATAGAATTAGGAGATGCAGTGTACATTCTTGGGATCAAGGTTTACCGAGATCGTAAGAAGAAAATATTGAGCTTATCTCAGGCGTCTTACATTGATACTGTGATTACTCGTTTTAGCATGCAAACCGCCAAGAAGGGATTGCTACCCTTCAGACATGGTATTCCTTTATCTATGGAGCAGTCACCTATGACTGCAAAGGAGATAGAGAAATTGAGACAAGTTCATTACGCTTCTGCCGTAGGAAGTCTCATGTATGTGATGCTGTGTACGAGGCTTGATATCTGCTATGCGGTAGGCAAATTAGCCAGATATCATTCTAACCCTGGACAAGCTCATTGGACTGCGGTAAAGCATATACTCAAGTACCTGAAAAGGACTCGAGATTAAAGGCTAGTTTACCAAGCAGATAGTCTAATGCCTTTGGATTATTCAGACTCGGATTTCCAAGCTGATCGTGATTAGAAAAAGTCTAGCTCAGGCTATGTGCTTACCTTGGGAGGAGGAGCTGTATCTTGGCAGAGTGCAAAGCAGCGATGCATTGAGGACTCTACCATGGAAGTTGATTATGTAGCCGCTTCAGAGGCTGCTAAGGAGGCGGTATGGCTCAAGAACTACCTCATGAATCTAGATGTGGTACCTCGTTTGCCCAAGAGTATCATAGTGTACTGTGATAACTCGGTGCGATGCAAATTCGACGTGCGATATTTTAAATACGGGAATTCGTAAAGTCTAAGTGCAACCCGAATCAACTTCGGTAATAAAGGGGTAAGTCAGCATTTATTCTCTAGTGGCATGAATGAATGTTTAAGAATTAATTTATATTCTAGGCTGATCATAAGATAATTAATTCATTTGAGGCCTATCTTTATTCCTTGGATTTGATCCCTAGGCTGGCCCATCAAGGCCTGGACCGCTGGAGATTTTTACCCCTCACATAGTGGAGTCCCATCGGGATTTTGTTCTGATTCTCCTATATCTAGACAGATTATATCAGATATCATTAGATATCAAAGGATATTATTCTTGATATGGTGTATCTTTAAGGATAAGATTGTATTTATTAGATATTCAGCGATCCTATCCTATTAGGATTCTAGGGTTGCATTATAAATACAAGGTGAGAGAAAATCAGAAAGAACTATCCTAATGCTAGTGATTCTCGAAAATTATAGGGTGAGGAAGAAGGCGAATTTTTGCAATACTCTCCATAGATTGCTTGTTCAACCGAAAGTATACTCTCAATTGACTCGCAACCGTACGAGGTGTTATAGTAGGGAAAGTTAACCCTAGTCGTCTCTCAAGGAAAACTTAACAGGGCCTAATGTTCGTGTTGCTCACAGAAAACGATTAAATCCTAAACACTCTAATACCAACATGAGTTTTTGAGACATACGAGAATCAAACAGCAAACCTAAGCCAGGGTTTGTCAATCCCGAGCTAAACTAATTAAGCAATAGATCTAAACTAGAGGTTGTCAAACCCTAGATGATAAACTACTAAACACGGAATCAGGAAACAAATCAAAAGCGATTAAATAAGATCTCCAAACAAGAAACGATGAGATTCAACGAAGAATGATTAATCATGAAACCGAGTTCAACTCCACTTGCATAAAATTGATTATTAAAATCGAAAAGCAAGCGATCAAGAGCCCAACAAAACAGAATTAAATACAAGCGGGATGAATCAATACGTAGATGAAGCGATCAAGAACGACGGAACAAAATATCGATAAATTACTCTCAATTCAAATCCAAAATCACACAAGGTATTGCAAGAATTCGTAGAATAAAATTGAAGAGAACAAAGTAACGATTACAGGATGTTAAACCAATGTTTGAATTGACTAAAATTGAAGAACAGATCGATCTTGTTCCAAGCGCGATGGCGAACGAAAATAGAGAAAACGAAATCCGAACTACGGAAAAACCTAAAAGCGTATATATAAAGACAATGAGCGCGGGTGAAACGGCGCCCGCTCGAGGCGGCGAGGCGCGGGGCGGGCGTGGCGCGGCGCGCGGGCGAACCAGCGTTCACTCCGAGCGCGAGGGAAATTGGGAACGCTCGGAGTGGCCGGCGTTCGTAGCTGGACGAGCGGGCGAGGCGTGGCGGAGGCGCGGGCGAGCCGGCGTTCACCCGAGCATGCGAGGAAATTAGGAACGCGCTCGGAGTGAGCCGGCGTTCAGCTGGGCGTCGCAGACGGAGGCGCTGGCGCGGGCGGCGGCGTGTGTGCGCGGATGGTCGGCCATGCGGCGGGGCCGTCGCGCGACTTCAACAATTGCCTCGTTCTCCTTCGCGAACTCCGAATTAGGATCCGCGCTTATGAACTCCTATCGCGATGCTCTTCATTATACTTGATCCTTGGTAGATTCATTTCATCCTATTTAATACCAATTTTCTGTAAAACATTGAAACGAACCAAGTAAGTCCGAAACGATAAATAATAAACGAACTAACGGCATAAATGGGATAAACTAATGAAAACAACATGCAAAACAATACCAAGAATAAGCATAAAATTACACCAAACATTGCTCTCGCTCAGTATTGGAGTTTTGATGAATGGGATCGATCCGTAAGATCAATGCAGGTGTGATCATTTCTTTGTCGACAAATTCACGGTATGGCGAGAAAACATCAACGTGTCGCAATTAATTATATAGGTGCATGCCAGGTATATAATCAATGTATGGTGAATTAAACATCCAAGATAAATCATCGGGAGAGGGTTAAAATCAGATTTTCCTACACTATGATATTCTAGAAAATCTTTTTTATTTGTCTTACTTTCTAATTATTTAGATTTGAATTTGAAAAAAAAAGATGATGAATATGGGATTAGGGTGGGTGGCTATGCATGGAAAAGGGAGAAAATGATGATTATTGTGTAAGGAAAACTAACTCATACATTGGTCAAAGTTCAAATCCATTTATCTTTCCCCAATCTCTTTTTGATCGGCCATAACACCCACTTTTATTTTCAAATTATATTTTCTACATATTACTTTTCCATTTGCAACAAGAACAAGAAAGAAAAGAAAACAAACTCTCACCCCCTCATTCCTCTCTCTCGGGCGAACATCCTACACACCACCACCACTATTTTTGCAAGTTCTATCTGTAATAACCCTTAAAATTTAAAACTTTGATTAGTGGAGATTAAACCAAATATTTATGGTGCTAAGACCTTAAATATGTTTAAGGTGACCAACGAAATTTGGAGATCGAAAACTAGGGAAATAAAAAACTAGTGACTAGTCCAACCGGATTAGGGTTTCCTGAATAGCCTGAACATAGAATGAAAGATCTAGAATGAATCTCAACAAACAGATTGTGTTTCTAGAATCTTCTCACGAAAACATGTGAGAAGCCAAAGAGTTACAATTTTTGGGCATACTTGCCCGGTCAGTCTCAAAAGTACTATTCACAAACCGGATCAAATTACAGTCCGAGCTAATCAGTGAAATTAATGAGAAAAATCAAAATCATGAAATATATTATTATGAATTTTAGATTTCATAATAATCAAATTCTGAACGAAATTCATGATGAACTTAACAGAACGTCGGGTATATATACCGAAAAAATCCTAAACTGATCCGAATGAATCGAAACTCAAACTAAGGGTCTAAATCAATAAGAAATTATGAAAGCTCAAGAATTCGATAGAAATTCGAAGGAACTTAATTTAATCATCGGACGATATTTTTTCGTGATAATTCAGAATTGACTTACCGGATCCAATCCGAACTTCATGAAATTATTATTGACTATGAAATAACTCATTTTAAGGCTATTTAAAAGAATAAAACCTTAAGGTTTCGAGAAATCAATCGAAAGCGCGATAAAACTTAAAGAACTGATATTAATATACAAAATCAAAATAATTTGACTAGTCCACACTCATCTACCACAAAGGGACATCCCCAACAGCTCTTTTTCAGTTTAGAGCCGAGCCATACTCTCTCTCTCTCTCTCTTTGGGAAATTTTCTCTCTTTGTTCTTCACCATTTCTTCATTTTTCTAAGCTTTAATTTTCCATTCCCAACCATTCCAACCTTCCAAATAATATTCTAAGACCATACAAATGTATATTTTACCATTCTCTTCAATTCTAATGGAGTAGAATTTTTTTTCTTAAGAAAACCTAACTTTCGGCCTTTACATTTTTCATAGCTTTTGAGCCATCAAATGCTCTCAAGCCATGAATGAAATATGCTTAGAAATGTATGTTAAGGTTGTGTTTAAATTTTGGGAATTTTTGGAGCATGTTTGTTATTTTTTGATTTTGTTAGATTTTATTTTTATAAAAGATAAAGCATGATTTTGTGAATGTTAATTCATATTTTTTTTGATGTATTGGGAGTATATAGAATAAAGATTAGAATTTTTAAAATATTTCTTTTATTTTTTTTAAGTGCCGAAGCCTATTTATGAATTTTGAGGTTTATTTTGATTTTATTTGTTGAAAAATAGTTGAGATATAATGTTTATTATATGATATGAACATCATATATTAATCTTGAAATTATTGAAAAACTTCTCCTATTTTCCTTAAAAGGGTCGAAATAAATATATAATTTTTGAGGTTTATTTTGGTTTCATTTGTTGAAAAATGGTTGAGATATAGTTTTTAATATATGATATGAACATCATATATTAATCTTGAAATTATTGAAACACTTCTTCTATTTTTTTCAAAAGGGCCGAAACATATATTGAATTTGTAGGACATTGTTTGATTTTATTTGTTAATAAATAGTTGAGATATAGCGTTTAATATATGATATGAACATCATATATTAATCTTGAAATTATTCAAACACATTTCCTATTTTCTTAAAAAACGCCGAACACTATACATATATTTTAAGTTTTTTTTTTATTTTTATTTGTTAAAAATAATATGATATATGATGTTTAGAAATAATATGAATCTATTATGCCTTGTTGGGAATTTATTGAACACATATACAATATATGTATGAGGACAAAAAGAATTTCAAGCATATAGTTCATATTATAAATATTTAGTTGATGTTTAAAGTTAATATTCTATGTTTATTGCATATTTTAAAATATTGTGAAGTGGGTAGAATTTATTGAGCCTAAATACATATATAGTGTAATTACCGAAAATTATAATAAGTATTTAAGCATGTATTTTAATTTTAATGTATGATATGGAATGATATTTCATGTTTAGTATATGATATAAGCATGATATGATTTTTGTGGAATTTATTGAACACAAATGTTCAATTATTCAAAATTACCGAAAATAATGTCCTATTTTAACTCATATTTAAATTTTAATTGATGATATTGATTTGGTAATTAAATTCTATAGTATGATCAAAGTAGCTTAGATAATTTCTAACCTTTAATGGAAAATCTAACTCATGATTTCTCATTTTTTTGTATATCTAAGTAGCTTAGATAATTTCTAACATTTTAATCAGAGTCGATCGTCGAATAAATCAATTTTTCTAGCTTGAAATTCAAGAAGAATGGAAGAACACTTCTCTCTTTTTCTTCCTCCTATTTTCGGTGGTTTAGGGAAATAAGGAAGAAAATTCATCCACTTGATGATATATCTTATTTATTCATGTTTTTTTAATAAGACAAAATTTCTTTAGTCAACATAAGATAAATATTTTATCTCATAAAAATGAATACCTTTCACTACAAAAAAAAAAATATCTTATCTTATCATCAAAATAAATATATTATCTTATCACCAAATTAAATGCCTTTCACTATCAAACAAAAATGAAATATCTTTATTTCTTTCTTTTTTATTTTGAATTTTCGGCCATCACTATATAAATAACACATGTCTCCATTTTTTTTTCATTCAATAATTATATAGTATAATATAGATCTTAGGTGATGATATAGATCATGAAAAAAAAAGAATAAGAACAACTATATGTCTCAAAGTGATAATTTTGACCTATCATTAGAAAAATAGAAATTATTTGTCCAATCCCCCTTTCTTTAATATATAAAAATATTGTAGAGAAGGAATATAAAAAAAATGCCCTTGTTTCTTAAAACATTCATAGAACTTTCAAGATTAAAATTCTTTAAAATTTATACTAAAAATTTCGAGTCATGTAAATACGTTAATAAAAAAGGTGTACTCACTTTATTTATTTTGTTAATATGAAATTAAATTCTAAGCTTCGCTTAGAAAATAACATAAGATTAATTATCGAAAATTAATCATCGTTGGAAAATCTATCTTAAAAGGAATAATATATATATTCCTTGTTTTACTAATTGCTTAAAGTTATAATATAAAACTTCTCACATTATGGATAATCGAAATTGAGCTTCGATAAATCCCTATTCTGATTATCGAGACAAAACCCTAATCAACGACTTAAATTATCATAACCTAGTTTTAATTTATCGGGATATTACAAGTATAGATAAGAAGTGACTAGACTTGGTTGCTTGTCTATGTTGGTACGTCTGTGACGTATTGATGGATCACAGTGAGATGAGTTATTCTATCTGACCGTCATGAAGAGCCTAGATCTCGGTGACTTTACGTTGATCTAAACCTCGATAAAGTTTTAGGTGAGTATGAGTTGTTGACCATCACTTTGACTCGTTATGGGTGAGTGTTACATGAGATAACCCAAGATTCTCCGCATCTTGGGTGGTGGCAATGCTTGTATATCATGTTAGTTACCTGTATCGAGTCATCCTATCCATTTAGGATGATGACGTCCCCTTAAGGAGCTCAAAAGGTTTATTATACTAAACCCTACAGACTGAGTTTAGCTCAAGTACAATAAAAGGTTGAGCGGTACTACTTAAGGAATTAAAGAGATTAATTATTTTAAGCAGTCAGAAAACTATAAATAATTAACGAATGTACGATATCTTAAATACGGGGATTCGTAAAGTCTGAGTGCAAGCCCGACTCAATTTCGATAATAAAGGGGTTAGTTAATATTTATTCTCTAATGGCATGAATAAATGTTTATGAATTAATTTATGTCCTGGGCTGAGCATAAGATAATTAATTTATTTTAGGCCCATCTTTATTCCTTACTTTTGATCCTGGTGGCCCGTCAAGGGCTGGTGCTTGGATAATTTTTTCCTCACTAAGTAGAGTCCCACTGGGACTCTGTTCTAATTCTCCTATATCTAGATAGATTATATCTGATATCATTATATATCAAAGGATATTATTCTAGATATGGTTTATCTGAAAAGATATGATTGTATTTATTAGATATGCAGAGATCATAGCCTAATGGGATTCTAGGGTTGCATTATAAATACAAGGTGAGAGAAATTCAGTGGGAGCTGAATTCTTTGTGATTTTCGAAAATTGCAAGTTGATGAAGAAGGAGAATTTTTGCAGTGCTCTCCATAGATTGCTCTCACTCAGCATTGAAGTTTTGGCAAACGGGATAGAGTCCAGAAGATCAAAGCACGAGTCTTGGTAATTCTTTATCCGAAAAATTCATAGGTAAACACGAGTAAACACCAACGGGTTGCAATTAATTTTATAGGTGCATGCTAGGTATATAATCAATGTATGATGAATTAAACATCCAAGATAAATCCTCGAGGAAAGGGTAAAATCAGATTTTCCTACACAAACCACATTTAATCCTTGTGTGGTTTACCTTTCTGTCTTGCTGAATGTTCTTTATTTTGCATATCTTATACTCAACACATCTCTGGTAAACTTAGACCCAATCTGATATCTGCATTAATATGATGTCTGCATGCATCTAACTTATGCACTCTCTTGCTTAAATGTTTTCTAAGTAGTTGAACGAGAATGTCATGTTGGAAAAATTCTATCTTAACTTAATGTTTTGATTATATCCCAAAACCTCACTGATGATTGCGCTATTGATGTAACCTTAGCATTGCTCACATGTTAGAGAGTCTGCTTTTTGTTTATAGGTTTCAACAAAACAACAAACAGTTTGGCTATGTCCTATACTCAAGGAGCTCGAGCAGTACTGAAGCTAGTCATATTGATAGAAATATGAGTACAAATACTCTCAAGACTGAAGACTGAAGTCGGAAGATGTAAGATGGAAGATTGAAGACTGAAGACTCGATGCTGCTAAAGACAAAGAAGCCAAAAAATGACTAAAGTGTCATACGAACATCTGAGAAGTCAAGACTATTGATAACTACATCAAGCTGAAGTGTTAATCGAAGATTCGAAATTACCAAACTGATAGAAGATGGAGTCTAACCTGTTGATAAAACACAAAGCTGATCAACCGGTGGAACCCGAAGTCAACATACTATAAAAGCACAAAGTTAAATCAACAGAAAAAACATGAAAATATTTAAACCTTGAGTGTTTGACTTTCAATGAGTCAGAGTGAATCTACAGAGGATCTTGACAAGTCAGAACCACTTTCTAGAGTTGCAGAGCTCATATGTACGACATTGGAGACACGGAAAATGACATACGAAGATTCAAATGGACAGATTTCAAATGACAAACGAAATGGATGTGTTTGGTGTTTCCTCCAATGATACTATTCATCGTCAGCTCTATAAATTCATGCAGAATTCAACCTTTGAAGGTTACCAAAAGGTTAGGTAGAAGTCGGGCGAATAAGCAATGAAGTTTTAGTTGCAGAAAGCTTGATTATCTTGCACATGTAAGCAAGAGGTTGGGCAAGCAATCAGAGATTTTCTAGCACCAGCAAGCTTAGGAAGATAGACCAAGTAAGACGGGATACTTATAAGGTGGACTTCAGTATCTAAGTTTACTCTTGTACCTATAAACAAGATAAAATCACAAGTAGTGGATTGACTGTGTTATCAGTCTGTGAACATATGAGCTGGTCTCTCTTAACCACGTCAAAAATTAAGTATTATTTACTATCAGTTCATTACTTTCAGTAATGCTTTACATTGCATATTATTAAACTGAAAATCATCAGCACATGTAGCATAACATACTGTTTTGAAATACTCTATCATTGTCAGTTTCATACACACGAGAAAACTTAAAAACTGGTTAATCAATATTTGACTATTAATTTTCTATCAATATTTATTTTCAGTAAAGGCAAAACGTAACCACCATATTCCGCAAGCACATTAATTATCAGTTCAACTAACCAACTACCTCAATAGTCAATAAGATTGCTAATTAATATCACTCAATACAAGACTCCCGTGATTTGAATCGATCGTAATATCGATACCGATACTAAAGCGACCTCGATTATCCGACATCTACTGATCAGTAGAAGGTCTAGTCTTGTTAAACATAATTTTTTTAATTTGCCTAACTGGTGTATTCTCCCCATCCCCTTCCCCCACCAATACGACCCCCAAGGGACCATCACTCCATTATGTTCCACCACATTCCACAACACACACACACTGCACTTGAATTGGATCTTGCTGACCGACAACTTTTTTCATCAAAGAGTTCAGTCGCTAACTTAGTCACTCTTTTATTAAGATCGGAAAGTCTGAAACTTTTTTCGATCGGGTATATTCTTTCCTCTCCCCTCATACACTTGACATTCTTGCTCAAGGCTACCTACAAACACTCATCTTTGAGAAAAATGTTATCTTTTATATTTCATACTAGAAATTTCCAAAACATTTATTTTTATTAAAGGGGTTAAAAATATCTTTCCTACTCAAAATTAGGGATGACAATGGATTGGGTATCCTAACGCATTGTCGTTTTGCATGCAAAATAAATTTATAACCTATTGCCCACAACAGGTGTAGAACTGTGTTAAGTATATGGTCGATCCCATGAGAAGATGGTGCAATGCTCTCTTGGTTACAATAAAAAGAAAATCCAAGGATTTGTACTAACGTGTCTTGGTCAATATAAAAAACTGAAAACTAAACTAAAAACATTGAACAAATGAATCAATAATAAAACGAACTTGAGTTGGGTATGAGACTCGATAAACACAAACTCATCTCGATCATCAGTACAAATTTATTCACCACAGGTACATATCAACCAGTTATAAGTACAACATGGTCATGCCCCTACTATCATGTGTCACACACACAACTATCTTGACTCAGTTTATCCTTATGGTTTAATAATAGGCAAGAGAACTCCTCTATACATGTTATCCTAACTTGACCTAACCGTCTACGAAGAACATCGTCAATGGACGTATTACCTAAGCAACATTATGTCCAAGAGAGACCCGATATCGACACTCGGTAGTATTAAGACTACGCCAACTCGCCCATGTTAGTTATACTCTCAAGATGCAGATGGATCACACATCGTATTTTAATTTTGATTTATTAGTGATCTAGCCCAACACGATTAATTAATGGCTAGTTAACTAACATAGTCAAAGCAAACCTTTTTGGAATCAAACCTAACACTTCGGCAACACATGCATGCAGATCGTATTGTCTATTTAGGCCACTTGAGTATGTGAGTTTATATTCATCTCATCTTGTCCAAACCAGTATAAATGCCTAGCTAGACATGAACGAGATCAATACGCAAAAAAAGGAAAAGAAACATACTTACTATTAAAACATAAACATTTGTTTGCCTACGATGGGAAATAAACAAACTAAACTACGAAATTACTAAGTGTTGGGTAAGGGAGTTGAAAACTATGAATGGGTGCTCTAACAAGTGAGCAATGCATAATATTTATAGAGGAGTTTTGTAGGTTGGACGCCAGGCCTTGGAAATAAGGATAGGCAACAACATGGGTTGATCTTCATTAGTCCATCGACTTGCCCTCGATCCTTATTTATCCAAAACTGATTTGATTCTATATTTTTGGAGTCCTTTTCAAGCCAAACTCTTGTGTAATCTTTGGTGGATAAGCTGATCTCCATCGTAGCTCATCCTACCCTCAGTCACTTTTTTTTTCTTTTTCTTTTTCTTTTTCTTTATCTTCTCTCTCGTCCTGACCATCTCATTTTTCTCTTGTCCTGGGCCACCAGCCTGGAATGCGAATCTGCACGATACTCTTGTCATGGTCACGCCGTCTAAACGAAGTAGCTTCAGTCTTATCTTTACTCAGATGTCATCATCGTGCCCTAGCTGCGACCAAAGCTCCTTGTGACCTGGATGCAGTGATATCACAGTTCATTCCCTAATAGCAGATTCCTTCTTCCAATTTACCCATTTTCCAGCTCCTCATGCCCAATTCCTGCACCTCCTGCCCTACCCCTACAAGTGTGTCCTCCCAGATACAAATCAAAGACGAAAAAACACAAAGACTCGATCCAGACCTAGAAAACAAGACACAAAAAGAGCATAAAATATAGGCTCGTCATATCCATTTATTAAGCATTTTTCAAATTCGTACCCATTTAAAATTTATCTATCCGTACTCATCCAAAACCTAATTAAAAAGTAATGTTACTATCAGTACTCATCCCAAACCTATATATTAATGCACACTAATTACCCACTCTATCCATTTAAATTTATAAAATATCAAAATAACCAAATATGAATTTTGTAATAAATTAATAATCATCCCAATAAAAAAATCAATGACTACGAAGTAAATATTAATAATAAGTAGTAGAAATAGTAACGAATTAAAAAAAAAATCAAATTTCAATTATAAAATTAGAAAATAAAAAATCTAATTTTAATATGATGTATATCGAAAACAATATCACAAATCAACAAAATAAAAATATAGATATGATATTTTAACTTCTTAAAATTACTGTAAACTTTCTCATTTTTTCATTGGTGGCTATAATTGAAAACCAAATATTATAGTTAACATATAACCACCAATAAAATTATTATATAATTATAATATTATTACTTTATATAAACGAGTTAGGATAGCAAGTATTTATAGATGATTTTTTTAAAATTCGTCCCTAACTCGTCACATGTATTAGCTTATTACTCAAATTCGTCATATTAGGATTTGATAAAGACAAAAACTTGGGTGAGCTCCGCCTCACCGTGAGCTCACCCTTGTTTTTTTTTTAAAATAATTATATATTAATTATGGTGAGTAAGGATAATTAGATTTTGTTAATGTATAATTAAATTTATTAATTTTTAATTATAATTTTAATTCAAAATTAGATTTTATTAATTCATAATCATGGTTTATTAATTCATAATTAATGTTTTTTAATTCACAAGTAGGGTTTATTAATTCAAAGTTAGGGTTTATTAATTCATAATTAGGGTTTATTATTCAAAATTAGGGTTTATTATTTTCAATTAGGGTTTATTAATTCAAAGTTAGGGTTTATTATTCAAAATTAAGGTTTATTATTTCCAATTAGGGTTTATTATTTCAAAGTTAGGGTTTATTAATTCCAAATAGGGTTTATTAATTCAAAATTAGGATTTATTAATTCACAATTAGGGTTTATTATTTCACAATTAAAGTTTACTAATTCAAAATTAAGATATATTAATTCAAAATTATTATTTATTAATTTACGATTAAATTTTATTAAACTAGTTAAATTAAAATTAATTAATTAGAATTAATTAGAATTAATTAATTAGGATTAAAAATTAAATTAAAATTAATTAATTAAGGGTGGTATTGCTACTTGCTGCTACGACCATCCCTTTGATAAAAGTGAAGGCCCGCAAAAATGCGAACCATTATCATTCCTACTCAAAATGGCATACCATTAAAATATTTGTTTCGATGTGTGGTACTTTGTATCTTGACTATGTACCGTAAATTATAAATCACGCATAACCATATCACGTACAAGTTTTGAACCAGTGAATTTATAAAATAATTGGATGATCGGCTAACTATTTCAAAATAAAATAATAAATAACTAAATCAAGAAATCATGTCTATAAATAATCATGATCTGCATCAAAAGTTCTGTGGTAAGCAAATAATAGTAGCATAAGGAGAGATGGATTCTTGAGCCACAAAATGTCGGCTTTAGTTTTCCTTGCATGTAATTTGCAGATTTACTGGGTAATCATGTACATATTATCCATTTTTTAAATTTGTAGGGTCTTTTTACGCTTTTTTCAGGTCTATTTTTGGTTAATTTCCTCTTGGGATAACTGTCACTATCGCTCTAGTAACTTATGAACTACTTTAATATGTATTAATTGAACGATATGTGCAATATACGGAAAAGTTAGAAATTTAAATATTTATATAGTTATAAATTTCATGATATATATATATATATTTTGAAAAGTGTCATTTTATATTCAAGCATTTGAATTTTTTCGTAATTGTATCTTAACATATGGGCTTTACAAATTAATACCTATATATAAAACCAATATGTTCAAATAAGAACCATTTTTAACGTGAAAACTAAAAATCACAAGATTTCGTTATGAACAAAATAAATTTCTATGAAAGTTGACACATCTACTGGAAAGTTATTGAATCCAAAATTGACATTTTTCATCTTGGTTCGAATCCCATGAGGAAGCGAAAATTTCATTATTTTGGATATTTTGAATTCGATAATTTTTCCGACTAATTCATTAACTTTCACAAAGAATTCATCATTTTTTATTCTCATATTTTCATGATCAAAATTGTTCTCACATTAACCTTCTCCTATATATATATATATATATATATATATATTGAATAAATCTCATGAACACTTTTTTGAATCCAAAGTAAATTCTAAAATGTAGTTAATACGAAACCCAACTATTTCGAAAATTTATCAAAGAGCAGTTGGAATTAGCGTCTCGTGTCATCTGACAAGGTTGGGGGCTTTTAAGGAAGAGAACCCAACCCAATCAGGCCCATTTGTTCATGTGATAAATATAAAGGGAAGGTTCATCTTTTCATATCGACTCACGAAAATTTGACGAGGAAAAAATAGTAAAATTTAATTTGCGTACGAGCAAATCAATGTCAAATTGTGTATTAATTTGCAAATTAGATTATCCCCATTCCAATAAGTCAAGTAACCGAATGTCAAATTGTGTATCAATTTTGTAACAATTAAAAGGTCGGCGAGTTACATTACACTACTATAATTATGTATTAAATTACCAAAAAAATAAAATAAAATTATGTATTTTGAGAATTATCTATAATTATGTATTTTTGAATTTAATTGAAAACACTCCTACAAACCATTTAAATCATTTTGTATATATGATTACGAATAAAATAAACCACAATAATTCTCTATCCTACATGCAATTTCAATAAATTTTTATTCTTGTTTTTCTAAAATCTCATATCCCATTATTTTTAATGAAATTTTACCAAATAAAAACCTATTTCACCAAATGAAATTTCACCAAATTTCACCAAATCAAAAATTAATTTTTTAATTTTTATTCAGGTAATTAATCAAATTTGGGATGGATACGGATATACACATTGCAGATAGATCCAAACATTTATCGACATGCTTGTGTGGAATTTTTTATTCTTTAATCTTTATTTTTATACTATATGTTATAAATGTTTACTTTATAATTGCGACGAGCAATCAATTATTGTAATTACTTATATTTATAAATTCAAACGAGCTCGAATAATTTAGCAGATGTTACTATACCCGTGTGAGATAAAAACAAATAGTCAACAGATATTTATACTATTTATTATTAATTTTTACTTTGTAATTTTCGAGTTCTATTGAGACATAACATATTGTTGTAATTATAAATAATTAGATATTTTATAAATTTAAAAGAGTTTGGATATTAGCGGTACTACTATACATGTTAAGACAAAAAGGGATAGTAAAATTATTTTTTTGTTCGGATTTTGTTATTGAAACAAGTAACCAATTATAGTAATTACGACATACTTATAAATTAAAACATGTTAAGATAGTTAACAAGTATTATTGTATGAGTTTGACATGAGAACGAGAATTAAAATCAATTTTTAATCGTGTTTATGAGGGATACAAGTATATACATAATGGATTGGTTCTGGTGCCTGAATCTTAACTTCATCGTTTTCCTTCATCACTATGGTCTGTTACGGTCAACAATTCATGATTATTGAACCATAACCAAATATGAAGTTCTTTTTTAAATTTCTACTTGTAAATAAGAATGTTAAGTGATTTTCCATCAAAACTCGACGGAATATTTCTTATGTATATTAGATGCACACACATAGCCCTAATATACAGATAGTTTCAAATTTATTATGATCATAATGCAACGTAAAATAATTCTAAACGAAACGCGACGATTGTCATGCTAATCAACCCCTACAAGAATCAAAGAAGAGGAAACTCCATTTACTTTTTTTGTTTTTAGTTCAGGAAGTTCTAAACTCAAATTAATCACTACTATAAAAGTTGTACACAAATATTAAAGTAGAGAAGTTGTGATAATACGAGGCATGAATATGAAGCTAAGAACAAGACTGCGTCGAGATGTATATGGAAAAATAATTAGCACGAAAAGGTGTATCTTTAGAAGTATCTGAAAAGATATTTTCTTTTAATAGAGGATTCTGAAAGGGGGAAAGTATTTCTCTGAACAGGAAGTGATTTTCCTGTAGAGAGAAACAAATTCCTAATAGGGGAGGAGAAAATCTACAAGGTTCTATCCTCAGAGGTCTGAAACAAGAAACCACCCTTCCTAACTCCATACACGTATTCTTGATCTTCAGAGGTTGCAGACTTTGAAGAAGAATAAGAGGAAGATTCTGATGTAAGGAATTACACCTTCACAAATGATTCTTGACAGAAGGGTGTTATCAAGAGCATGAGTTTATCTGACCAAGATCAAGAACTGGAAAAGGCTCTGAAAAAAGTGAAGATTTCCCTTCTTGATCGAGTAAGGTTACACAGGGTACTTGAGCCAACCACGATAGGCATCAGAGAAGAAAGCATGACGATCAACTAAGGAAGGAAGAGCAAGTCCAAACCGATGCTGACAATGAAAGATTATGGACTAAATTAGGATATATGGGCTTTAGTTAATTAATGGTTGGACTATTAATTAATTAAAGCAGACTAAAGAATAAAAGTCCATATAAGCTAGGGCTTTAAATACTGCTCTATTTAATATAAATAGGGATAATTATTCTTTAGGTAAAACACAGAATCATAATCTTAGAGAACTACCGTTAATTCATTCAGAGATTTCTTGGTTTTCTCTGCTTGAACTTTGTGGCGAGGAATTGTTCCTGCATCGGATTTGCATACACGTGGATACCATTGTTGTGGAGGCAACCTTGCAGAATTCATTGGAAGCATTGCAAATCGTAAGTTTTCTCTCTAACGTGTACATAGGGATCTTCACATGTTTAATTGTAGATCTAGATCTGTTTCTTGATTGTAGATTCCGCTGCGTATCATTAGATGATGTCAAGAATTACTAACAGTGTGTGTGTGTTGGCTTAGTGGTAGAGTGGTTAATGCCCGAGGCCAAAGGTCTCGGGTTCGAGTCCACCGTGACGCAGCCTTTAAAATTTATGTATTAATTGACAAAAAAAAAATTACTAACAGTGGTATCAGAGCCAGGTTCTCGATTTATGATTAATTCGTGTTCTATTAATTGTGGATTTCTCGAAATTTTGAATTTCGAATTCTTTTCGATTTTTTTTTGTTTCGTTTGAATTTTTTGTTATTAATCTGTTTTATAAAAAAAAACAAACGAAAAGGAAAAGAAAAATTGAAATATGGAATTGTTTTTTGGAAATTGGAATCGCCGGCAACCTTCCTCTTCACCGCCATGCCGCTGCGCCGGGAAACGCAGAAGACACAGCGGTCGACGACGCGGCACGTGCGCTCGTCACCGCCGCGACTGTGCTGTTGCAGTACGCGTCTCCTCCGCACACTTGGCGTGCGCCTCTGAAAACTCCATCGGGAAACGTAGAGGACAAGGCGGTTGACTACGCGGCGCGAGGCGCACGCTGGTCGCCGCCGCGGTTGTGCTGTTGCTAGAGTTTCTCTTCTCACCGTCGCGACGGGCGGGGTAGGAAGAAAGGCTTCCACGATGGTGGAGAACATCGGGAATCGCGACGTTGGAAGAGTCGTCGACGGCATGGAGTCGTCGGCGAGCATGGCATCGTGAGCGGGGTGGCGGCACGCTATCGCAGCTCAGCGCCTGAACCCTAACGGGTTTCATCCGCGGCCGAGGGGCTGGGCTAAGCTTCCGTTGCGTTGGGCCTTAGGCGAGCACACAGGCCGTGGGCGCGACACTGGCCATGGCGGGCTCTTCTTGGGCTTCGGTGCTCTAGGCCACGAGTTGGAGGCTCCTTTTTTTGTTGGGCATGCGACAGGCGTGTTTTGGGCGATTTTGTGGCAGCCCACTTTGGGCTGTCACGGTTTATTAATAAAAACACGTTTTTTTTATTATTTTAGAATTAATAAAATTTAATTTCCAATTACACAAATTAATTTATTAATTGAATTAATAATTTTGTTTAATATTATTATTTTCAAAATAATAACATTAATTTTGATTTTGTATTAATTTAGAATTAATACAATATACTTATGTACATGGATTTAATTTATTAGTTTAGAATTAATAAATTTAATCATAATTTTGGAAATTAATTTATTAATTAGATAAATAAATTTTAACTTTATTATTATTTTGAAATAATAGTATAAAGTTTAATTTTATATTAATTTAGAATTAATATAATTTACTAATGTACATGTATTAATTTTATTAATTTAGAATTCATAAATCTAATCACATTTTTTGGACATTAATTTATTAATTAGATTAATAAATTTTAACTTTATTATTATTTTGAAATAATAGTATAAAGGTTAATTTTGTATTAATTTAGAATTAATAGAATTTACTAATGTTCATAAATTAAAGAATTGATTTATTAATTAGATTAATAAATCTTATTTGATTATTATTTTAGAAATAATAATACTAAATGAATATTTATTTTAATTTGTAATTAATATAAATGCCTACATCCACTTTTAATTAGAGAATTAAATTATTAATTAGATTAATGAATTTATTCGTTGAGCCCTATTTGCTGTTATTCTGTGATAAACATGCTATTTGATTTTATGCTTATATTTTAACTATAGTAGTTAGAGATCGCTTTTATGTTTGGGTAGGCGGCGCCCAATACTTGTAGTCCGTGTTACTATGTTCGGGTAGGCGGCGCCCAATATATGTGATCCGTATTTTTTTGCTTGGGTAGGCGGCACCCAGTAATTGTTTTGCATTTAATATTGGATATTAAAATAAACAATTAGTATCGCATCTTTAAACCCCACTAAATACAAGTCTTGTCTTTGAAATAAAACGTGTCGTCCATCATAATTGTTTGAGGCCACTAACCTTTTCGTCCAAGAGTTTTACACCCTCGTGTTTACTTCCAAATCGACAAGGCCAAGGCTATCTGATAGATGCATGGTTGACATCATGTGATGGGGTTGACTTGCTTAATTATTTTGCATCGCCCTCGTGATCAAGATAATTAGTGGACACATATTAATTGGATTAATAAACCAAGAATTGAGGACTGTTGTTGCATTTGGATTCAAAACCGACTAAGTGTCATTATTGTGGTCATCAGCCCTCGCAGAGGCTACAATAATGCAGACTTAAATCGATGCAAAACTGTCACTACAATTGGCTTGGAGGCCTACTGAGTGATATTATTGTAGTCATCAGCCCTCGCAGAGGCTGCAATAGTATTGACTTAGATCTTGGACCACTAAGATTTATATTTATTATAAATCCGTATTTTGCATTTAGGGGTGCAATATATGTTAAAATTAGTGGGAACTAATCAATACAATAAACCATTGTTTGATTAGTGATACGATTATGATCTGTATTTACTTTGTTCTAATTTTGTTCTAATTTCTTTTAATTTTCCGTTCAGTTACGATGTCGACTATGTTATATAAGTGTTTGGTGGAAACAAATTTGTTGACTGGGTCAAACTATCCAGATTGGTTATGTTGTCTGAGCTTGGTGATAAGGATGGATAATATTGAGTATGTCTTGGACAAACCAATCAGTACCATCCTCGATAAGCGTTCTCCTGAGTATGCCTCGTTTGACAGGGTTGCTCATAAGAAGCACGTTGAGAATGCTATGTCGGCTCAGGGCATCATGTTGACCTCTATGAGTTTGGAACTACAAAGGCAACATGAATGCATGCTACCCTATGAGATGATTCAGCACTTGAAGAGTTTGTTTGCCTCACAGGCACAGACATTGGAGTATGATATACTCCGGGATCTCTTCAAGTACACGCTTCATGATAGGAGCAAAGGCTCTGAACATGTTCTGAAGATGATTGGTTTATTGAGAGACTGGCGTCGATTGGAACGACTCTGCCAGTCAATGTCTCAACCAACCTGGTTTTACAATCTCGACCTGGTTCATTTGCGAATTTCATTGTGAATTTCAATATGAACAACACAAAGGTGTGACTGACTGATCTTCATGATATGTTAAAGACTTATGAGACCTCTACTTCGAATGGCAAGTCTGTACTCATGGTGAGTTCTTCTGCTCAATCTTCCTACGGGAATAAAAGCAAAAAAAAAAAAAAAAACAAGGAAAAGGCATCAGATGCCTTGAAGCCTAAGAAGAGTGGAGAGGCTCAGAAGAAGAAGCCGACATTAGCAAATGATGAGTGCTTGTTCTGTCATGAGAAGGGGCACTGGAAGAGAGATTGTCCAAAATTCAAGGCACAAGGTAAAATGGGTGGTAGTTCAGGTATGTTTGTCATTGAGATAAATATGTCTATAAATAATTCACATTCTTGGGTATTAGATACCGGCTGTGGCTCACACATTTGTAATAATGTGCAAGGCCTAAGTGACAGCAGAAAAGTGAATGATGGGGAGGTCGATCTGCGCGTGGGAAATGGAGCAAGAGTTGCTATTGAACGCGTGAGGACTTATAGATTAGATCTTCCTTCGGGATATAGACTAGATTTACATGACTGTTATTTTGTTCCTGCTATTTCAAAGAATATTATTTTCATTCCTATGTTAGACATTGAAGGGTTTTCCTTCCATTTTGGAAACAGTCGATGCTCGTTTTCTCTTAATGGAATGTTTTATGGAAATGACTTTCTTTCAAATGGTTTATTTATGCTTGAATGTGAACGAAATATTCTCAATGTGCAACACAAACGACCTAAGCTAAGTAATACGAATAATGTTACTTATCTTTGGCATTGTAGACTTGGTTATATCAATGAGAAAATGATAGTAAGATTGAGAAAAATATATTATCTCACACCTTTTAATTTTGAATCATATGGTGCTTGTGAATCATGTCTCAAAGGGAAATGACTAAGAAACCATTTTCTGGGAAAGGGTTACGTGCCAAAGAATTGCTAGAGTTAATCCACTCAGATGTGTGTGGACCGTTTCCAACTCAAGCAAAAGGTGGATATTCGTACTTCATAACTTTTACTGATGATTTTTCAAGGTTTGGGTATGTGTATCTAATGAAACACAAATCTGAGGCTCTTGATAAATTTAAGGAGTTTAAGTTAGAAGTCGAGAAACAACTTGGTAAAAGTATCAAGAATCTTCGATCAGATTGAGGAGGAGAATACTTAAGCCGAGAATTTCTTGATTACTTGAACTCACATGGAATCCGGTCAGACTGGACACCTCCGGGAACACCACAACTGAATGGTGTATCCGAGAGAAGAAATCGAACCTTATTAGACATGGTTCGATCCATGATGAGTTTCGCTAGTCTCCCTTTATTCCTTTGGGGCCATGCCTTACTTACATTGCGCTCATATTTTGAATAGGGTTCCTTCTAAATCGATCGAGAAAACACCATATGAGATATGGTATGGGAAAAGATCAAATCTTAACTATTTGCAGACCTGGGGTTGTCCTGCTTTTGTTAAGAAAGTGAGAAATGTTATCTTGTGGGATATCATAAGGAAACTAGAGGATATAAATTCTACTCACCTGAAAATCACAAGGTGATCATTTCTAGGAATGTGACGTTTCTTGAAGATTCCTATGTTTCCAAGGAACAAGGTCACAACGAGGTAGATCTTGAGGAAATTCGAGAACCACAAAACAACACAGAGGACGAAAGATTGTTCAATGGTGAACAAGAATTGATGGGAGTATTGACGATCTATTGGGAGGAAATGACTCTTGAGGCCACCTCAAGACAATGAGACTCATCAAATACATGATGACATAACAGTTGTGCCATCTCCACCTCAAGAAATTCATGAGGAAATTCTTGAGAATCTCCAAAATGTTAAGGAAGTCAACACGGAGGAGCCTACTCACGTTCAAAATGAATAGCATAAACCTGCGTAAACAACCCAACTCAATAGGCCACAGAGGACTCGTCGTGCACCCAAAAGACTGAATCTGATGGTTGAGAACCAAGATGATGAAGTCGATTCGGATGATGATGAACCTAAGATCTATACTGATGCGGTGTCTGGCACCGATTCAAAGATATGGCTCGAAGCCTTAATATCTGAAATGGACTCGATGTACTTCAATCTAGTCTGGGAACTAGTTGACTTACCAGATGGGGTTTACCCCATAGGATGCAAATGGATCTTCAAAAGGAAGAGAGATGCAGATGGTAAGGTATGAACCTACAAGGCTAGGGTAGTGGCAAAGGGTTATACTCAACGTGAAGGCATTGACTATGATGAGTCCTTTTAACCAGTTGCAAAAATCAAGTCCATTAGGATCTTACTTGCCATAGTTGCGTACTACAATTTTGATATTTGGCAAATGGATGTCAAAACCGCGTTTCTCAATGGAGAACTAGAAGATGATGTCTACATGACACAGCCTGAAGGTTTTATATCCAAAGAAAGGCCGAATGCAGTATGTAGGCTAAAGAAGTCCATTTATGGACTTAAGCAAGCATCGAGGAGTTGGAATATTTGTTTTGACAGAGCTATCGAATTGTTTGACTTTGTTAGAAGCAAAGAGGACCCATGCGTTTATAGTAAGCGAGAGAATGGAAACGTTGTCTACCTGGTCATATATGTCGATGACATTCTGATTATGGGGAGCGACCGATCCATGATGCAATCCGTGAAAGACTAGCTGTCTAAATCCTTTATGATGAAGGATCCGGTGAGGCCTCCTACATCTTTGGGATCAAGATCTATCGGGATAGACCTAATAGATTGTTGGGGCTATCACAATCCACTTACATAGACAAATCTCTACGACGTTTCTCAATGGAAAATTCTAAGAAATGATTTCTTCCTATGGGACATGGCATCAAGTTGTCTAAGAAGGATTGTCCTTCTAATGACAAGGAAATTGCTTGCATGAAAAGGATTTCATATGCTTCAGCTATAGGATCAATCATGTATGCCATGATATGCACTAGGCCAGATGTGAACTATGCGCTTAGCATGACGGGCAGATTTCAGCAAAATCCCGGTGAGGAGCATTGGAAAACTATTAAGACTATTCTTAAGTGCCTTAGAAGGACTAAAGAATACTTCTTAGTCTATGGTGGACAGCCATAGCTATCAGTGACTGGGTACACTGATGCTAACTTCCAAATAGACCATGACGACTATAAGTCTCAGTCTGGATATGTTTTCATCCTCAATGGTGGAGCGGTGAGTTGGAGCAGTTCCAAACAAACCACAACGGTCGACTCCACCACCGAAACCGAGTATATTCTTTGCATTTGAAGCTGCTAAAGAGGCGGTTGCCCTGTTGGAGTTTGTGAAAGAATTGGATGTTGTTCCAAGTGTAAACGGTCCGATACCATTGTTACGTAAAAATCTTTGATGTGATCGCGCAAGCAAAGGAACCGAGAGCCACAAATAGAAATAAGCATGTTCCAAGACGATATCATCTGATTAGAGAAATGATAGAAATGGGCAATGTAAAATTAGAAAGAGTACCCACTGATGATAACTTAGTTGATCCTTTTACCAAGCCGGTGTGTATAGAAAAACACAAGAAACACTTTGAGAGCTTGGGTGTTAGACATGTGGGAAATTGGCTTTGATTCAGTAGGAGTTTACAGTTTGTATGATTTAGAAACTCATGTTGTTGAGACATACTTACTTTGATCACAATTGAAGATAATGTTTTATCTATGGATTTTGTGCATTTAATAGAATAATTATTTTGATGTTTGTCTTTATTCTCTTATTTGTTCCCTTGAATTATCACTATAATTTTTGCTGTGAGACATCAATGATTAGTATAATTCTAAAATAGCTATAACCAATGATCATTAAGAATGGAATATTGATGATATGTCACAGGTTAGCATGTGGTCTACATCACATTCTTAGAGAATGTAGTGGTTTTTGCAACTTCGAGTATTTGATATCCGTGATGGACACATGAATACTTTGAAGAATATTGGTATACCCTACTATTAAATCGTTTGTTTGATGTCTACGATTTCTTAGTATGTGAAGTATGTAATAGTCCTTAGACTTGATGTTATTACACATTTTGTTTGTTGAGTGTTGTACTTTGACCAAGGCAACGCTTGCAAGTGACAAGACACGGCATGGATTGGGTGCATCATGAGACAAATGGAAATGGTAGTTGAGCAAGAATGAGATTCATTCCTCGATTGGAATTTCGAGTGAGCACTTACTTTCTCTATATTATTCGACCATAAAGTCATTTGCTAATCTGAGAGATATATTGATTAAAGTAATTGAATATGATCATACGGGTCTTATAATAAAGATGAGAAAAATGATTAAGCTATTGGGATAGACATATAGCAAAATCCTAGGCTGAATCGAGTGTGTCATAAATGAAAGGATATTACATAAACTTCATGTAAAGGTTTGTTTACTGTTTTCCACGTAAACGTCTGTCATATATCGAGTTTGCTGCACAACGTAGTCCAGGAGTTTTGTGCAGACTTTGATTAGATCATCGTCGGTAATGGGGGTCTATTGGGTCACACTATCAAGTGTATTGTTAATCTACTCAAGGGTATATGCATAGTGCATGGTAAGTTATCTAATATTAGTCAAGTGGGAGATTGAAAGATTATGGACTAAATTAAGATATATGGGTTTTAGTTAATTAATGGTTAGACTATTAATTAATTAAAGCAGACTAAAGAATAAAAGCCCATATAAGCTAGGGCTTTAATGGACTGCTCTATTTAATATAAATAAGGATAATTATTCTTTAGGTAAAACACAGAATCATAATCTTAGAGAACTACTGTTGATTCATTCAGAGATTTCTTGGCTTTCTCTGCTTGAACTTTGTGCTGATGAATTGTTCCTGCATCGGATTTGCATACACGCGGATACCATAGTTGTGGAGACAACCTTGCAGAATTTATTGGAAGCATTGCAAATCGTAAGTTCTCTATCTAACATGTACATAGGGCTCTTCGCATGTTTAATTATAGATCTTGATCTGTTTTTTGACTGTACATTCCGCTGCGTATCATTAGATGATATCAAGAATTACTAACAGACAAAAGATTGCATAAAGCCAAAAAGTGGGATCAATTGTGCTTAAGGCTAGCAACTTGGAGCTACTGTAGAAGGAACAGATAGTAGTAGCCAAGCTGAAGATGAACTGCTCCTAGTAAGACGAGGTGATAGAAATCGAGTAGCTAAGTTATCTGTAATTTAAGGTTATTCTTGTAAAGCCACCTAGATGACCTACTAGGCTCAAACTAAGGCCTAGTTTTTTGCTTTAAGCCTATTTGTTGAAGTAAAGTATATCTTCTCAAATTAGGTTTCGACATCGTCAAAAAGGAAAAAAATTGGTGAGAATCTATAATCGTAGCAATATCTTGATCAGATCCCAAAATCAATAGAAAAGATATTTAAAGTTTTATCTACTCGATGATAACCATTTGATGTGATGTCTGTAGTTAGTTTACTTGTTAGGAATCTGAATGTTTGCTTAAGATAAGTCTTAGTTTGAGAAGAAACTGAAGACGTTTAAGGAGAACACTGAAGGGAAATCTGATTTTACCCTCTCCCGATGATCTATCTTGGATATTTAATTCACCATATATATATTGATTATATACCTAGCATGCATCTATAGGATTAATTGCAACACGTTGATGCTTACTCGTGTTTGCCTGCGAATTTCTAGGATAACTGATCAATAGCAGACTCCAGCTTTGATCTTTTGAACTGTATCCCATTTGCCAAAACTCCAATGCTGAGTAAGAACAATCTATGGAGAATACTGCAAAAATTCGCCTTCTTCCTCCACTTAAAGATTTTTGAAAATCTTACTTAGGAATACGATACTTCTGATTTTCTCTCACCTTGTATTTATAATGCATTCCTATAATTCTATTAGGATATGATCTCTACATATTTAATAAATACAATCATATCCTTTCAGATAAAACCAATCTAGAATAATTATCTTTTGATAGCTAATAATATTAGATAATATCTATCTAGATTCTGGGGAATCTGATGAGAGTCCTAGTGGGACTCTATTATAGGGGGCGAAAATATTAGCAGCTCCAGGCCTTGATGGGTCAACCCAGAGATCAAATGCAAGGAATAAAGATGGGCCTAAAATGAATTAATTATCTTATGCTCAACCTAGAACATAAATTAATTCATAAACATTTATTCATTCCACTAGAGAATAAATGCTGACTTGTCCCTTTATTTCTGAAGTTGACTCAGGCTTGCACTTAGACTTTATGAATCCCCGCATTTAAGATATCGCATGTCCATTAATTATTTATAGCTTTTGGACTGTTGAAAATAATTAATCTCTTTAATTCATTAAGTAGTACCACTCAATCTTATTATTGTACTTGAGCTAAACTCAACCTGCAGGGTTGAGTACAATAAACCTTTTGAGCTCCTTAAGGAGACGTCATCATTCTAAACGGATACAGTGACTCGATACAGGTAACTAGTATGACATACAAGTATTGCCACCACTCAAGATACGAAGAATCTTTGGTTATCTCATGTAACCCACACCCATAACAAGTCAAAGTGATGGGCAGTAACTCATACTCACCTAAAACCTTATCGAGGTTTAGATCAACGTAAAGTCACCAAAATCTAGGTTCTTCAAGACGGTCAGATAGAAGAACTGATCTCACTGTGATCCATCAATACGTCAAGACGTATCAGCATAGAAAAGTAACCAAGTCAAGCCACTTATTATCTATACTGTACCCTATACCGACAACTCATCCTCAAGTTATCTCAATTGTGATCATTTTTATGTGCATGAGTCGCTTATAGCTTGTTCGCCTACTAGGACTAAATTCGAAGATTCACCCATGAATATAAATCACTCAGGTTATTGCACAACCCTCCCACTACGACGAGACGCTACTGGCACAATTGTAGCGTTGGGTGCATTAACTTGTGGTGTCGTGTCTTGCACAGCTTGCTGGGTCAGCGCCACTTGTAGAGCTGGTCTTCCCAGTTAAACTTGATCCACTTCAATCTTTTTAAGTATCCGATGTCGATCCCTCCCACTAGACGCGATATCTTGTACTTTTAGCGGAATCAGTGGTGAAATATGATCATCTTCTATTTCTTGAAGAATGATTTCAACTTTGAATTTGTGGTTTTTCCTATAGTCCTCCTCTAGAATCGGCCGTTGGTTCTAATAACGACCTACTGATCCTTAAGGCTATAGAAATAACCACCTTTCGTTCCTCTAGGATATCCTACAAATAACCTTGCATCAGATCTAGCCTCCAACTTGTCAGCCTACTTGTTCAGCACATGTGCTGGACTGTCACATATCCTTAGACGACTTCAACTAAGCTTACGCTCAAATCATAACTTGAAAGGGTTCTTGTCGACTGATTTGAACGGCACTAGATTTAGCAAATATTTCGTTGTTTCTAAGGTATACCCCCAGAACGAAACATGCACGGTTGCATAACTCATAGTTGATCTAACCATCTCTAAGAGAGTCATATTATTCACTCTGACACATTGTTTTGCTGTGATGTGCCCGATGTATAAAGAGAGTTAGATAATATGCCACCACAGATAAACTCGCCATTTCTCATGATAGAAACACAACTATAAAAAATAATAGAATATCCATGAATAAATATTTAAAATGAAAATAAGGTTCTATCGAGACTCCAACACATAAATAACACCTCTTAAAACTAAAATTGTCCTATAAAAGCGTAAATAAACATCTCTGACTGCAACGGCCTCGACTTTTACCGCGTTGCCCATGGAGATCGTTATATCACCATCACTCATTGCCTTGTCTGCGGGAACCCTTGCAAGGTGTAACAAACATGATCAGTCGTACCCGTATCTTCTATCCATGAATGAGTAGAACAAGTCGCTAAACATATTTCCGTTACAAGAGCTGATGGAGTACCTTGAGCCTTGAGCATATGGCATTAGCCTTTAAATACCCAATCTTACCGTACTTCAAGCACTTTCCCTTCTTCTTTGACTTTTCCAAACCACTGGTAGAGCCCTTTGTATTACCCCACTGTTTTCTTTAGTCTTAGCATCTCCTGAATTCCACTTTCCCTTTTCATCTTTCGATGAAGCAGTGGTGTTCCATGAGGTATGTACTAAAGACTGTGCACATTTTCCCATCGTGCCTTCCACCGTTACCAGATCCTTTTGCAATTAATCTGGAATATGATTCTTATCATATAGGATCACGTTATCATGGAAGCTATTAAAAGAATTAGGTAAAGTGTTGAGGATAATGTCGATCTTGACCTCGTCATCAATATATTCTCCAACCAATTCAAGCTCCCTAAAGAGATTGATCATTTGCTCAAATGGTCATGCACTGAATTACATTCCATTATTGAACTTAACATGATCAACTTTGTTAAGTTAGAACTTACAATTTTGTCCGACTCCCCATATAATTTCATGAGATTTAGATAAATAGTGGCTGCATCCTCTATCTCTTGATGCTGGACTTGCAAGGACTCGCACATGGTAACCAAAAGAAGACACTTTGTCATTCTATTTGATTTATCCCATTTCTCGTGCTCCTTGCGCTCCTCATCGGTAGATGAATAATCTAAGGGTGTTGAACGAGGTGTAATGAGTACAAATAAATTTTCTTCGACAGTAAGAATAATCTCAATGTTTCGCTGCCACTCGATATAATTCAGACCAGACAAGAGGTTTTGTGTAAGTATATTGATAATCCAAGTAAGAGACATATCTGAAAAGTAATGTAAACACATAAGCATACGATCGCATATAATTCGTAGCAACAATATTGGTTGAAACCTTCAATTTCCCAATGAATCTTACATGCAAGCCACCCGTGTGTACGTTTATGTTTCAACTGAAAGCACTCTTTTAATTGACTTATAATCGAATAAGATTATCGTAGAGGGAAAGTTAACCCAAGTCGTCTCTCAAGGAAAACTTAACAGGGCTTATTGTTCGTGTCGCACATAAAAACGGTAAATCCTAAACACTCTAATACCAACGGGGTTTTTGGAACAAACAAAAATTGAAATACGGAAAAATAAATATAAGTAAAAGCAATCTAACAAGGAGTTGTCAATCCCTAGTTGATACCTAAAGAAATCACCAATACGGAAGCTAAAAGCGTCGAATAAAACTAAGCTAAATTCATCAAACGGAAAGCAAAAAAATACGATGGAAAAAGATTCAACATAATACTAAATTTCAATATCAAATTTCATGAAACTTAAATTATAGAATGCAAAAGAAAAATAGAATTAATAGGAAAAGCAATAATCCAATATCCACTATGTGTTCGAATTCTACAGAACTCACAAAAGATAATATGCTTAAATCGAAAGGAATGAAAAACAAGAAACAAAACTGTGGTCTTTCGTGTCTCTCTCTGTCATCGGAAGCTCCCAAAATCAAATTGAATAAATGTGGCTACATAAAATGAACCGAGAGTTGCCCTAACTCAGCGTGCGTGGCTTATATATATAATAATGAGTCAGCATCGATTGCACGTTGAGCGAGCCCGGTGCGGGTTCTTATGTTTTAAAGTAAGCGCCAGTTGGAGACAAACGCTCGTTGATGGAGTGCTTCTATTTCAAAGGTGAGTGCTGGTTGGAAACGAGCGCTCGCTCATCGGGTGTCTCTGTCTCAGAAGTGAGCGTTAGATCGAAGATGAGCGGGTACGAGGGAGTGAGCGGGCACACAAGGTTGAACTGGCGTTGGAAGGACAAGGCGTGGATGGGAGTGGGTGCTGGAGAAGGTGAACGCCTGCGGAGAGGTGAGCGGGTGCATGGGGATTGAGCGCACGCGTGGTGGTGAGATAGCGCTCACTGGGCGTGAGAGCAGGCGCTGGCTGGTAAGAGATGGCACTGTACGTGAAGCAGGCAGCGGGTGAACCGGCGCTCGGCCATGAGCCGGCGCTCGCTGTGCTAAACGCGTGCGCGCGGAGGGTGCCAGCACCGGCGCGCGATGGGCGACGGGATGCCCGTGTGCGACTTTGAAGAAATGCTCCGTTCTCCCTCGTCGGAACTCCGAATTACGATCCGTTTGCACCTACGTACTACTATCGAGATGCTCTTCAATATAATTCAGTTCTTGGCAAAATCCATTTCGTCCAATTTAATGCCGTTTTCCTACAAAACATCAAAACAAACCAAGTAAGTCTGAACCGATAAATACTAATCAAAAGAACGGCATAAATAGGACAAACCATAAGAAATGACATGTATAAGAATACCAAGAATAGGCACAAAATGAAACCAAACAACTCCCCCGCACTTATCCATTTGCTCGTCCTCAAGCA
Source organism: Salvia rosmarinus (assembly GCA_036937905.1). Taxonomy (NCBI): domain Eukaryota; kingdom Viridiplantae; phylum Streptophyta; class Magnoliopsida; order Lamiales; family Lamiaceae; genus Salvia; species Salvia rosmarinus. The sequence continues at coordinate 41,406,451 of CM072816.1, read as the reverse complement.
AAGTCTATACTAATATGAATAGAAAAATAACTCATGCAACTTTACTCTTAGTCCAATCAATCAAACCCCTTTTGTCTTTCCCCTAAACTAGGTGATTACTTATTCAAAGTTAATGTGAAACAAATCTAAGATTGTGAGGGATGTCAAATAAACAAGAGGTGATTTTTGCTTAGACCCAACTCTCCGCTAGGGGTGAATTAACTAATGTGGTCACCCTTAGCAACAAGTTCCTTTTGAAGACATAAACAAGGTTTTAACAGATTTTGGAACAATGTTCGAAAGTGAATTCTCGATGAACTCGAGTCTCCTATCGTGGTTTTCCATGCCCATTTCTCGATTTACGAGTCGTCCATTTCAACAATCTCAACACTGTATTCGAGTTTTCATTCTCATTCTTTTTCCTTTTTCTTTTCTTTGCTTTTTTTTTTTTGTGGAAATAAGTATATAGATAACCACACTGTTAATACTACCCCTAGCATTAGTCGGAAAAATCACGTTAATAACCCCCAATTTAAGATCAATCCACAGAATCTCGTCAATTCACATTACACTTCAATCACATATCAACAAGAGAAAAGGATTACATCAAGATTTGACCAATATCACGAGTTCGATTGCACAATCAAAATCGACTTATTCGCATAGACAAAAACTTGAGTCCAAGAGTTCAAAATCATCACAAAAGCACATCACCAAGCATGCAAATAGTTAAGACACGCACACAAAACCAAAAACTCTCCCCCACTAAATTTGAGCACTGTCCCCAGTGCTCAAAACATTAATAACAAAAGAAAATGAGACTTCCCTGAAAGAAGATGGCAGAAACAGGGCTGAAATGTGAGCGTGGGAAGCTGAGCGTGAGTATCATGACTTTACCTCACTGCTGACGACAATAAACAAAACTTTTCGTCCCACTTCTAAAAAAAATAAACACAGAGGCAGACAGATAGATCAAAGAGACCAAAGAAACAAGCAAAAAGAGAAAGAAAAGAACAAAAAGACCCGTGGGTAAACTCCCACGTAGTACTCAGTTTAACGTCGTGAGCATAACTTAATCTAGTCAAAGACAGATAGGATCAATGAGCATGGATTTATCTACTTCTTTCGGACCTTTCCTTCGATCAAAGTAAGGCCTCACTCGCAGTCCATTCATAGTAAATGATCCGTTAGTGTTAGGATCGTGAAGTAAAATTGCTCCATAAGGAAACACCTTCTCGATGATGTAAGGACCATTCCATCTGGAATTGAGCTTTTTGGGGAAATGTTTAACACGAGACTGTTGAAGTAAAACTTTCATTCCTGGCTTTAAATCCTTACGAACTATCCGCCGATCATAAATTCGTTTCACTTTATCCTTGTTAATACATGCATTCTCATCCTGCAACAACACATTCTCGGCCAAGGGATCAATAGTATCTATGGATGCAAGATCATCAATTAAATTAGCAGAAGGAAAAATCACACTATCACGTATAGAGAAAGACATAGATTCACCAAGTACAGTCATTTTCAATGTGCCTAGGGGTGAGTATTCGATCGGGTATGATAAAAAAAATATCTGAATTAAATAACCGAAATTTTAAAAATGATATCTGAACCAAATCGAAATAATTTCGGTTACCAAACTAAAATAACCAAAAAATATTTCGGACATTCGGATATTTTGGATAAAACCGAATTTTTGCCCTGATTCTGAATTCTACACAAAAACATACAAAAAATATTCTAATACTCAACAAATAACTAGTTTGCAATATTCATAAATAACATTACATAATACTAAACAACTAATTACTGACAATCTTTATAAGTTCAAAGTTCAAAACATTACCAAATACGAACAATTCATAAAAATGCTACAATCTTCTCAAAACACCAAATTTAAAGTTCAAAGTTCTTAAATTCCAAGTTCATATTCTCTAAATCCAAAGCTTCTTTAATCCATCGAACCTTCTAATGTCATACCATGTGGTGTTGTGTAACTTAGTTTTTCGTTGTAATTGCAATCTGATGTTGATTACTCACTGTTTGACGATCTAAGCTTCTTTATTTTGAAATGATCTAATACGGATGCTATGTTTGCCTGTACGATTCGTTATGGCTTCCTTATCGGCTCTATTAATTATCTCTCTTGTATTGTGTTTAGTCTTTGCAATTGCTGGGTTTGTTTCTTGAGATACCTTTTGATTCTGTATGAGTCGTGTTTATTGTAATTGTAATTGGTGTTAAGTATTTATATTAAAAACTAATATAAATATAAATTTCGGGTATCGGATATTCGGGTAAAAAAATCATACCCGACCGAAAACCATACTACCGAAATATATTTCGGTTATAACCGAATTATCCGAAATAACCGATTTACCCGACCCAAATTAGATATTTTGTAACACCCCGACTTACTTAATCAAGTAATTAGTTTGTTACGTCGGTTAAGAAAGAAAAGAAAGGAATAAAGACGAACATCGATAGTTTGATACCACAGGTTAAACAAACCTGACAAAGAATATACCTATTCAAGCATGCTAAAAGAGGTAGAATGGAATCTGACAAATGATGATTTTAGGTCCTCAAACCAAGAGTAATCGAACAAAGAAAAACAATGGCTGAGGATGAATAATCAAAATAAGGTAATCCAGATCCAATACGACATTGATCTGATATCACAGGTTAGACTAATTTTACAATGAATGTAAGAACTCAAACATGCTTTCACCAAAATAAAATCATTGGTTAGCTAGTGTCTTCAAGAAAGCATGACTCATCGATAACTTGTCAAACATTTTATACAATATTGGATCAAAACAAAACAAGCAAAGGCCAAAGTTCGACAACAAGAAGTGTGGCTAAGAATCATGTATGATGACATAAGACTCTGGGCAAACGAGACATGACAACAACAAATTAACAATACCATCATGAGACAAAACATCGGAGAAGCTCCTGCACAACATTCCATTCAAAGATCCTCTCGAGCTCATCCCGCACATTTAGAAATATATGTAGGCGTGAGTACTAGATGCACTCGGTGGGTATATTCGAAAACATTTGAAACATTGCTCTTAGAGCTATAAGATTGACTTGCCATAACATTGCAATACTGGGAGTTTCGGTTAAATAACCTATGCATGCTTACGAAATAAACTTACTTGCTTTCATGCTCATATATCGAGACGCAACATTTAACATAAATGCGTAGACATTATCTCATTCATTAACCATATCTACGCACTCTTGTGTTGAGAAGTAGGCCTCCTTCTCAAACACCGTGATCGGCCATTTAGCTCACGATCACTCTATGTACACAAACCCTTACTGGCAGCTCGCCCAACATAGGGCTGATATCGTCCATCTCTCGTAGATAGGCAACATGCATCATACATCATGCTCAAAAACTTGGCAAGTCAGTCAACCTTTCATAAAAATGCATATCATATCATTTTGTATGCAAAAGCATATCATTTCACATTTTTAGAAAGAATTTTACCCACCTGGCAATAATCACTCGGGTGGGTATGCGTTACGTCCTTCACTTCTTTCTTCTATGAACTTGGCCCTTCATCAACATAGAGTAGCATATAAGCATACCAGGAACCAAAAAAGAAGATAAACTCTTTATCTTATCTAAGTCGTTAACACGACTATAACTTCTTGATATTCAAGACTCTATAGTCTATGAACACTTGGGTCATTGCATCCTCTAACATCTAAACATATAACAAGACTTAACTAAGCCTCATATGACTAAACAAGCATAGAGGACAAACTTAAGCCATCTAATCTTAATCAAAAACCAACAACTCTTTACAAACATAACTTATAACCAACGTGAAAAATCACGTGAGACGTCATCTAACATAAAAGAACCTCTATACATGCTCAACTATCATCAAAGAACATCAATGAATCATCAAAATCCAAAGATCAAAGCTTTAGCATTGAAAACCCATTTTGACGTCAAACTAAAATTTTCATCTTTAAAAATCGTCATTTGAAAAATCCGAATAAATCATTTTAAGCTTTATTCATATCATAGAATCCAAATATGAAGTCAAAATGATCAAATAAAATAAAAATCCCACCTTATGTGAGATATAGGTTTCGCCATTTGGGGTTTTGCATAGGTTCGATTTCAATCGTTTTTTCTTGCTCAACACATATATATATATAGAAAGTCTTATGGTACTATTTAAATCTTCCTTAAGAAGCTTTTGATTTTCTAGAGAATTCCATGGCGATGTTCTACAAGCTTATTCTAACTTATATCAAAGCTTTCTAGCTTATCTCTATAAGCTTATTCTTAGCTTATCTCATGGAGCTTTGATTGCCATTGGACTTATTACAACGTATTGGTGCTAGGCCCAATTTATTAGGGACGTCATGTCTATTTAAATCTCTTTTGATTTTCGAAAATTCTAGCTTATTACATATATATATATATATATATATATATATATATATATATATATATATATATATATATATATATATATATATATACTTTTGAAATTAACAACTCAAAATAAATCAATAGAAATATAGAAATTGCTAGTGAGTTGAAATTTTCATAAATCTTTCTTTCTAAAATAAACATCATATTTTGAATATTCAAAATATTTTGGTCTCAAAACCATTTGGGCAATTTGCTCTTGATCTGGGTTTATTCCGCAACCAAAGATATCAAAAAGGATAAAGACTCTGAAATCTATGACTCTGGGATCAAGACTTTTATGAACACATATCTTATCATATCAAGACTCAAAATCTAGATCTTCTCCTGCTAATAAAGACTTTAGAATCTTTTCCAAGATTCTATCTCGAATCTATCTTAGATTCTATCTACTCGACTCAAAGCTTAACATAAAAGCTTTCAACTTAAACAACTCTTTCTTAAGGATGCAATGCCCTTATTATTAAGCTGTTAATCAGGAACTAATCTTTGCTACAGGAACGCGGGGTATTACATTCTCACCCCCTTACAAAAATTTCGTCCTCAAAATTTAGTATCTTTGCAAAAAGCTCAGGGTACTTATTTCTCATCTAATCTTCTAGTTCTCATGTCGTTTCTTCCAAACCATGATGCTTCCATTGGATTCTAACTAAAGGAATTGATTTATTCCTTAGTTTTTGTTCTTTTCGATCTAAGATGTGCTATGGCTTCTCTTCGTAGCTTAGATCTTGTTCAGGAACAATATTCTCGTTATGTATAATGTGTTTTGGATCAAACACATATCTTCTTAACTGCGACACATGGAACACATTGTGGATATTGCCGAAACTTGAAGGCAAATGCTAATCTGTAGGCGACTGACCAAATCTTCTTTAGAATCTCGTACGGTCCAATGAATCTTGGTTCGAGCTTTCCTTTGATTCTAAAGCGATGTATTCCTTTAGAAGGAGATACTTTCAAGAATACTTTGTCTTCAATCTTGAAGCTTAGCTCGTATACGTCTTTTATCCGCATAGAACTTTTGACGATCTTGGGCTTCTTTGATTCTTTTCTTTATTTTTCGTATGATTACGACCATTTCTTCAATCGCTTCTGGTCTAAGCACTTTTCTTTATCCAACTTCGTTCTAATAAAGCGGCTATCTACACTTTCTACCATAAAGGGCTTCATAGAACGCCATATCAATCGTTGCTTGGTAACTGTTGTTGTATGCGAATTCAATCAATGGTAGAAATCGCTCCCATTGATCTCCTTGATCTAATACTATCATTCTGATCATATCTTCTAGCGTCTAAATGGTCCTTTCGCATTGACCATATGTTTACAGATGAAACGTTATACTAAAATTCAATCTTGTACCCATCTCTTGTTGAGAACTTGCCCGAAATGAGAAGTAAACTCGGAGTCTCTGTCTAGGGTGATTAAGACGGGTACTCTACGCAAACGTACTATCTTTCGAACGTATATCTGAGCTAACTTGTTAGCTCCATACATAATAGAGATCGGGATAAATGAGCACACTTTGTGAGTCAATCGATTATGACCCAAATAGCTGTATTACCACGCTTTGATTTGGGTAAACCAGTCACGAACTCTATGGCTATGTGATCCCATTTCCACTGAGGAATCTCCAGTGGTTGCTACTTACCATACGTTGCTGGTACAAAGCTTTAATTTGTTGACATGCTAAACATCGTTGAATAAACGAGGCTATATCTCGCTTCATTCCTACCCACACAAACCTTTGCTTTAGATCTTGATACATCTTTGTGCTCCTGGTGTGCGGTGTAGGGCGTGTTATGAGCTTCACTCATAATCTTGTTCTTCATCATTGGGTACGCAAATCCTATTTCTGAGCATGATTGCGTTATCCCTAGCTTCATGATATTCTTCTGGCCTTTTCTGTTTTGATCTTAACTCGTAGCTTTTCTATCTGTTGATTTTGTCTTTGAGCTTTCACAATTTTTGCTCTCAATTCGGGGATAACGACAAGAGCGGCTATAATCTCTTTAAGTAGATTCGGTGGTAGCACCACTTGCAAAGCATCTCTTCAAACTCTTTGATCAACTCCTCTCTCGAGTAAGGACGAATCTTAGCTGGTTGGCTTTTTCTACTCAAAGCATCGATGACAACATTTGCTTTTCCAAGGAGATACTTGATATTACAATCATAATCTTTTACCAACTTAAGCCATCTTCTTTGGCGCATGTTCAAATCTTTCTGCTCGAAGAAATACTTCAGGCTCTTGTGATCAGTAAAGATCTCACACTTGGATCCATACAAAAGATGTCTCCAATTCTTCAGAGCATGAACAACAGCTGCTGACTCTAGATCATGTGTAGGATATATGAGCTCGTGAGGTTTCAAATGTCGTGAAGCATAAGCTATCACTCTTCCTCCTTGCATCAGGACAAATCCTAGTCCACTCTTTGATGCATCGGTATGCAGAGTATACCATTTGTCTGCTTCTGGTATTGCCAAAACTGGCGCTGTAGTCAATCTGTTCTTTAACTCTGGAAAACTTTCTTCACATCCTTGGGTTCATTAGGACTTAATTCCTTTTCGAAGGTATTGAGTCCTAGGTCTCGCAATCTTGGAGAATCCTTCTATGAACCTTCGGTAATGTCCTGCTAAACCCAAGAAACTTCAAATCTCTGTCTATGTCGTCGGCGATTTCCAATTGCGTACCGCTTGAACTCTAGCGGTGACGACTCTGATTCCGTCTGTTGTAATGATATGTCCAAGGAAATTTACTTCCCTTAGCCAAAACTCACATTTGCTAATCTTAGCAAACAATCGTTCTATTCTCGATGTCTGTAAGACGGTTCTTAACTGTTCTTCGTGTTCTTACTCGTTCTTCAAGTACACGAGAATATCATCGATAAATACCAGAATAATTTATCGAGATAATTATGGAAAACACAATTCATCAAATCCATAAACACAACTGGTGCATTTGTCAAGCCAAATGGCATTACTTCGAACTCGTAGTGGCTACACTGCGTTCAAAAGCGATCTGGCTATGTCCTTCCGGCGAATCTTTGATTGATGATATCGACTTGGTCGATCTTTGAGAAAACATCGGCACTTTTCGGTGATCGAACAAGTCATCGATCTGGGTAAAGGATACCTATTCTTCAAGGTTAACTTGTTCAACTCTCGTAATCAATACCGTCCCTTAGAGTTTCATCCTTCTTTTTGACAAATAAAATTGGCGCCCCCCAAGGAGATACACTAGGTCGAGTACAACCTAGGTCCAAAAGCTTTTGCAATTGGATCCTTAACTCCTGTAATTCTTTTGGGGCCATTCTATAAGGTGTCTTTGAAACAGGTACTGATCCTGGTTCTATCTTAATGGAAAAACTCTAATTGTCTGTCCGAAGGTAGCCCTGGTAATGTTTCAGGAAAAACATCCTGAAATTCTCTAACCACGGGTACATCTCCTACCTTCTTCTCGGACTTGACATCGACATTCGGATATACAATGTAAGCACAATCTTCCTCGTTCTTCATCGACTTCCGGCATGAGGGCGAGATCATAGGAACATGGCTTCTCTTCTCAATACCATAAAAGCAGTGGGTTCTCTTTCTGGTGGCTGAAACGCTATTTCTCTTTGCTCGCATCATATCGTTGCATAATACGTTGTCAACCATTCCATTCCTAATATAAGATCCACGCCCTTCATGTGCAACAGCTGCAGCGATCTCGCTCTAAGCTTAAGGGATCCTAGGTCAAAATCTAGGTTAGAAAACACATGCATGATAACGATAGCTCCACCCAACGGGGTAAGCACATTTAATTCTTGTGCGGCACGTACGCTGTTGAGCTTAAGAACATCTACACATGATGTCGAAATAAAAGAATACGAAGCTCCTGTATCGAAAAGGATCTTGATAGGTACACCTTTCAATGCACCCATACCTGCCAAGTTGCTGGCGTTCTTCTCACGTTGCTTCTTTTTTTTTTTAGAGGGGGCGTATGCACTTTGATATAGAGGTTAGTGCGGTCGAGGCGACGGTGGTTGCGGCTACGGCGGCGGCGGCGGTTGCGATTACGGCGGCGGCGATGGTTGCGATTGCGGTTGATGTAGTGGCATCTCGATTTGATGAAACGGCGACTTTGGATATATACTTACGACTTTCATTGAATACGTCTGTCTCGGATGATTCTACTTTCCTCCGTCACTAGTTGTTCTCTGACGGTTCGGACATTGACTTGTATAGTGGCCTACTTGTCCACATGCATAACAACTGTTACTTCCCTTCTCGCAAACTCCGAATGTACTACATTACATCGGGGCACGTCTCGCATTCTTGATTGACTTGGGAAGAGATTCTCTACATATCCGACTCGAACACGCCATCGTCTCTTATTTGGGTTTGGGAAGGTCTTATTCTCCCAATTCTTTACTTCTGATCTGTAAGAAGCAAATCTTGACGAGGCTTCTAAAAAGGTACTAGATTTGGATCAGGCGTCACTCTGTCTGGTAGCATTTCCATCTTCATGTCCAATGCACGATTTAACGTTTCTGCATATGACGTTGGAGGTTGGCTTGCCAAAATGATTCTGATCTCTTGGCGTAATCTAGCAAGAAACAATTCCGCCATCTCCTCATCTGTCTCAACCTTAAAAGGAGCATAACAGCTAGACTACAGAATTCACTATCATATTCTGCCATAGTCTTCCTGCCTTGCTTCAAGTTCGCAAATTTAATCTCTTTCTGTTTGCGGTAACTTCGAGGTATATACTTTTCATACAATTCTCCCTTGAATTGCTCCCACGTAAAATTCTCCAATTGCTCAGGAGAAAGAACTTCCTGACGTGATTCCTATCAGAAATCTACAGGCCCTTTTTAACTGGAAGGATATGCATAGGAGACACTCTCGATCAGAGCACTCCAAAGACTTGAAAATTCGCTACAAACCGAACCCATTCTTCGGCATCAACTGGAATATCAACTCCATTGAAAGATGGAGGATTCTGACGCAGAAAAAGATCTGCAATTCTACACTCTGTTTGAGGAGGAGAAGGTACATGCGAATCTTGAGGAGAATTTGCACTTTCTTGTTCTTCCTCTTCAGGTTATTCACAAAAGTTGGGAAAACTTTTGCAAATTGAAGGTTTTCAGACATATAGGTGCTTTGGTATCTCGGCAAACACAAATCGATGCAGCTTCTAGCACGCCACCGCATCATAAGATATCTATAAGCATCACTAGTATATATACATACACACACACACACACACACACATATATATATATATATATATGCATTCATACTATCTACAAACGCCGACTTCACTCTTTCGCTACTAGCTTCACTTTGCCCATGAAATTTGTCATAGTTGTCATCATCATCATTTCTTCTTCCATCTCTACTCTCCATTCTTACGCCATCAACGGCTTCATTGGATTCGGCATCTCTACCTCTTCCTCAATCTCGTGAGATAGTGGATCAATAGCATGCTCGGAAATGAGTACAAGGGAACTACTCCAGGATAAAGGATATCAGGATCAGTCACAAAAAGTATTTGAGTGATATCTAGGGTCTGTAGCTGTGCTGTGCCAACAATTGGTAAAAACTCAGGTTCATACATGAAAGATCTTGAGACACCTGAAGGTCTCGATGAACTAGCTAGCTGAGTCTCTTCGGGACCTCTAAAAAGAAGTCTCGGGAACATGAAAGAAAAGAATAGACTCAATAGGTATAGGGATCTTAGGAGATGAAAAGGATGATCATACCAATCTACGATCAATAAGAAACATCTCAAGATCGAGATAAGAGTAATCAAACTATGTAGGATCTACATTAGACTCGGTATGACAACCGAGTGTCCGTAAAGATGACTCTATCTCTAGAGTAGAGGCACTAACGTCATACTCGGGAATAGAAGAATCAACATCAATGGGTTCGAGATCCTCATCATAAAAAGGAAAAGAAGGGACACCAGCCAACTGGAGTCGATGAAACATGAAATAAAATCAGCAATAGGAAATGAACGAAGAGGAAAACTCAGTACACAAAATCTCGGCGATGGTAGCTAGGAGTCTAGGAAGATTAGCTTGCTTAGAAGCTATAAAACCAGGCACAATGTAATCAATGGCAACAGCAACAGCCCAATCTTGTCATTCCTTAGGCGATAAACAAATCAATTGGAGTATTCCATCTAGTCCCGATATGCCGTGCTCAGATGCCTCCTCTCTCCACAAGCGATGGAATTGAGCGAGAAATTCGCCCAAAGTAAGCTGCTCATCTGGCATAAACAGCTAGTGCTCTCTGATCCTTGCTGATGGTGACAAACGAGCTGCATTTTTCCGAGCTGTTCGGACAGTCCTTACCATCCTAGATAAAAGAATGCTCAAATACTTGCAGAAAAACATACTCATGTTGCTTTGCCGTCTTTTCTCAGGATCTCTTCTCAACTTTAGCTCAATAAACAATAACTCATTTCAAGCATACATTCACATGTAGCAATTCTTTTAATAAGGCATATACTCTACATCAACTCAATTCATTCAATGAAGCATCTGCTCAATTATAATATATGATAATCATAATCATAAGCTCTTACGGTGAGCTAGAGATGATGGAATCGAAATGTTGAACTTCTCTTAAGAACAAGCGACTCTATAACTCGATTCTCAAAGCGAGTCAAACAAGCGACTCCATAAATTTATATTCTCAAAATAGAGTCGAACAAGCGACTCTATAAACTTAGATTCTCAAATCATAATCAATTCAAAAGAATTTACTGAGCTCAAGGTGCACAAGCTGCACAAGACTCACAAGGATTTACAAGTTCACGGGTTCGTAATTAAAAGCGCTCGATACCATTTACAGTAACACCCGACTTACTTAATCAAGTAATTAGGTTGTTCGTGGGTTAAGAAAGAAAAGAAAGGAATAAAGACGAACATCGATAGTCTGATACCACAGGTTAAACAAACTTGACAAAGAATATACTTATTCAAGCCTACTAAAAGAGGTAGAATGGAATCTGACAAATGATGATTTTAGGTCCTCAAACCAAGAGTAATCGAACAAAGAAAAATAACGGCTGAGGATGAATAATCAAAATAAGGTAATCCAGATCCAATACGACATTGATCTGATATCACAGGTTAGACTAATTTTACAATGAATGTAAGAACTCAAACATGCTTTCACCAAAATAAAATCGTTGGTTAGCTAGGGTTGAAAGCATGACTCATCGATAACCGAAACATTTTATACAATATTGGATCCAAAACAAAAACAAGCAAATGACATCATAAAAAGTTCAAGATCCAACAATAAAAGAAGTGTGGTGAGAATCATGTATGATGACATAAGACTACAGGCAAGCGAAACATGACAACAACAAATTAACAATACCATCATGAGACAAAACATACGAGAAGCTCTCTCGCACAACATTCGATTCCAAAATCCTCTCGAGCTCATCACGCACATTTAGAAATATATGCGGGCGTGAGTACTAGATGCACTCGGTGGGTATATGCCGAAAACATTTCAAACATTGCTCTTAGAGCTATAAGATTGACTTGCCATAACATTACAATACGGGAGTTTTGGTTAAATAACCTATGCATGCTTACGAAATAAACTTACTTGCTTTCATGCTCATATATCAAGATGTAAAATTTAACATGCGTCTGCAGACATTATCTCATTCATTAACCATATCACGCACTCTTGTGTTGAAAAGTAGGTCTCGTTCTCAAACACCGTGATCGGCCATTTAGCTCACGATCACTGTGTACACAAACCCCATCGGCAGCTCGTCCAACATAGGGCCGATATCGTCCATCTCGTAGATAGGCAACATGCATCATGCATCATGCTCAAAAACTTGGCAAGTCGATCGACTTTTCATAAAATGCATATCATATCATTTTGTATGCAAAAGCATATCATTTCACATTTTAGAAAGAATTTTACCCACCGGCAATAATCACTCGGGTGGGTAGACGTTCGTCCTTCACTTCTTTCTTCTCTCGAACTTGGCCCTTCATCAACATAGAGTAGCATATAAGCATACGGGAACCAAATAAGAAGATAAACTCTTTATCTTATCTAAGTCGTCAACACGACTATAACTTGATATTCAAGAGTCTATAGTCTATGAACACTGGGTCATTGCATCCTCTAACATCTAAACATATAACAAGACTTAACTAAGCCTCATATGACTAAACAAGCATAGAGGACAAACTTAAGCCATCTAATCTTAATAAAAACCAACAACTCTTTACAAACATAACTTATAACCAGCGTGAATAATCACGTGAGGCGTCATCTAACATAAGCGAACCTCTATACATGCTCAACTATCATCAAAGATCATCAATGAATCATCAAAATCCAAAGATCAAAGTTTAGCATTGAAAACCCATTTTGACGTCAAACTAAAATTTTCATCTTTAAAATCGTCGGTAGAAAAATCTGAATAAATCATTTTAAGCTTTATTCATATCATAGAATCAAATATGAAGTCAAAATGATCAAATAAAATAAAAATCCCACCTTATGTGAGATATAGGTTTCGACCATTTGGGGGTTTTTGCATAGGTTCGATTTCAATCGTTTTCTTGCTCAAAACATGTTTATATCTACCCAACAACACATATATGAAGGCATATCAAGCATATCAACAACATAAGTTCAAGATCTAAGCCTCCATGTTTTCAAAAATTTAAGAATTTCCAAAGGATGAACTCATGCTCGAAAATTCATCACTAAACAACTCATAGACGATAGATCTATCATAATATCAAGAGATAATGGAACAAAACAAACTCCTTCAAACAAACTAAAAATGACCGAAAATTGGAGCTCTCAAAAGTTCATGATTTTTGAATTTTTAAACCATAAATATGTTCTAGAGATGAAGATCTACCTTTATGTGAAGACGGATCTTAAATTCATCGGTTAGATCTTCGTAGAAATGAGCTTGAATGATTTGAAAATGGAGGTGTGTGTGTGTATGTGTGTTTTCGAAAATTTTGGGGAAGAAATGGTGGAAATGAAGTGCTTTGGAAGCATAAGCACATATATATATAGAAAGTCTGATGGTACTATTTAAATCTTCCTTAAGAATCTTTTGATTTTCTAGAGAATTCCATGGCTTGTTCTACAAGCTTATTCCTAGCTTATATCATAAGCTTTCTCTAGCTTATCTCATAAGCTTATTCTTAGCATATCTCATAAGCTTTGATTGCCATTTGGACTTATTAGAACGTATTGGTGCTAGGCCCAATTTATTAGGGACGTCATGTCCTCATTCGAAAATATATATATATATATATATATATATATATATACATTTGAAATTAACAACTTAAAATAAATCAATAGAAATATACAAATTGCTAGTGAGTTGAAATTTTTCATAAATCTTTCTTTCTAAAATAAACATCATATTTTGACTATTAAAAATATTTTGGTCTCAAAAACCATTTGGGCAATTTGCTCTTGATCTGGGTTTATTCCGCAACCAAAGATATCAAAAAGGACAAAGACTCTGAAATCTATGACTCGGGATCAAGACTTCTATGAACACATATATTATCATATCAAGACTCTTGAAATCTAGATCTTCTCACGCTAATAAAGACTTTAGAATCAAGATTCTATCTCGAATCTATCTCGATTCTATCTACTCGACTCAAAGCTTAACATAAAAGCTTTCAACTTAAAGCTCTTAACAACTCTTTCTTAAGGATGCTGTATGAGGTTATGCCTTATTATTAAGCTCTTAATCTGGCGGAAACTATAGAGTGCTAATCTTTGCAGTTAATAGGTTAATTGTGTGAATCGGTTGGGTTAAGTACATCCTAAGGGTATTTTACATATTTTGTTAGTATAGATTAGGATATGCTAGCCGCAATGCAGCATGCGGCATTGCGAGAATCGGATGGGCAGATTGGTGGGCGAGCATACAGCAACCACGTACGGACCACCTACGGATCGGTTCAAGGTAGAGGATGGGGCGAGCGTCAATGCGAACAACTTTGGTGAAACTGCCCTCATCGGTATGATATAAGCGGGCGATTTGGGGAGGGTTCTTGAGACCCCAATGCACATTTAGAGGCATTCCTCGATATATGTGATACTATCAGCGAGAATGGAGTGCTGTGAGATGCCGTCAGATCACGGATGTTCATTTTTTCTGCTGAGTCGGTGAATGAATGGTTCAAGAGCACAGACGGATCGAGAATCACTACATGGGAGCGGTTATGCGAGAGATTCTGTCCAAATACTTTCGTATACAATATTTCCTATTACCACTATTACAATCTCATATCCGAATTGTCTAGTTTATTGCATATAATATCTTATTATCTCATACAAATGTTAGATCATGTAGTGTGTAAAGATCATAGAAGTCTCGTATGATTGGTAAGCTAGTTGAGATATAAAAGATCATATCTAAGACAACGAGGATGAGTTGTCGGTATAAACTATAATATAGATAAGAAGTAACTTGACTTGGTTGCTTGTCTATGCTGGTATGTCTTGATGGATCACAGTGAGATGAGTTCTTCTATCTGACCATCATGAAGAACCTAGATCTCTGTGAATTTATGTTGATCTAAACATCGATAAGGTTTTAGGTACGTGATAAGCCTCATTTTTACCTGATCTATATTCGTTTCGTTTATAATTGATAAGTGATCTTTTGAGCTATCTTTTGATATATTTATGTTTACCTTGGAAGATATTATGCCGGGTGTATTTCGTGTCATTTTATCACAGGTTTTGATGTCAAAAGGATGGATCACGATAAAGAGGAATTAGCTAGCCCGGTCGCGAGTTCACGCGAAGAACAATTGTTTAAAAACAATGTTAAATAGGATTAAATGGATATGAAAAGTATGGATTTAAAACGTTTACAATATTAAATAGAATCTCGATAGGAGTCCATAGGCGCAAACGGATCGTAATTCGGAGTCCGCACGAGAGAACGGCGAAACAATGATCGCGCCTGAGAGAAAACTTCGCCTCATGAGACTTGCTCGCGACCTTTGGTCACGAGACAAACTCGCGAGGTAGCATGGACGCGGAAAGAAAAGAAGAGCTCGTGACTTTGCTTTGCGAGTTAATCTCGTGAGCAAAGCTCGCGGCGAGCAACACGCAAGTGACATTCTATCGCGACATTCGTTCGCGGGATAACCTCGCGAGATAGGGCGCACGGCATATTATGTTATATCTGCACGCAATTAGAGGGAGAGGGGAGAGACGAGACTTTACACACTAGCTTTTCTTTACAGAGCGTTTTTCTTTCTTTTAGTTTTTACGTATTTGATCTGATTTATTAGTTTAGCTTTTGTCTCCAGTTATTTAGTTTTCCAGTTTGATTGTTCAGTTTTCTATTCAATTTCAGTTTCGTTTCAAGTTCAACTTTATTTACGGATTGAAGCTGTTACATTGTTCATCGTGGAATCCTACGGTTTTATTTATCTATCTCAATTTATGCTAGCTTTATTTATTTATTGGTTTAGTATGCATGCTAGTTATGTTATTGATGTCCTCACGGAATTACTTGCATAGTCGATATCTTGAATTCATAATACATTTTTTACCTTGAGACATGGTGGAGATTGGTGATCTGTAGGAGGTTATTCTTTGTGTGCTTTTTGTAATTAGCTTACTTCTCTTGAGACCTGACAGAGATAGAGTTTAGGTTAATCTACTAGTATAGGCTCTCTGGTGAAACTATAGTTACATTAGTGATTCTTCATATGAATGCGGATTAAATTGGTAAGCAGTTAATAGGTTAATTGTGTGAATCGGTTAGGTTAAGTACATCCCTAAGGTCGATCTTTTATATCGATTTTATTCCTATTTATTTTTGTTAGTATAGTTTTATTATTATCTCTCTTGATATTTTGTTGCACGAATAATAATCAAGATACGTGTTGATTAGTTCTTTGTGTTCTCAGTCGCTTTCTCTTTGGATCGATATATATATATATTTCTGTTTTACTATCATATTATTTGGTAGGAAATATAGCGATCATATTTTAGCGCGTTTCTTAGGTATTTAGATTGCATAGTGATAATTTTACGAATTGTAGTTATTAATTGAGGGCTTATATAAAAAATAGAAAAACAAAATTACGTATTTGCTTCTTAGATCGATCGGTTTTGTCTTTACGTGGGTGCATGATTACAAGATCTCAAAGGAAAGAAATTATTCCTTTGGATCTTGAGATTGAAAGATCACACAAAAGGGAGCGCAGAGACAGAATGTTAGCAATGGCAGATAGACAACCCCAAGCCCATGATCGGATGGCGGGATGGAGGATATCTTAGCCGCAATACAACGCATGGCGGCATTGCGTCAGATGGGCAGTTGGTGGGCGAGCATACCGCAACCACATGTACAAACCACCTACGGATCGGTTCAGGTGGAGGATGGGGGCGAGCGTCAATGCGAACAACTTTGGTGAAACACGCCTCATCGGTATGATATAAGCGGGCGATTTGGGGAGGATTCTTGAAGACCCCAATGCATATTTAGAGGCATTCCTTGATATATGTGATACTATCAGCGAGAATGGAGTGCCAGCGGATGCCATCGAGATGCGGATGTTCATTTTTTACTGGTCGGTGAATGAATGGTTCGAGCACAGACAGTTGAGAATCACTACATGGGAGCGGTTATGCGAGATTCTGTCCAAATACTTTCGTATACAATATTTCCTATTACCACTATTACTGATCCCATATCTGAATTGTCTTGTTTATTGCATATAATATCTTATTATCTCATACAAATGTTAGATCATGTAGTGTGTAGAAGATCATAGAAGTCCGTATGATTGGTAAGCTAGTTGAGATATAAAAAAGATCATAGCTAAGACAACTTGAGGATGAGTTGTCGGTATAGGCTTTAATATAGATAAGAAGTAACTTGACTTGGTTTCTTGTCTATGCTGGTATGTCTTGATGGATCACAGTGAGATGAGTTCTTCTATCTGACCATCGTGAAGAACCTAGATCTCGATGAATTTATGTTGATCTAAACATGGATAAGGTTTTAGGTACGTGATAAGCCTCAGTTTTACCTGATCTATATTCGTTTCGTTTATAATTGATAAGTGATCTTTTGAGCTATCTTTTGATATATTTATGTTTAACTTGGAAGAAATTATGCAGTGTATTTCGTGTCATTTTAGCAGGTTTTGATGTCAAAAAGATGGATCATGATAAAGAGGAATTAGCTAGCCCGGTCGCGAGTTCACGAAGAAGAATTGTTTAAAACAATGTTAAATAGGATGAAATGGATATGAAAATTATGGATGTAAAACGTTTACAATATTAAATAGAATCTCGATAGGGTCCATAGGCGCAAGCGGATCGTAATTGAGTCCGCACGAGAGAAGCGAGCGAAGCAATGATCGCGCCTTGAGAAAGCACGCCTCGCGAGACTTCTTTGGCGACCTTTGGTCACGAGACAAACTCGCGGTAGCATGGACGCGGAAAGAAAAGAAGAGCTCGTGACTTTGCTATGCGAGTTAATCTAGTGAGCAAAGCTCATGACGAGCAACACGCAAGTGACATTCTATCGCGACATTCGTTCGCGGGATAACCTCGCGAGATAGAGGCACGGCATATTATGTTATATCGCGCATGATTAGAGAGAGAGGAGAGGCGAGACTTTACACCTAGCTTTTCTTCTGAGCGTTTTCTTTCTTTTAGTTTTCTTACGTATTTGAATCTGATTTATTAGTTTAGCTTTTGTCTCCGGTTATTTTGTTTTCAGTTTGATTGTTCGGTTTCGTTACAAGTTCAACTTTATTCTGGATTGAAGCTGTTACATTGTTCATCGTGGAATCCTACTGTTTTATTTATCTATCTCAATTTATCTAGCTTTATTTATTTATTGGTTTAGTATGCATGCTAGTTATGTGATTGATATACTCACGGAATTAATTGCATAGTCGATATCTTGAATTCATAATACATTTTTTACCTTGAGACATGGTGGAGATTGGTGATCTGTAGGAGGTTATTCTTTGTGTGCTTTTTGTAATTAGCTTACTTCTCTTGAGACCTGACGGAGATAGAGTTTAGGCTAATCTACTAGTATAGGCTCTCCTGGCTGAGACTATAGTTACATTAGTGATTCTTCATCTGAATGCGGATTAAATTGGTAAACAGATTAATAGGTTAATTGTGTGAATCTGGTTAGGTTAAATACATCCCTAAGGTCAATCTTTTATATCGATTTTATTCCTATTTATTTTTGTTAGTAGTGTTTTATTATTATCTCTCTTGATATTTTGTTGCCTTAATAATAATCGAGATTACGTGTTGATTATTTCTTTGTGTTCTCGAGTCGTAGTCCTGTGGATACTATATATATATTTCTTGTTTACTATCATATTATTTGGTAGGAAATATAGCGATCAAATTTTAAGCGCCGATTCTTTGAGGGTATTTAGATTGCATAGTGATAATTTTACGAATTGTAGTTATTAATTGAGCTTATATAAAAAATAGAAAAAAAAATTAGTGTTGCTTCTTAGATCGATCGGTTTTGTCTTTACGTGTAGTGCATGATTACAAGATCTCAAATGAAAGAAATTATTCCTTTGGATCTTGATATTGAAAGATCACACAAAAGGGGCCTTGAGAGAGAGAATGTTAGCAATGGCGGATAAACAACCCCAAGCCCGTGATCGGATGGCGGGATGGAGGATATGCTAGCGCAATACAAGCATGGCGGCATTGCGAGAATCAGATGGGCAGATTGGTGGATGAGCATACCGCTCAACCACATGTACAGACCACCTACGGATCAGTTCCAAGGTGGAGGATGGGGGCGAACGTCGATCACGAATAACTTTGGTGAAACGCCCTCATCATCGTATGATATCGGCGGAGCGGTTTGGGAGGGTTCTTGAAGATCCCGATGCACATTTAGAGGTATTCCTTGATATGTGATACTATCAAGCGAATAGAGTGTCGGTGATGCCATCGGATCACGGATGTTCATATTTTATTGCTGGTCGGTGAATGAATGGTTGAAATGGATAGATCGAGAATCACTACATGGGAGCGGTTGTCAGAGATTCTGTCAAAATACTTTTCACCTGCCAAAGCACAGAAAATCATAGCTGAGATCTCCTTTTTTTCACAATTAGGAGATGAGTCATTGTTTGAGGCACAGGGGCGATTGAAAACTGCTCAAAAGTGTCCACAACTTGGGTTTTTACCTGAACAACAAGTAACCCAATTTTATAGTGGACTCAATACTAACACCGGATCATTGTAGATGCTTCACCGGAGGATGCCTTATCAATCGAGGAATAGATGAAGCATTGAGAATTATTGAGGAGATAGCATCGATAACTATCGATAGCCGATCGAGATGGTGATCGGAAGAGTGGGCTGCTGCGAGTTCGACGATTAGTATGATGATTTGGTAGAAATTCACAACTCTGCGAAGGAATATGAAGTCGAAAGGAAAGGCGGATAAGCGTGGCCATGGCGCGAGAATATTGAGGAGGTTCACTATGTGAACGAAGGAATAACTTCGGGGAATCGGTGGGAATCTACCATATCTTCCCAACAATAGGAATCACCCCAATTTTCCTATGCCAATGCAGAATGCTCAACAACCACCACTGGTTTCTTTGTGAATAATGGGATGATTATGGAGCCTAAGAAGTCTAGCCTTGAAGAGATGATGCAACAAGTGTTGGCGAGCAATCGATAAATAGCGACAAATCACCAGCAGTTGTGGCTCGACAAAATATTGAGATCAACAGTTGGGAATAAATTTGAACACTTTGGAAACACGGTCGATGCCATAAATAATCTGTCATAGCCCTTGGAAAGCAAATGAAGATGGTGGAGAATCAAGTGGGCGAGATGGCGATGAGAGGCTGGGATGCCTGCGAGGCAATTTCAAGCAACGAACATAATCTAAAGAATCACATGCCTCGAATCGGTGTAATGCAATTTATTTGAGGCGGAGCATCTTATACAAATCACACAGGCGGGGCGGGAGAAGGAACACAGTAAACAAGTCGAGGAAGATGAGAAAGATATTCTGATGGATTCTCGTCTCGCGAGCAGTTCTCGCGATATCCTATCGCGAAGTTATCTCGCGAGGTAAAGCAGCCCGAGCACAGAGCCAGGCCTCGCCACCTTCCCTCGCGAGGAAGGATCGCGAGGAAATCCCGCGAGGACAGACGCGTCAGAAACAGAACCTTACATCATGACTTTTCCTCGCGAGCAAAGGTTGCGAGAGAAACTCGCGAAGCAACACGGAGAGGACATCGCGAGGGAGTCTCGCGACTCAACCTCGCGAGGCAAAGCTGCGAGCTAACCGAAGCCTCCAGCAGCCAATGCTCGATTTCCTCAGTGCCTCGGGAAGATGAAATATGATGATGAGTTCGTCCGATTCAAAGAGATGTTCCAGAAAGTTAACATCACCATACCTCTCTTTGATGCGCTCAGAAACATGCCCAGATCGTCAAATTTCTCAAAGATGCGTTGGCGAAGCAAGAAGAAGTTGGATAAATTTGAAAAATTAACCTTTTGAAGAATGCGCGCTATTTTACGAGAGAAATTACCGAAGCAGAAAGATCCGGGGAGCTTCACGTTGGATTGCAAGATTGCCGAGCATACATTCCCCAGCGTGTTGTATGATTTGGGAGGCGAGCATCAATCGATGCCCTTATCATGTTCAACCGCTTGGGCGGGCAAGATGAAGCCAACTACGATTTCATTGATAATGGTGACGGTCGATCTCATATCTAAGGGAGTAGTTGAGGATGTGTTGGTAAGAATTGGGATTTTATCTTTCCGGTGATTATTTTAGACATTCCAATTTAAACATCAACCACCAATCTTGGGTTGACCTTTTCTAGCCATTGGTGGTGCTTTAATTGATGTGCGGGAAGGTGATCTAACATTTCGTGTCAGCGAGGAGGCTGAAAATTTCAATATATGGCGCCATCCGACACGATAGTTTAGAGCATGAAGATTGCTATTCGATCACCACCGCCACGACTAGCCAAATCTCGAGCTTGGATGTCAACCGACCGATTGACAATCTTTTCTGAAGAAGAGATGCACTCGGCATGGAACTCCGGTGATTTGTTCAAGTTCGAGAGCCACTTCCACAATCGGTGGTGGTAAAGTGAATGAAAAGTATGGAGGCAAGCACAAATTTGGGAAGAAGCGGCTGCCAAAGCATGAGTGTGATCGGTATGAAATGGTCTAGCTAAAGACATTTAAATTTAGCACTTGTTGGGAGGTAACCCAATGTTTTCTTTGTTTTTGTTTTCTTTTTGTTCGATTTTCTTTTTGTTTGTTTTGTTTTGTTTCCTTGTTTGGGTTTTGTATACATTTTGGGTTGAGTTGAATGACGAGCAGCCGATGATGAGAATTGTTTAAAATTAGAAAATTGATTGCAACTGATTTTGTGAGACGAAGCATGTTATGATTATTATGAGTATTAAGCATTTGAGAACTTGATCACACTTTTGAAACATGTGAGACTTGAGCTTTTGATTGTCATATCTTTTCAGTCTTGTTTTTTTCTGTGTGAATAGTTTGAAATAGCATGTGTTTCTCTAGAATTTGCTCTGGATCTTTTTTGAGGTTGCATTGACGTGCTTAAGAATTTTGAAATGATATTAAGCATTCTTTTCTTAGCTTATACACTATCGAACACTAACTTTGTTATTTTATTATCCTTTGATGAGCCCATTTGAGCCTACCTTATTCTTTCGAATAGCCGTGGGTAGGGTTATGTTGTTAGTGTGATTTTTAGTTGCTTGAATTGAGAGTTGAGAAAAAGAAAGGAAAGAAAAGAAATAAATGAGGAGAAAGTGATAATAAAAATAGTTGCTTACCCATATAAGTTCAAAAAAAAAAATGATGAGTAAAAGAGTTGGCACAAGTGTGCGAAAAGAACATAAATGAGTAAGTAGCTAGTGCTTGAGATGAGTATATCACTTATATGATAATTATGGAGTTCTTAAAGAAAAATAACTTTTTGGTATGAAGAATTGAAATGAATTGTGAAAGTTTGGGGAATTGTGTCTTATGATATTTATGGTATTTTTCATTATGGGATTATAAGTCACTTAGCCTAAATATATCGTACCTTACCAAAGAGCCTACATTATAACCTTTTATAAGACCT
This sequence comes from Salvia rosmarinus, assembly GCA_036937905.1. NCBI lineage: Eukaryota > Viridiplantae > Streptophyta > Magnoliopsida > Lamiales > Lamiaceae > Salvia > Salvia rosmarinus. The sequence goes on along the minus strand of CM072816.1, from coordinate 41,383,826 downwards.
TATTGATCTTAGTTCTTGAGCACATATTTGAGCAATGGAGAATTAGACGATTTGCAAGCTTATGGTAGATTCCATGTGTTTTTAAACTTTGAAAGTATACACATCCTCTTTGATACACTTGAGTGTTTGAGATTTCTTATATATACAATCATATTGTAAGGATTCAAGTTTAAGAAGGCTTGTGCTTATGATTATTATGATATGTGGAGTTTCACGAAAGAGGGTATGATTTGATTCATTTGAGTGAATCGTTTATTGCTCATTGCTTTGAGGCTTATTGCTTTTGTCGTTCTACTCTTTGCCTGTCTTTGTTCGTCTCTCTCTTGTTCTGATTTTTTGAGGACAAACAAAAGGTTAAGTTTGGGGGAGTTGATAAGCCTCATTTTTACCTGATTTATAAGGCTATATTCGTTTCGTTTATAATTGATAAGTGATCTTATGAGCTATCTTTTGATATATTTATGTTTACCTTGGAAGATATTATGCCGTGTGTATTTCATATCATTTTAGCACAGGTTTTGATGTCAAAAAGATGGATCACGATAAAGAGGAATTATCTAGCCCGGTCGCGAGTTCACGGGAAGAAGAATTGTTTAAAAACGATGTTAAATAGGAAGAAATGGATATGAAAAGTATGGAAGTAAAAATTTTAAAATGTTAAAGAGCATCTCGATAGGAGTCCATAGGCGCAAACGGATCGTAATTCGGATTCCGGACGAGAGAGAACGGAGCGAAACAACGAAGTCGCGCACGCAAGAAAACACGCCTTGCGAGACTTGCTCGCGACCTTTGGTCACGAGACATACTCGCGAGGTAGCATGGACGCGGAAAGAAAAGAAGAGCTCGCGACTTTGTTTGCGAGTTAATCTCGCGAGGCGAGACGGAAGCGCGCAAGACATTCTATCGCGATATTCTATCGCGATTTTCGTTCGCAGGATAACCTCGCGAGATAAGGCGCCTGACCTGTCGTGTTATATCGTTGCGATCGAGAGGAGAGGGAGGCGAGACTTTACACCTAGCTTTTCTTTCTGAGCGTTTTCTTTCTTTTAGTTTTGCTTGCGTATTTTAGAATCTGATTTATTAGTTTAGCTTTTGTCTCCAGTTATTTTGTTCAGTTTTCTCTTCAATTTAAGTTTCGTTTCAAGTTCAGCTTTATTTACGGATTGAAGCTGTTACATTGTTCATCGTGGAATCCTACGGTTTTATTTATCTATCTCAATTTATGCTAGCTTTATTTATTTATTGCTTTAGTATGCATGCTAGTTATGTGATTGATGTCTGGCGGAATTAATTGCATAGTCGATATCTTGAATTCATAATATAATTTTACCTTGAGACACAGGCGGAGATAGGTGAGCTGTGGAGGTTATTCTTTGTGTGCTTTTGGTAATTAGCTTACTTCTTTTGAGACACGACGGAGATAGAGTTTAGGCTAACCTACTACTATAGGCTCTCTTGGTGGAAACTATAGTTACATTAGTAATCATTCATATGAATGCGGATTAAATTGGTAAACAAATTAATAGGCTAATTGTGTGAATCGGTTGAGTTAAGTACATCTCTAAGGTAGGTCTTTTATATCAGATTTTATTTTTGAGTCTAGTTTTATTATTATCTCTCTTGATATTTTGTTGCTGAATAATAATCAAGATTACGTGTTGATTATTTGTTGTGTTCTCAAGTCATGATCCACAATGGATCGATATATATACTTTGTTTTACTATCATATTATTTGATAGGAAATATAGCGATCGATGCGATATGAGTTCTTGACCATCACTTTAACTTGTTATGGGAGGTTACATGAGATAACCAAGATTCTTTGTATCTTGGGTGGTTGCGATGTTGTATGTCATCTTAGTTACCTTTATCAGTCATAGTATGTAATACCCGATTATTTAAGCGCCTAATTACGATATTAATTTAGTAAATTAGAGTATTATTATGATAATTTGATTATTAATATATCGAATAATGATTTCGATTATTGTTGGAATAATAAATTCCTATGTTTTATTCACAAATAAATGTGAATAGAAATACGAATATTTAACGTATTTCACGATATTATTTCTCGTCGATTACGTATCGATATTTATATGCTCGAGACATTTTCTAAGTTTTAAGCTTAGAATTTAATTCCATTATTATTGGAATAATTTAATAAGGTGATTACGACTTTATTACGACCATTTTGAGATGAGTCGATATTTAACGTTTCAAACGTTAACGTTTTGAGATGACTTGAGAATCAAGTCTATTGATCAAGGAATTATGATATTTAAATTCCTATGATTATTTTATATAATTAAAATATTATTTAGCATTGAATTAATGCTAGAAAATTTTGGAATGATATTTGTGATTATTTAAGATTCTCGAAAACCCTAAATCGAGAATTAGGGTTTTCTACCTATGGATTAATTCCAATAATTTTTCCTATGATATAAATTATCATTTAGGATATATATTATGCTATATATCTACTTATAGCGTGAAAATGAAATTTTGGGCATTTATTATTTGAAAGTGCCGTGAATTGCTATGTTTTAAACATAGAATTATTCAATTTTGATCATCAATTTGTGATATTTCTTAAGTGTAGTATTAATACACACTTACCAAGTAAAATGTGTAGATGAAAAATACACTAGCAATATGCTTACATGGGGCCGATATTTTGACCTTTGGTACACAAATTAGTCTTGATTTTATATACTTGAGTATGCAATTTTGGGAAAGAGTGTATTAATACACTTGTATAACATCATGTAAAAATCTGAAATTATTTTCTCCCACCTCCTTTGTGTCGATGGCAGTGTTTTAGCATGAAACAAAAATTGATTTGTGCTTCCCAAAAAGCTTTATTAAAGCTTACAAGGAGTTAGTGAAATGTAAGAGATATTTTTTTATAGTGACATAATCACATTTGACTAAAATAACTCATTTGTTCTGTGAGAGTTGAGAGGGCCGAGAGTGTTATATGTACAAGGTGTTGTTCTTTTGTTTATTTAGCCTAAGTGTTTTTAAGTGTCTTGGAACACTTAAAAAACAAAAAACTCATTTCATTCCTCTCTTTTTTTTTCCTCACTGCCGTGAGCCTTTCTTTAAGAAAACCAAACATTTCTTCTTCTTTCTTCTCAATTTGTTTGAGCTTGAATCATCCTACAACCGATCGACTCGATAACGAGGTTGAATGTCGAACAAGCTTCGATAAAACCCGACTTTTAATAATCCTACGGTTTAAATTATTTTTTAGCATGTATTATTTATCTGATAAATCATGCTAGCATGTTATAAACTTAGGATTTATGTTACATATGTTAATATGTGCATTGATAATTTATTTCTATAGCTAAGCAATTTATTTAAATTATTCTAGTGATGCTCGATTTTGCTAGGATGTTTTAATGTTGGATTATTGATCTATAGTGTTGTAGGGTGCATGGTATTAAATTGAGAATTTTGGAATCCATTTGCTTAATTTTATAAAGCTGCGAAATGAACCTAGGTTGGAACTATGGTGTATAATTTTTATATGCTTGATATAATAACATATTATTGATCTAGGGTATTGATTAGGTGTTGTAGGAATTTATTAAATTTACGGACCTATATACCTATTTTATTTCAAATGACCGAGAACTAGAGGTGTAGATTAATGGTTTATACTATGTTATTACATGATATTATGATGTATTAGTGCTATATGATAGCATATAAGCATAGTGTAATTTTATAGGATTTTATAAAAATTGTTTGGTTTGATACACCTAAGTAGCAGTGAGCTACAATTAATTATTTCTTGGTGTATAGTTTGATTACTTTAAACCTTAGGCTATAATTATGTTAAATATTTATATTGGAGGCTTGTGTATAAATATTAGAATTTTGGAAATTTATTGATATTATTTTATATATACCGTGAGCCTATATAGTGATATAGGTGAGTTCCAAATTTTCTATAGTGATATTAATACATATTAATGATCATAGTGTAAAATAATACACTATATGAATTTAGAGGATTTTTGGAACAAAGTTTGGAAAATAAGTGTTATAATAGTGAGCTATACTTTGGAATTAAGGAATTTTAATTCCTTTTAATCAAGAATAATATTTATTATATGTCTAAAAATTATATTAGACATAATTGTAATTTTGAAATTATTAAACATAGAATATTATGTTTTGTAATGACGTTATATTAAATAGCGTTAAAAGCATAAATAATGTAATGTATTAAAGATTAATATTGAAAGAAAATATTAATCAAATTTATCGATTTGCGTGAAAAATCGAGTATTGAAGCTTTATGAAAGAAATCGATTGAAAATCGATTTATATTAATTATTCATTAAAATATGTTAATACGTGAAAAGCGTATTACTTTTATTAGAATATCTCAATTGTGAGAAAAGATTTCATAATTGAAATCATTTTATTGAATAACGTTATTATCGTTAATTATTTAACCTAAAAGATTAAAATGAGGCGTAGATCATATTACGTCTCTCTTGAAATCTGAGAATTATTTTTATTGAAATACGCATAGAAAGCGGCGTATAAAGTTTATTAGAACTTGATTATTATTCTATTTATCAAAGTTGAATGAACTTTGAAAGTCTCGGCGTGCCAACGTGCTAAGCGTAAAATTTTGCGTAAGGTGGGACGTGAAGACTACACGCAACCGGAGGAGAACGCAGCGTGTCGAAAGTCGAGTTTAAAAGTAAAGGTGGGCTTTACTATACTCAAATGGTAGAATTTACCAAATGATTTATTTATGATGCTTTATTGCAAGCAAATATTTATGGCGATTTATTTAATTACGTCCAAAATGTTTATGTTCTATGTATGTATCGATTCATGATTGATGATGCGTAATGTTGGGTAACTCACTTTATGACATCTTGAATTCGTATTCTTGGAAGTACCCCAAGGATGATGGAGAATTAAGTATCTGTCTTTGAGATGGCTGGATTTTGTGCACCGATTATTTTGTATTTGTGTCTTTGAAAGGGTGCTTTCGATCGGTCGCGGCGTCGTGAGAGGAGGCCTCACTCTCGGTAGAGGTGTGTGGAATGAATTATTGTGGTGGATATGGATCATACATACGAGGAAAATGTCGGCGGGCAGAATCTTTATGGAAAATGAAAGAAAATATTTAGTAAGCACAGTATTTCAAATTAAAACCTCGTGTATTCTTGTGATGAGGCGAGTAATTTAAACTTGATAAATTATTTTGGCATGAGCCATGAGTGCAATCTTGTACTCGACCGCATGATTGTTTTAAATGTGCGAGTTGAGCGGATGATGGATGGAGATGTGTCGGGGCGGTGGAACCCCTTTTGAATCGATATTCATTAGAAACCTTGAATACACATCGTCATATGTGTATTCACACGTGTTTCCGCTGCAATTGAATTAATTTATTTTATGATGTTGTTAGTTGAATACGTCCAGAACATATGAGTTCTTGTATATATATTGGTTAAAGCTTTCTTGATTATTATTCCAAGTATTAGCCCCTACTAAATCTTACTTAGGATTTAGGAAATTTTGTTACAAAGTAATTGTCGAGCGGTTAGCTCTTTGAATCCAAAACCTCTTTTCAAAGTTAAGTCTAGATTGAGTCACTAGACCTCTCAGAGGTCAGCCGACCTTTGCTCGACACTCCATCACATCAAGCTCAGCTGGAAAAAGGTAAATTATTTTCTCATCTTTAAAAGAAGTTTGAAATTATGAATTTGAATTGTGTGTCGATAGAACATTATCGACCAATGATTTGGTGTCGATAGAACATTATCGACAAATGATTTGGTGTCGATAGAACATTATCGACAAATGATTTATAATTTGATTTGTTGTCGATAGAACATTATCGACAAATGAAATGAAAGGTTGTAAATAACCATGATTGATTGATTAATTGAAAAAAAATTGCAAGAAATGCGTATGTTTAAAACGAACTATGTTCGTCATATTTGATATTTTATTCTTCAATTCTCAATATTGTTTTGATTAATGACTATTGTCATCCCAAATGAAGTTATGAGAATTGATAATGAAAGTCGTTGGCTCGCCACCAGCGTATGATAATGTCATACGAGAATGTATGGACAAATTTTTTGGGATAAAATGTTTGAATTCATGTAAATCGATAGAAATTTATTGATATGAATATTTGAAAATTTTATTTCAAATCCCAAAGATGTTTACGATGATGGGTATGTTATCCCAAAAGAGCGTGGTCTGTTTAAGGCGCATGATCCCAATTGCGAAGAACATAGGAAGATGGATTATTAGAATTTTATTCCATCACGAGAATCTCGAATTGATGAGCGAGAAGAAAATTGACTCGAATTGGAAAGATGTCGAGATAGTGAATGTCACTGTGCGATAAGTGACACAAGAATGATCTTTTATTTGGAAGTTCACGCATGGCGGGACTCCAAATCATCTATGACTCTTCGTTGGAAGCAGTAAAATGTGATCAAAGAATTCGTTAGAGTCGGTTAAAGGCGAACTCGTGATCATGCTTAGTCGACCTTGAATTCGACTTGACGGCACCGGCATGTATAATTTTGACTTCGCTTCGGTCGGTTCGGTCCGACCTCGAAGTCTAGTCCGACCTTGGCGATGCGACCTCGGTTGTCCACCTCGGCCGGCCGGCGTTGGTACCTTCGACTTGGTGTCGGCATCGGACGGCGTCGGCATATGCGACCTCGACTTGACTTGGCATTTGTTCGACTTCGACTTGGCGTCGACCTTGTTTACCGACCGGCTTTGGCGTCAGCCTTAATGACTTAAGTCATTATGTCAATAACCTCGACAATGACATCGGCTTTGGAAAATGATTTCGGCAACAACCCGACATCGGTGTTGCACGACCTCGGTATCCGAGCTCGGCATCAACAAAACTGTTTGCGCAATGTTTTGTTTTAGCCCGTTTTCCTTCGTTAGAACTCCGATTCTGACGGTTTTAGCCTCGTACTCCTATCACAGAGTACTATAATTCTTATGAAGAACCAAATCCTGATTCCTTCTCTAGAAATTGAGAGAGACAGTTGATGTTAGTTATAGTTTTGTAGAGCGGAATTTTTCGGTCGATTAGAATCTTAGAATGATACTAAGTAGTACTCGAAGTGAGTACGAGCGCTATGACATATAGAGGAACCTTTGATGATGACCTATAATGTTATATAAAGTTTTAAATTCTATTCATTACCCAATTTATGTCATTGAGTTAAACTACATGACTAGTTCAAATAGAGAAATCATGAGTTTCTCACTTTTACGAAGAAAATTTTCAACCCAATTTACAAAATGTTCCTTTGAAACCAAATCCTTGTGTGTGAGAAAATATTTGTGACGGTGCAGCCAACCCATATGACCAAAGAAATCTCGATGAGTCGTCATTACGGTCTTGGACCTAGATCCTAAATTATTGATTCAAAGAATATGTGGATTCAATTGAATGCTATTTTGGTTTACGAACTCATATCTTTTGAAAGTCGATATGATGAATTTTCTTCAATCCCGGAGACCAATAGGTAAGATTCAGGTTGACTTATCTTGTCACCTAAGTTTTGAATTAGTAAAGTGATAAACATCAGATATGATGTAGATTGACTTATTTTGATAACCTAAAGGTTGCATATCAGTAGGGTGACAGACATCAAGGAGATATGATGTAAATAGGATCTTGATGAGACGAGATATTTTCCCAATAATACAAATGGATGCAATTACCCCTGATGGGCGTACCAGATATTGATAACAGTGAAGTTATATCTTCATGTGACTGTTATGATAATGAAATGTTACGAATGAGATACTCTTTAGCATGGAATGCAAGAGTACAAGTAAAGAAAAGTATATGATATTCATGGGATATAATTTCTCCTTATTATGACATAACGAGAGAAATTACTACTTATCTTTAAGATAGTTGTTTGTCCCTAATACCTCCTTAGTAGGTTGGACGTGTCTAAAGAATGGAGATGCACAATGTTCTTTTCAAAGAATATATATGTAAAAAGCGATAGCATCTCGGATAATGAATCTCTCGTTTTATACCTCAATCAATGAGATTATGCTTGAGCATAATTAATTCAAGTAATTGAGACATGGTTAAACCAATGATAATGAGATTGAGAAATCATAATCATTGAGATGTGTGAACAACTAGGATAGCCACAGCATGTAAATCAGTATGGAGAAAATATCTCCAAAATGAAGACATGGTGATGAGATGCTTGGAATCAAAGTTATGGTGTACAAATGTACTACCTTACCAAGCTATATGACATTAATGCGGTTCTAGTCACGAGAGTAGGAATCAAGTATAATGAAAGTAATATTACTCTACGACACCATGCTCGAAAAATGGACAAAAGTCAAAATAGTTGAAGAAATTATGAGCTATACAATATGAGATAAGTTTCAGCGATATTATGACTTCGATAAGTAAAGTAATTCCTTTGGAGTAAAGAAGCAGAGTAAGAAACAAATTCATTATTTGAAATGGATCTTAGTACTCTAAATTGTATTGACACAAAACACTTGTCTTGTGTGTCTTAGAAATTAACAAGCAAGATAGCTTCTTTAGACGTTTGCAAAGGAAATGTTTTCAAGAGAACAAATGAAAAGATTCACATGGAAGAATCTTAAGATGAATCTAATTGTAAATCTTACCCCTCATACTTTTGTGACGATCAATAAAGTGGAATATTAAGTATCTCTGACATGAGAATGAAGCGTTCATCGAATATCGAGAAAATAATAAAGATATTTGGCGTCGGCAAAAGTATAATATGTCCCGATGGACAAAGGTTTTATCTATGCAAAATTTCAAAATGAATCAATAAAGATTAAGAAGAAATGGCGTATATCCAAAAAGGGATATTACAAACGATGGCACTAAATGCCGAGACAAGGATTTTCTCGGAAAGAATTCGAGGTAAGGATATATGAGATATATATTCTAAGATCGATGATAGTGTCGATACATCACGATCTCTACGATGAGATTAAGTTATCGAGATATTAATATCAAGGATAGGTCGATATAAACTAACCACATAATCTTATTGATAAAAGCATAATAGTGCGACACCGAGAAGGTTATGATTAACGAGGTAATGAAGGCCATAGCAAGAGAACATAATGTCCCAAGGAAAGGACAATGATGTATGAAATAGATGTTTAATTGAGCAGGCGAGAACACCGTAGATCGAGCCTATACTTGGCACCTAAAGCAGGACGAGCGAGATATTAGGAAGGCTAATAGATATGAGAAAATTTCTCATAATACTTATAATTTTTACATTCAATATAGGTGCTTCGTTTTCTAACATCGCACAAGTATCGTAGAAGCGATATAACCCGATTCGAGGGTAAGCAGATAGAAATGAAAATCTCTTCACCTACACGAGAATTATGGCCATCGCGGTGTTGCTCGAGTTTAGAATTGGACTAGGATCTCGCCTAAGGTTCTAACAAATGAGTTAGATCATAATATCTATGTGGGCGTAGATATAATTCAAAAATGAAGTTTCAAAATGGATGTCACTCACGTGATTAAAAGCACGGACATAGTTTCTCCATTGAAATTCTATGCAGCGGGATTTTGGATCCTCAATTGCTTTAATTTAAGGATGGCTCACCTAGAACTATCTTCTGAGATGGTAAGAAAAGGAGTCGGCGGTAAAAGGTTAACCAAGGCCTATAAGTATAAAACTCACAGAAGTATCGACTCTCTTATTATAAGCTGGGCATGGCTTGGGACAGTTTTGAAAAATTTCTACATCTTGGATAAATGCTCGTAACTATGGAGATGGATGAGAATGACATCCGATAACTTATCCATCGTTTGCCAGCAGTTGGCGGGATCTTGCAAAAAGTATCGAAAATATCTTCTCCAAGTAGAAAATTCCAAGACTTGGCGAGACTTACGAGGATTCGTCAACGAGGCTCAAGTATCGTATAATGCGTAGGAGCGGCACCTCTGGTGCTTGTCCCGGTCCCGGCAAGTTACACATGAGGCGTAAAGGAATGGTTGTACCACGATGTTCCAAATGCCGCCTCACGTCTGTGCCGTCTATTATACCGAAAAGAGGCGAGAATAACAAAGGACATGATCTTATCACCCTCGAAAATTGGGAATTTCGCTATCAACTCAACCTTGCCTTCGATAAAAAAACACACTTACGGAATCAAAGAAATAATAGGGAGCAATGTGACCCCGGCTATTTAAAAGAGAAAGATCGTCGGACATATGAGGTAAGCGTGCTGAATTGGGCAAGTTTCTAAGCGAAAGGTGCGATTCCGACGAAGGCCACTCGAGACATAGAGTCCTATGATAATATGAGACTCATATGTAAATGGTGGCTTATGTAAATGGTATTTGATGTCGAAAGCAAAATTGTTCGAATAAGATATGGTTACTATGAGATTATAGTCATGCCAATCGGACAAGCTAGTACACCACCTATTCATGAACCTCAAAATCGAGTGTTCCATATGTACTTAGACAATTTTGTCCAAATCTTTATGAGCGATGTTCTTATCCATATGAAGGACGAGAAAGAACCTAAAGAACATCGAAGGATCGTATTGCGGACTTTTAGAGTCGAGCAAAATTTTGCCAAGTTTAATATATGAATTTCGACAAGAAGGAAAATTCCTTGAGACACATGATGTCTTCGAAGAATCAAATTTACATGGATAACTGAATGTGAGGCCACTTATTAAAGTGAGAAAGATAATAGTCAAAGCACCACGATGACTTATACCTCACGAATAGAATTACCCAACTCGCGACTTGAAATACAGCAGGTGTAATGCGTGCAAAATTTTGGAGACACTTCCTATATGGAATAAGTTGTGAGATCTCCACAAGCCGTAAAAGTTTGAATTATTTCTTGAGCAAGAGACTTAAAAATGAGATAGAAAAGAGGACTCGAATCGATAAAGATTCGGTTGTGATATAAATTATCACCTATGAAGGTGAAGGGTTTTAAAAGGCGTCGACAATGTCATATTGTCTAAGGAAAGGTTATATATATATTTCAAGCAATGATAAGCTTAGAAATGAAATCATGAATGAAGCTCATGATATTCCTCATACCGCCCACCCAAGACATTAAAGTATATTATGATTTCGAGAAAAAATTAGATAGTAAAGAATGAAATGAGCTATAACCTCATTGTGAGCATTGTCTCGATTATAAGAGGTGAAGGCATTGTATCAATGACCTTATAAGATGTTATAATCTCTAATGAGATACAAATAAAATGAAATGACATAGCAATGGATTTTATGATGAGTTTCACCACGATCGTAAAGAAATAACACTACTATATGGGTAGTAGTGGGTTGACTCATAAATATACTCATCTCTACCTATTCGGATGACTCGGAGATCTGATAATTTATCTCAGTCGTATATAAAGGAAATCGTATCTTTGCAAGGGGTCCCAATACCTATCATTTCGGATAGAGATTCCAAGTTTACCCCTAGATTTTGAGCTAGCTCACCAAAAAGGGAGTTATGCACGATATTGAACCTTATCGTAGATGTCCCCTCACGTACACATGGACGATAAAAAGGACAATGTGAATATTTAAAGATACGATGAGAACATTCATGTTAAATCGAGGTGCAGTGGGAACATGTTTTACCACTTATAAAGTTTCGTACGACCATAGCTGTCGACAACGATTGACATAGCCACACGTGGCATTATATGGAAAGAAATATCGACCACCACTTTATTATAATAAAGTGGGTGAGAGAAAGTATAAGGTCTTGACAGCGTAAATGAAATGATTAAGACATTTGCGAATAAGGTAAAGGCGAGAAAAGCTCGATCTGAGACAAAAGTCTTCTGTTGGTATCGAGATCGAACCGCATTTGAATACAAAATGAAGTTCCTTGAGATTTCTCCATCGAAATTATTAAGTTTAAAGTACAAGGAATATCGAGATCACGTTTTATAGGACCTAGCGAGGATCCTAGAAATAATAGGCCCGATGGTTTATAGATTAGTCTTCCACCAAAAATTTGGGAATGTCAAAATGTTTTCACGTGTCACAACTAAAGATATATGAATATGACCCAAACCATGTGATCCATCAAAATGATGTGATCTTTAACTCAAATATGAGTTGTGATGAAATCTCGACTATTTGATCGTATGAATCAATGTTTAAGAATTAAATTGGGTATTTGATGAAAGTCGATGGAGAAACCATGGACAAAAGAAAATCACGAGAAATTTAAGATGTTATGGTGCTAAGATGCCCCATACTTTTGAAGTATACAAATTTAGGACGAAATTTCTTTAAAGGGTGGAATGTAATACCCGATTATTTAAGCACTAATTACGATATTAATTTAAGTAAATTAGAGTATTATTATGATAATTTGATTATTAATATATCGAATAATGATTTCGATTATTGTTGGAATAATAAATTCATATGTTTTATTCACAAATAAATGTGAATCGAGAAATACGAATATTTAACGTATTTCAACAGTATTATTTCTACGTCGATTACGTATCGATATTTATATGCTCGAGACATTTTCTAAGTTTTTAAGCTTAGAATTTAATTCCATTATTATTGGAATAATTTAATAAGGTGATTACGACTTTATTACGACCATTTTGAGATGAGTCGATATTTAACTTTTCAAACGTTAACGTTTTGAGATGACTTGAGAATCAAGTCTATTGATCAAGGAATTATGATATTTAAATTCCTATGATTATTTTATATAATTAAAATATTATTTAGCATTGAATTAATGCTAGAAAATTTTGGAATGATATTTGTGATTATTTAAGATTCTCGAAAACCTAAATCGAAATTAGGGTTTTCTACCTATGGATTAATTCAATAATTTTTCCTATGATATAAATTATCATTTAGGATATATATTATGCTATATATCTACTTATAGTGTGAAAATGAAATTTTGGGCATTTATTATTTGAAAGTGCCGTGGTGCTATGTTTTTAAACATAGAATTATTGATTTTGATCGTCAATTTGTGATATTTCTTAAGTGTAGTATTAATACACACTTACCAAGTAAAATGTGTAGATGAAAATACACTAGCAATATGCTTACATGGGAGCCGATATTTTTGACCTTTGGTACACAAATTGAGTCTTGATTTTATATACTTGAGTATGCAATTTTGGGAAGAGTGTATTAATACACTTGTATAACATCATGTAAAAATCTGAAATTATTTTCTCCCACCTCCCCGTGTCGATGTGGTGTTTTAGCATGAAACAAAAATTGATTTGTCTTCCCAAAAGCTTTATTAAAACTACAAGGAGTTAGTGAAATGTAAGAGATATTTTTATAGTGACATAATCACATTTGACTAAAATAACTCATTTGTTACGTGAGAGTTGAGAGGGCGAGAGTGTTATATGTACAAGGTGTTGTTCTTTGTTTATTTAGCCTAAGTGTTTTAAGTGTCTTGGAACACTTAAAAACAAAAACTCATTTCATTCTCTCTTTTTTTTCCTCACCGTGAGCCTTTCTTTAAGAAAACCAAACATTTCTTCTTCTTTCTTCTCAATTTGTTTGAGCTTGAATCATCCTACAACCGATCGACTCGATAACGAGGTTGAATATCGAACAAGCTTGATAAAACCCAACTTTTAATAATCCTCGGTTTAAATTATTTTTTAGCATGTATTATTTATGCGATAAATCATGCTAGCATGTTATAAACTTAGGATTTATGTTACATATGTTAATATGTGCATTGATAATTTATTTCTATAGCTAAGCAATTTATTTAAATTATTCTAGTGATGCTCGATTTTTGCTAGGATGTTTTTAATGTTGGATTATTGATCTATAGTGTTGTAGGGTGCATGGTATTAAATTGAGAATTTTGGAATCCATTTGCTTAATTTTATAAAGCGCGAAATGAACCTAGGTTGGAACTATGGTGTATAATTTTATATGCTTGATATAATAACATATTATTGATCTAGGGTATTGATTAGGTGTTGTAGGAATTTATTAAATTTACGGACCTATATACCTATTTTATTTCCAAATGACCGAGAACTAGAGGGTGTAGATTAATGGTTTATACTATGTTATTACATGATATTATGATGTATTAGTGCTATATGATAGCATATAAGCATAGTGTAATTTTATAGGATTTTATAAAAATTGTTTGGTTTGATACACCCTAAGTAGCCGTGAGCTACAATTAATTATTTCTTGGTGTATAGTTTGATTACTTTAAACCTTAGGCTATAATTATGTTAAATATTTATATTGGAGGCTTGTGTATAAATATTAGAATTTTTGGAAATTTATTGATATTATTTTTATAAATACCGTGAGCCTATATAGTGATATAGGTGAGTTCCAAATTTTTCTATAGTGATATTAATACATATTAATGATCATAGTGTAAAATAATACACTATATGAATTTAGAGGATTTTTGGAACAAAGTTTGGAAAATAAGTGTTATAGTAGTGAGCTATACTTTGGAATTAAGGAATTTTAATTCCTTTTAATCAAGAATAATATTTATTATATGTCTAAAATTATATTAGACATAATTGAAATTTTGAGAATTATTAAACATAGAATATTATGTTTATAATGACGTTATATTAAATAGCGTTAAAAGCATAAATAATGCTTAATGTATTAAAGATTAATATTGAAAGAAAATATTAATCAAATTTATCGATTTGCGTGAAAATCAGTATTGAAGCTTTATGAAAAGAAATCGATTGAAAATCGATTTATATTAATTATTCATTAAAATATGTTTTATTAATGATTTATTAAGAAAAGTCAAAATGGTTGACTTTCGAAATTAACGTCTGAAATCGTTCGTTAAATACGTTATCGTGAAAAGCGTATTACTTTTATTAGAATATCTCAATTGTGAGAAAAGATTTCATAATTGAAATCATTTTATTGAATAACGTTATTATCGTTAATTATTTAACCTAAAAGGTTAAAATGAGGCGTAGATCATATTCGTCTCTCTCGAAATCGAGAATTATTTTTATTGAAATACGCATAGAAACGACGTATAAAGTTTATTAGAACTTGATTATTATTCTATTTATCAAAGTTGAATGAACTTTGAAAGTCTCGAAAAGCGTGTCGGCGTCTAAGCGTAAAATTTTGCGTAAAGGTGGGACGTGAAGACTCACACGCAACGGAGGAGAACACAGCGTATCAAAAGTCGAAGTTTAAAAGTAAAGGTGGGCTTTACTATACTCAAACTGGTAGAATTTACCAAATGATTTATTTATGATGCTTTATTGCAAGCAAATATTTATGAACCGATTTATTTAATTACTGTCCAAAATGTTTATGTTCTATGTATGTATCGATTCATGATTGATGATGCATAATGTTGGGTAGCTCCACTTTATGACATGCTTGAATTCGTATTCTTGGAAGTACCCCAAGGATGATGGAGAATTAGTATCTGTCTTGAGATAGCTGGATTTTGTGCGATTATTTTGTATTTGTGTCTTTGAAAGGGTGCTTTCGGCGGTCACGGCGTCTGTGAGGAGGCCTCCTCTCCAGTAGCGAGGTGTTGTGGAATGAATTATTGTGGTGGATATGGATCATACATACGAGGAAAATGTCGGCGCAGCAATCTTTATGGAAAATGAAAGAAAATATTTAGTAAGCACAGTATTTCAAATTAAAACCTAGGTATTATTCTTGTGATGAGGCGAGTAATTTAAACTTGATAAATTATTTTGGCATGAGCCATGAGTACAATCTTGTACTCGACCACGCATGTTGTTTTAAATGTGGGTTGAGCGATGATGGATGGAGATGTGTCGGAGCGGTGGAACCCTTTTGAATCGATATTCATTAGAAACCTTGAATACACATCGTCGTATGTGTATTCACACGTTTCCGCTGCAATTGAATTAATTTATTTTATGATGTTGTTAATTGAATACGTCCGAACATATGAGTTCTTGTATATATATTGGTTAAAGCTTTCTTGATTATTATTCAGTATTAGCCCCGCTAAATCGTACTTAGGATTTAGGGGAACATTACCGTATTCGTTTAGGATGATGGCGTCCCTTAAGGAGCTCAAAATATTTATTGTACTAAACCTTACAGTTGAGTTAGCTCAAGTACAATAATAAGGTTGGTGATAATATTTAAAGAAATAAAGAGATTAATTATTTTAAGCGATTGAGTCTTATAAATAACTAATAGGCGTGCGATGTCTTAAATACGGGATTCGCAAGTCTAAGTACAAGCCCAACTCAACCCGGTAATAAAGGGCAAATCAACATTTATTCTCTAGTGGAATGAATTAATGTTTATGAATTAATTTATATTCTCATTGAACATAAGATAATTAATTTATTTTAGACACATCTTTATTCCTCATATTTGATCCTGGTGGCCCATCAAGGCCTTTATTATCTAAATTCCGTCCAACCTTAAAAGAGTCCCATTGGGATTATGTTACGATCTATGTATTATTTTAATACATCTCCTATATCTAGATAGATATTATCGATATTTTTAGATATCGAGATAATTATTGAGATAAGAATTATCTTGAGGATTGAAGATAATTATTGTATTTATTAGATATCAAGAGTTCTATCTAAATATGATTATAGAGAAACCATTATAAATACAAGGTAGGAGAAAATCAGATTATCCTTTGCGTGTCCCGCCACGATGCCGTCGCCCAGTCACCCGTCTCCTCCCACTCATAGACATGCACACCCAGCGTCGGGCTTGCCCACGCGCTTCGTGCGATGGGCACCTACGCTGAGGCACTACTGCCATCTGTCTTGCCCCATCGCCTCGCCTACATTGCGTGCGTTGCGTTCCCGCCTCCCATTGCACCGTGCAATGGGCTCCATCTTCTCGTCTCATTCTTTGTCTGTTCTTCGTTTTTACAGATATAATTTATAGAAATATAAATTATAATCTAACCATGAATTTTCTCGTGGTGAAAAACGATTCCGACGAAAAACAAATAAATGAGCCAAAATGAACGACAGATCTGTAATAATTATAGCACTGCGTAAAATCGACTTGAGTTAATCCAGCGAGCGAGATACGATCCAGTTCGATACAAATTCTTTGGAAAATATGAATTTACCCGTGCTCCCGATGAACTATTTTGGATGTTTAATTCACCATACATTGATTATATTCATAGCATGCTCTTGTATAATAAATTGCAACACATAGGGGTTTTCTCGTATTTACCTGCGAATTTTTGGCAAATCTGATCAACTGCTGACTCTATCTTTGATCTTTTGGACTGTGTCCCAAATACCTGATCTCCAATATCGAGTGAGAGTAATCTATAGAGAACACTACAAATTTTTGCCCCATATGACTGTGTGTGTGATTTCGAAAATCACTCTAAGGAGATAGATCATATGATTTTTTCCTACCTTGTGTTTATAATGCTCTTCCTAGAATCTTATTATGATAGGACTCTGACACTTCTAATAAATACAATAATTATTTTCTTCCCTAATGATAATTCATTTCTAGAATAATTATCTCTTGATATCTCATAATATCATATAATAACTATCTATCTAGACTAGGAGATGTATTAAATAAATAATATATTAACCAGAACATAATCTCAGTGGGATCCTATAGAGGTGACCATAAATATCAGTAACACTAGGCTTTTGTGGACCAGGCTAGAGATCAAATAAAAGAAATAAAGATGGGTCTCAAATGAATTAATTATCTTATGTTCGGCCCAGAACATAAATTAATTCATAACATTTATTCATTCCACTAGAGAACAAATGTTGACTTATATTTTTTTACCGAAGTTGAGTCAGGCTTGTACTTAGACTTATGAATCTCCATATTTAAGATATCACACATCCATTAATTATTTATAGTACTCTGACTGCTTAAAATAATTAGTCTCTTTAATTTCTTAAATAGTATCACTCAACCTTATTATTGTATTTGAGCTAAGTCAACCTGTAGGCTTTAGTACAATAAACCTTTTGAGCTTCTGAAGGGAACGTCATTATCCTAAATGGATATGGTGACTTGATACAGGTAACCAGTATGACATGCAAGCACTGCCACCATCCAAGATGCGGAGAATCTTGGGTTATCTCATGTAATCCTAATCCATAACAAATCAAAGTGATAGTCAGTAATTCATACTCATCTGAAAACGTTATCGAGGTTAAGATCAACATAAAGTCACCGAGATCTAGGTTTTTCACAACGATCTGATAGAAGAATTCATGTCACTGTGATCCATCAATACGTCAAGACGTACAAACATAGACAAGGAACCAAGTCAAGTTATTTCTTATCATATTGTGGCCTATACCAACAACTCGTCCTCAAGTTATCTCGGTTGGATCATATCTCAACCAGCTTAACCAATCATATAGACTTCTGTGATCTTCTATATGTTGTATGATCTAACTTTTGTATGAGATAAAGAGACAACATATTCAATCAAGTAAATAATTCAGATAGAAGATCAGAATAGTGGTAACAAGAAACATTGTATACAAGTTCAACCAATTTACTTTCAGTATACAAATCCAACAAAATCAACATTGCCTCACACCCTCTCTCTTTCTAACCCAGCCTCACACCGCTCTCCACTCCATCTCTCTTTTTCTAACCTCAACTTATGATGAAGTTTAGGTTGAAAAGAGGTTGAGATGAATTTAAGATTTTTTTAACATATATTATATAAGTAAAACCATGTTTTTACGTTGAAGTGAAGTCACGCCAATTATCATGTTAACTTTAATTTTGACTATCATTAAAAGTAATACCCCGATCTTTTAAAATAACTATTAGAGATTTTTTTTTTTCGAACTTAGTTTCTAAATCGGTTCATGTCCGGAGAAAGAAATAAATTCTTCTTTTAATTCCAACAAAAGGATTGCACCAAAGTTTGGATAAAATCAAAGTACTGATTTAATATATTATATTTCAAACTGTATAAGATATCTAGATATGAGTTTCTCAATTGTTGATCGGGCCTTGATACTAAATATTTGGACTCAGCTTAATTAGTTGTTAGGCATGTTGTAATTAATTTCGTTGGACCAAAATTAATTTGGGCCATATAAAGGAAAAGAATATAGATAAATGTTGGACTCTTAGTTATGTTTTGAGCCTGTTAGTATTGGGCCAAATCAATGTTACATGAGCCTGTTACTCAAACACTTTAAAAAGTGAAGTAGGTATAAACCTAGTACTAAACTGAAACTGAAGTAGAAAAATAAGAATTCTGCTCACTTTATACATATCAACTATGGAACAGTTAATCTTTTGCAGCAACCGACATAGAATTTTTTGTCATTACTTTATAATCTAAAACTTCTTGCTTACAAATCAAAATAGCATGAAATTATAATACAACAAACAGAACTATGAAATGTGAAATAATTAGAAAAACTCCGAACTTGAACCATGGCTGGTTGGAGCTTCCTGAGTTGAGCGAACTTGGAAATTGCCGTCCTTTTTGCCTTTGTTTGTTGCTGCGTTGTGAATCGAACCAGAGTAATTAGCCGTCTTTTTGCTGTGCTTGAGTGAGTCGAATGAGTTGAGTGAATCGGCCGAGTGGGTTGCGAGAGGGTTGGAGCAGAGTGTTGTGGTGGTGGCAGCGATCGTCAGCGGCGCTGAATTGGCATCGACGGTAGGGCTCACCGGGACGCCTGATGGCTAGGGGTGGAAAAAAATACCGAAAAATTGATATGCCGGACTTATCGTGTCGAAAAAATACCGAATTTTCGATATACCGTAATTTTCGGTACGATATAATACCATCTGATTAATTTTAAATGCAGTAGCAGTATCGATTTTTTGGATACCGCGGTATACCGATATATACCGTATCACGGTATATACCAAAATTTTCGGCATATCGGTATGTCGGTATATACCGATATGCGGTACATACCGAAAAATTTGATATAATTTCCGGTACGGTATACCATACCGAATATAATATTTATTTATTATATACAATTAGTATTAACTTTGTAATATATATTAATTCATAATTAATGATAAATTATAAACTATATTATTATTGATAATTAAAAAATGAAAGAACTTTTATACTTAATAAAATTATAATTATAAACTAAGTGATATCTATGTTATGTGACTAATTTACGATAAGTTTAAAATAATTATAATTTTAAATAGACTTTAAAAGTAAATAAATGGAGTAATATAAATTATACAATAGATTATGTTAAATAGTATCTTCAATTTATTGTATAGTCTATATTATTATTAGATAATGCAAATAACTTATGTTTTACATACATTCTAACCTTTTAATAACGATATATGATTTTTTATTTTAATCAAATCTTAATATATACTTTTATGTATATTATGATGTAAAATAAAAAAAAGAATTAATGCAAGGAGATATTTATTGGTTAAACTCAAAAACTAATTACATGATCTACTATGTTATTATTTGAAACTATAATATCAACATATATAATTATAAAATTAAAATATATAAGTACGGGTTATATAGTTATATTTATATTTCTATAATTATAATCGATAAATAAATTAAATCTAACTTATATAAATAATCTACAATGAGATAAGAATATTATAATTCATAAGTAGTCTTTGAAAAATAAATGGGATAAATATAATCAAATGATATTAAATATAATATTTAATTCATACATTGTATAAACAATATTATTAGTATGTAATGAAAAATACTTATGTTTGACATATACTTTAAACTTTCAATAACTATATATGTATTTTATATTTTAATCAAACCTTAATATATATTTTCATGTATATTATAATATCAATATAGTTAGTTAATGACACTAGATTAGAACAATATAATATCTTTATAGTTAATTATAAAACTTGAGAAGTAATTACATGATTTACTAGTTTTATTTTAAATTAGAATATCAATATAGTTAATTATGCTAAAGTATATATAAATATATAAGTCAGAGTCGCATAGTCATATTTATATACATATAATTATAATTAAGTAATATTTGATAATTTCGGTAATTTTCGATAATTCCGATAATTTCGATAACTTTCGGTAATTTTGGTATACCGAAGTCTGGTACGGTATGCCGTAAAAGTCAGTAAGATAAAGGTATAAAATTTTTACATATCGTAATCTTCGGTATACCGACTTTCGGTATGCCGAATGGTTCGATACGGTATCGATATAAAATTTTCATCTGTGATTTTCGATGCAGATATCTGTTCGGCAAAAAATTTGGTATACCGTCTTGATCCACCCTCTTGATGGTGCGAGGGAGGGTGGCGGCTGGAGGAAAACAACGGCGCCCGTCGGCGCTGTCACGGCGTCGTTGATGACATGCGACAGAGCAGGTGACACTTAAAGAGGCGCGACAACGAGTCCTCAAGGAGAACTATCCGTTAGAGAGAGATAGAAATCGAGATGGAAGGGGGAGGATTTGATTTAGAGATTTTCCTCTATGTTTTAGATTGAGAGAAAGATAAAGACTTTAAGGAGAAAGTGGTTGTGGCGCCGATTGTGTTGGATTTGTATACTGGAAGCAGTTTTGATTGAGCTTGTATCTGCGATTCACATTATCAATATTACATTCTCCTATATGAATTGTTTACTTGATTGCATATGTATGTCACTTTATCTCATATATAGGTTATATCATACAGTGTGCAGTAGATCATAGAAGTTTGTATGATTGGTCAAGCTTAATGAGATATAAAAAGGACAAGGCGTGCACGGCCCAGCTCGCGGGCCGCGCCGCGTGACGGCCGAGCCGTCTTTTCGGCCGAATCTGTTTTGGCGAGTCGGTCCGTGCCGTGCCGCGAGGCCCGTTTACGAATCCGGTCCGTGCCGTTACCGCGAGGTCCGTTCATATTTGAAGATGCATGTTTGCAAATTTATGTAATAACGGGAAGTGGATTCCACAGTGAGCCGATGATTTTATTTTTTTTATCGTTCAAAGATGCGTGTATGTTTAAATTATCGATAGCATGCTATGTATATTTAATTACGTGAAAACTGTAATAATTTTTGTAATTGGATGCATAGTAAGCATGCTAGGTTTATCAGGTTTTAAGCATTTTTAGAATTTCGAGCATGTTTTACATGTTGAGTTCTATAGAAAACATGCTGGATTACGTATGTGCATGACAAACCTTTTGAAACAAAAGTAAGAAACAAGATAAATTAATTTTTAAATTAAAGATGTCAGACCTCAACTTTTATCTCTAAACAAAGTGATACCGTTGAGTAACATCACATGCGTGGCTTGCTTGCCTTGTTTATCATAAGTTTGTTAGATGAGATTTCTAAATAAAATATTTAAATCTATTGAGAAGTGGAGTTTCATGTATGCGTCCACAGCGTGGCTTGCATTGGATTTTCATAAGTTCTCTGAGATAGATTAAAATAGATAACAAAAAATTTGAATTGAGTGGTATGGTCAGTGGTATGCAATTCTAAAATTCATTTTACTTTGTAAAATGTGGTCGTTGCTTAGCATCACCTCAGTACAACTTCCAAAGTCCCTTCTTGGATAGTATGTGGTCTAGTAAGGTCAATCTTAATTTCATTTTCTAAGATAAGTTGACATGGATTGAAATTAAGCGACTAAATATATTTTAGTGCGTCGAGGGTTCATGTGAAGCGTCCAGCGTGGCTTGCATGTGGGATTCCTTGGGCGATTGGAGGTTTCAATTAATATTTTTTATCAAAGGTTACAATATTATTATTACGAATTATTCGATCGTATGCTTATGTGTTTAATTACTTTCGATATGTCTCTACAGATTATCATATGCTCGCAAAATCTTATCGTCAAATTTTATCGAGTGGAAGCGAAACATGGATATGTTCTTATCGAAGAACACATGTTTGTTCTCTACTCTCTAAACCCGATGCCTCGGCGCATCGATGAATGAGCGGGAGTCAGCGGACTTTGACATAAGTCGAAAATATGGCAAATCTATATGATGATACTATGTCAACGCTTTGACATCGATCGATAGTGACTGACGATATTTGGTCGAGTCAGAGTAAGTTTGGGATGGATCGGCGATCGCTTCCACTAGAGAGAAATCTTGGCTGTAGATAAGAAGGAAGTTCGGTCCATGAACATGTCTCGCTATCGTCATGGATAGTCTTGATCTTGGGAGGATATATGGCGGCAGAGGTCGATATCATCCTCAATACACGCCAAGTCTTTGAGAACTTTCAGTGAATGCGATCATGAGCAAGAGCGGTATACACTTGTCGGTTGCTAATGATCTCGTGGCGGAAGGAGTTATGGGAAAGGAGCACATGCCTGCTACACTCTAAGGCAAATTTTCTTGAAAAGTGGAAGAAGAAAATGGGTGCCAAAGGTGGTAGGAAGGAAACTAGTGGGAGTAATGGGAGCAGAACATGGTTGCCACGGAGGCTTGAAACCAAGGAGAGGGCAGTGCTTAGTGCGTGGGCGGATTGGAAGGCTAAGTGCCCTATGCTCAGGCTCAGTCGCTTGCTTTAATGGGAACATGTTTACACTTGTTCTACCATTCTGGGTAGTAGAACGAGTCGATATGTTTGTTACACTGGGGTTCTGCGGACAAGGGAGGTGGTGATGGCGAGATAACATCTCCATGAACCTGGAAAGTCGAGGCCGTTGCATCGGAGATGTTCTTTATGTTTTGAAGGATTTAGTTTTAAAGGCGTTTATATGTGTGGGATTTCGGAAACCTTTTCGGTTTAAACTATTTATACATGGATATTCATTTTTTTGATATGGTGTTTCTATAATAAGAAATAACAGTTATATGTATGGACTTTAATAATTCTTTATCTATTTCGCAAAACATAATACCTTAATATGTTGCATCTTCATAAACCTAAGAAGATGAAGTTTTCTTGCAAGATGAACCACATTTCTCGGCATCTTAGATTAGGTCACATCAATCTAAAAGGATCAAGGCGGCTAAGAATGAGGCTTGGGTAATTAGTTATCCATTCTCGATCTGAATCATATAGAAGGAAGATGTCGACCGCTTAAGCGAAGGTATAGAGCAAAGAAATGTTGAGTTAGTCCATTCGACTGTGTGGACCAATGTCCACACAAGCCTGGAGGTATGCAGTATTTTGTCATTTCATTGCGATTACTCGAGTGCGATCGTATACCCGCGCAAGTCGAATGCTGAATAAGGTAAGGAAGTGGAGAAAGCTAGGTAAGAGTATCAAGTCACTGCGTCGATCGCGGTGGGAATACCTCGATTGAGTTCATGGACTATCTAGTGAAGTTGGGATTACCTCCGACCCTTCACGAACCACGACAAAATGGTGTGAGGGAAAAATAACTCTTTTAGAGATGGTTAGATCAATGATGAGTTATCAACATTACTATTTAGTTACGGTTGCAGCTCGTAATAGACCGCTACCCTTCGAGTTGTGGTTTGGGGCAAGCCGGTTTAACCATATAGGATATGGGCGATCCGACACGTCTTTGAACAAGAAGGCGACAAGTTGGAGGCTAGATCGCGAAATGTTGTTTATTGGTATCTAGAGGAGCGAGGTGGTTTATTCTATAGTCGGGATGGAAGGTGTATTAGCACTAATGCCGATTCTTGAAAAGGATAATGAAAACATAATCCAAAGTTGAAATATATCTTAGAATGAAGATGATCGTATTCCACCAGCGATTAGGCGAAAGTGCGAGATGTCGGTCTGGTGGGAGGATGGCACGGATACTTAGAAATTGAAGTGGGTGAGTTCCGGAGATCTGAGCTGAAGTGTACCTACAGAAGTTGTGCAATAGGAACCACAAGTATTGCACCAGCGTTGCATTGTGCGAGAACCTCGTCGTAGTGGAGGGTTGTTCGTCGAGCGATTTATGTTATGGGAATCTTGATTGGTCAGGAAGCGAGCAGGGCAATAATCGACCCATGGACATACATCGAGGCGATAAAACATGATCAAGATCTGGCACACGCTATGGACTTAAAATGGAGTCCATGCGTATGGATGTATTGAAAGACACCTCTACCGGATGGCAGGAAGCCATAGAGTAAAGTGGATATCTGATAGGAAGAGATTAGATGGAGATTTCGACTTTTAAAGCCGGGCTTGTGGCAAGGCACTCATATGAGGGCATCGATTTCGATGAGACCTTTCGCTTTAGCAATGCTCGCGAGACCTAAGAGGTTTGGCAATGGATGTAAAACCGCTTTTCTAAGCGTTACCTTGAGGAAGGTAGAAAATCTATGTGAAACAACCGAAGTTATGTGGTAAGGGTGAAGAGCATCTAGTATGGAAGCTTAAGAGTCCTTTATGGACTTACAACCTCCGATCATGGAACTTACGCTTTGACGAGGTGGTAAAGTCTATGGATTTAGTTGCCTAGAGAGTTGTGTGTATCGTTGATTCAAGGTGAGTGGTATTTCTTGCACTTTACGTAGATGACATCTTCTTGAACAACGTTAATTGTATCGTAGCGTAAAGAGTTGTATCCGATCGGTTTCAAATGAAGACTTAGGAGATGCGTCATTCTTGGGATCAAGGTTTATCGAGATAGAAGAAAAGCTTGAGCTTATCTCGGGCTCTTACATGATCTGTGATTACTCGTTTAGTATCGGACCGCGAGAAAGGATTGTACCTTTAGACATGGTGTTCTTTATCTAAGGGCAATCACCTATGCGAAGGAGATAGAGGAAATGAGACAAGTTCCTTGCAGCTTCCGTAGGAAGTCTCGATGCTATCTATGCATGAGGCCCGATATTTCTATGCGGTAGGCATAGTAGCAGATTCGATCTAACCCGGACAAGCTCATTGAATTGCGGTAAACATATACTCAGTACACGAAAAGACTGAGATTATAGGCTGTGTTACACGAGATAGTCTAATGCTTTGGGTTATTGACTCGTTTCAAGTGACCGTGATAGAGAAAATTTACCTCGGGCTATGTGTTTACCTTGGGAGTGAAGCCGTATCTTGGCGAGTCGCGGCGATGCTGCGGACTCTACCATGGAAGCGAATATGTAGCCGGCTGGAGGCTGCTAAGGAGGCGTATGGGTTCAGAACTACTCTGGATCTAGATGTGGTACCTGCGTTTTCCCAAGAGTATCATAGTTTTGTGATAATCGGTGCGATAGGCTCGAAGGACCACGGACCTAAAGCGACCAAACACATAGAGAGAAAGTACCATGTCATCTGAAAATTGTTAGAGAGGGAGCGTCTTGATTGAAAGATTGGTACTAGGATAACCTAGGGATCATTCATTCAAGAGCTTACAAAAAAGTCTCGGAAGTCTTGAGGCATTAGTTACGTTAGAGGACTCATTGCTGATGGACCTTAGAAAGAAACTTTTGTAAAGTGGGAGAAAAAGTATGGTTGTTGATTATAATAGCTAGTAGAGACACATTGTATACTAAAGTTATTTTAGTATAAGTGGGTGATTGTTGGATTGTATACTGGAAGTTTTGGTTGAGCTTGTATACAATGATTCTTACCACTATTACAATCTCTATCTGAATTGTACTTGATTGCATATATTATGTCCTTTATCTCATATAAGTTAATCATACGATGTGAAGATCAGAAGTCTGTATGATTGGTCAAGCTAATGAGATATAAAAGTTCCTGGTAGCAACTTGAGGACGAGTTGTGGTTAGTGCGATATAGATAAGTGACTTGACTTGGTGCTTGTCTATGTTAGTGCGTCTGCGTATTGATGGATCACAGTGAGATGAGTTCTTCTTCGACCGTGTGAAGAACCTAGATCTCGGTGACTTTACTGATCTAAATCTCGATAAGGTTTAGTGAGTATGAGTCTTGACCATCACTTTGACTTGTTATGGGTGAGGGTTAGATGGGATAACAAAATATTCTCCGTATCTTGGGTGGTGGCGGTCTA